>OY282501.1:5161236-5761236 GCA_958295605.1 Ajuga chamaepitys
AAATTTCTACCATCTCTTAAGCTGCAATAAAGCTTTCTGGTAGTCCTTCTAAGGTTAAGGGTTTAAAAGCAATTTGCACTAAACCAATATGTAAAAATTTATATCTTTTTTATAAGGTAAAATATCTTTTCTGAAAGTAATTTATAATTACTTCTTCATTATTAATAGAAATAGATTCTTCAGTTGTTTTAACAACTTGTTTAAAACCAAGTTTTTCAAAAGTTCCTAATTTATAAATTACTTTAGGATCAATTTTTGGAATTGTCCATTTGTTTAATAACTCAAGATTTTGAGGTGTATCATACTCCATATTTAAACTATTTTTTATAGAATTATTTTGTCGAAACATTAAATTTTCTTAAAGTGTTAAATTATATCATCCTAGATAAAATTATCAAACCATGACTCTGATACCATAATAGCACCCAGGCATACATACCCCATATGATACTCAATCTTGAATCTTGTTGTCAGGAAGACGAATCTTATTACAAATCTGAGTTTAGGAATATATTATCCAAAGAAGAAATTGTGAGTTATATCTCAACAAATGAAAAAAAATTATTGGATGATTTGGATGATGAAGAAGAGATGGTTTCTGTCCAGAGTAATACTTCATCAAAAGGAATGTCTATAAACATGCAAGATGCACAAGATCCAGCTGAAGATATTCTTTCAGAAGAACAAATGGCAAATTCTTCCAAGAATTGGATAAAAAAGGAGAATCATCCTCCAAATAAAAATCGGAAGATATGGAGAAATGATGTGACAAAAGAATAGTATATGTCATTATTAAATAGTATCAAACAGTAAATTCACTGTTTATATGTCACTGTCAAACAGTGTAAAACACTGTTTATAAACAGTGTAAAATACTGTTTATACTTTTAATAAATGTATGAAGTCCGTGTTTGATGTCCGAGGGCCTTGTATATATAGACCACTTAGTAGAAGAGGACTTCATCCATCAGTTTCCTTTTCTCTTCTTTCTCTTGTAAACTTCTCTCTTGTAAAATATTTCGAAGAAATAAAATTATCACTCTTGTATTGGTGCAGCTCTAAAGTATTGTAAGTTCTTTAATTTATAGTTCTTTTAAATTATTTACAGAATTTATTTTGTTGAAGGATGAGCCTTATAGGCTAAATCCTTAGTGTTAAATTATGTCGGAACTAGATAAAGTTGTTCATTCTATGACTTAATATTATAATGTACCAAAGTACATAACTATATGATACAAATTCTTGAATCAATAAGTTAGGTTGAATCTGAGAGGTTGATTGATTATCTGGCCTATAATAAATAAGTCAGGAATCTGTTTGAACCCATGGTAAGCCCGCTTTTGCCGATGGAATGGCGTTTAGGGTGTTTGGGGGTCATTTGATTTCCTGAATATTTATTATGGTTGACGGATTTTCAATTTGTAATATATTCCTAAACTCAGATTTGTAATAAGATTCGTCTTCCTGACAACAAGATTCAAGATTGAGTATCATATGGGGTATGTATGCCTGGGTGCTATTATGGTATCAGAGCCATGGTTTGATAATTTTATCTAGGGATGATATAATTTAACACTTTAAGAAAATTTAATGTTTCGACAAAATAATTCTATAAAAAATAGTTTAAATATGGAGTATGATACACCTCAAAATCTTGAGTTATTAAACAAATGGACAATTCCAAAAATTGATCCTAAAGTAATTTATAAATTAGGAACTTTTGAAAAACTTGGTTTTAAACAAGTTGTTAAAACAACTGAAGAATCTATTTCTATTAATAATGAAGAAGTAATTATAAAATTACTTTCAGAAAAAGATATTTTACCTTATAAAAAAGAATATAAATTTTTACATATTGGTTTAGTGCAAATTGCTTTTAAACCCTTAACCTTAGAAGGACTACCAGAAAGCTTTATTGCAGCTTTAAGAGATGGTAGAAATTTAAATTGGAAAAAATCTTTAATGGGAATAATCCAATCTAGTCTGGCTCATGGTCCAGTCTATTTTGATGTTTATCCAAATTTACAATTATCTTTAACTGATATAAACATACTTGATGCTTTGACATTAAATGTTAAAATTCATGGTTATGATTATTCTTTAGGATCTGAAGTTATATGTATTTGTTACAGAATATATTATAAACCTTTATTTACTTTGAATCCTCATTGTAAAATAAAGGATAAGCCTGTTAATGAAACAATTTTGATTGAGACAAATTTCAATAGATCTAATATTATGACAAGAGGATCTATTAAATGGGAAGAAATTGTGTTTCCAGAAAATTGGATTATTGAAAAAGCTGTAAAACCACAGCCAACTATTTCTTCAAAATTATTGAATGTTTTTCAAACTTCTGAAGGAACTGTTAATATACAGTTTGATAATTTTATAAAAGATAGATCTCTATCTTTAAAATCATCCTCTATGAGATCTTATATTTCTCCTATTGATTATACTGTGGAAACTCCTTCCAGAGCTTCTACCTCTCTAATAAGAGAGAATTTGAGAAATAATGATGATGTAATATCTGAAGAAGATAGAATAAATGAATTGCATATTGGCAAAGATAATATTGTTAAGAGTGTCAATAGTAGACACATGGAGACAATGTCTGAAATGAGTTTTCCTTGATTTATGGATTTTAAAGCTCAAAAAATTGATTTTAGCCCTGGTTCAGAAGCCAGAAAAATCATTAGTGAAGAATTCAGACTTCCCAAATGGGAACCATTTAGAAATTGGTTTTTTGAAAATTTCAATAAAATGGAAAAGCAAATTATACAAGAAAATTTTTATAAAAAATGTGAAGAGACTAATACTTTAATTTTATTTGTTCCATGGTTTATGTCTACTTATGTAGATCTATTATTATTATTATTATTATTATTATTATTATTATTATTATTATTATTATTATTATTATTATTATTATTATTATTATTATTATTATTATTATTATTATTATTATTATTATTATTATTATTATTATTATTATTATTATTATTATTATTATTATTATTATTATTATTATTATTATTATTATTATTATTATTATTATTATTATTATTATTATTATTATTATTATTATTATATATCATATGGATGTCAAATCAAACATCGTCAAAAGTTGATTAATTTGATATAGTATATATAATAAATAGATTAGAGATGAAAAAAAGATTTTTGCGACTTTAGAAAGTAAAATAAATTTTGATTCTTACCAAATGTGACAACAACTTACCAATCACAATCTAAAATTTTAGGCTGAGAAGTGTTACTTACAGAATTGTCACTACTGTGGTATATATATATTTTTTTAATTTATAAGATAATTTTTAAATTCTAACAATATATAACTAAAAATAACCATAAAATATGTAATAAAAGGAACAATAATATTTTATTTGGATCATATATAATGTAAAGGTTAATACTTTTCTCATTATGTCTCTGGTTTTATTTTATATTTAACTTTTAATTTATCTAAATAAACTTTTTAAGTTCTAATTACAAATATTTAATTTTTTTCTTTATAACATTGAATTTTCACTGCAACTTTTAACATTTCATTTGATGATTTCAAATATACTTAAATAATTTTTATTTAATAAAATCTTATTTTAACAAAATAATATTCAAAATTTCTTTAATGATTCGAATAACAAATTACAGTCTTTGGTTTCTTCAAAATATTTGACATTTCCGTATTTTATTTGGTATCGCAAATTATTTATATAAATGTTATAGTCTTCTTATAAATAGTTTATTTATTTGAAGATAAAAATTGATTAATGCGAACAAATTTATTTAGATTGTTAAGAGTAAAAAAGACATTCAATGTTGATTTGTGTGACCAAGTACTATTTATCTTAGAAAATGTAAAAGCATATAATTGAAGTTTTAGTAAACGTAAAAAATTAAAAAGATTGCCAAATATAATAAAAGTCATAATTTAGACTACAAATAATAAATTTCCTTATTAAAGTAATTTTAACAAATACTCGTTATTAAAAATATAAATAGCTAGGTAATTAAAAATAATTTCAATAATTGTTTTAATCCACAATTATATATATGCTCAAAGTCGTGATAAGAAAGATTTTTTAGCAGATTTGACGATTTAATAAGTTGATTATAAAATAGATATTTTTGTTTTTGCCTTTGATTTAATAAAGTAGGACTTTCATTATTTAAACAATGGGTTTTCTGCCTGACTTAAAAAAAAAAAAAAAATTGAAAATTCTTGTCAAATACAATAAATTGATTAGTTGTATTTTTATAAAAAAATCTCATATTTTTTATAAAGAAATTATTTTACTAATTTTAGTTGCCACTAAAAGCAAAATATTATAGTCCAATTCACAATAAACATCAATTCTAGCACAAATAATTAACCAACAAATAATTTGCTTATTCAAATCAAATATCTCATTATAATATATGTGATATGGATGTGAAATCGAAGATCGTGAAAAGATGAATAATTTGGTATTTTATGCATAAAAATCGGATTTAAAATGAAAAAGTTATTTGTATTTTATAAAAGTAAAAAAAAAGTTATGAACTTACCAAATATAAGAAAAAGTTACCAATTATGATCTAATTTTTTTGGAGGAAAAACTAAAATTACAAATCTAACCTTCATTTTACTTTTATATATACTAATTATGTCCCCTGTGCGATGCACGGGAAAGATCTTAAATAATTCTATTTTACATGCAACATTGTCATTTTGTTTAATGTTAAGAAATTAGAGATGGAAAAACTCGATACGATCCGTTACCAAAATATGAACTTGTATGATAATTCTGAGTTCCAGTGGATGTCTATCGGACTTGGATCGTTATAGGATCAACCTGATAAGAAATGATAAAATTTGGATCAACGATAAAATTTTGGTCGGGCAAATCAAATAATTGCCCTATAACTTTAATATTCTAATTATAACTTATGAGTAATAATTTATTTGGAAATATTGAAGTTGATTGATCTAGTAGAAGAAATTTACTTGACGAAGAGTTTTAAAACATGTAAGTATTAAATCTGATACCTAATCTTACAATTTGCAACTATTCTCAGTTTGTCTCATACAACCCGTATTTCAAGCACAACCCAACCTGCAGCATTAGCTTCAATAACATATTGATATCACTCTAAGAAGAGAACCTACTGAATTAGAAACAAATGCCCTATAATAACCAATAGTAACAACATCCGTCTCGCTACTTGTAAGTTATTTATCAAGAATCACACTGATTTAATTAATCCTATGCCAAATAAAATAAAGCAAAGGCACAAAATATATTCAGAGATGAACAGTTAAGACAGGAACAAATGCCCTCAAGCAAGTCAAAATACCGACAACAAAGACTCACCCCTTGGCAGTGTCAAACAAAATCTTCATAAGCCCCTCCCACGGGAGGTGCCCGTGATGGACCGTAGCTCCATGGAATCATTCCTCAAGATTGCCATTGATGTAAGGCTGTCAAGTAAACCTTAGATAATGAGAATGATAAATTCAAGAAGATTATGAATATACCTTGGAAAATAAGTGACACGATACTTTTGTTGAATGGTGATTTTTTTTTTTTATGAAATGAAGTGTGAAGATGTGATATTTTTAATATGTTATTAGGTCAAAAATCCCATAACATAATAATCTAAAATATAGGAGTTTTAAAATCTGCCGATTTTTATCACCACAAATTAAGGATTTCAAATTTTTTTTTCAAAATTTGAATAATTTATAAATGATTTTAATATCAAATTTGTAAAAAAAATAGATTAATGGTGGATGTCTTATTATTAAGTAAGATAAGATAAGATTGATATATTTCAGTTTTCAAATCGGAGTTAATATATTAACAGATTCATCAATTAAAATGGATTATGTATTTAGTCAAATACTGAAAGATATTCAGTTGCTAAAATTAAGGGATTTTATGTTGAACATTAAATCTATATGCTTATTTATTCTTTATTTTTAGGGAGGGATACATAACTTCCACAAAAAATGTGATTTGATTTATTTTTTACCAAATTAGTTAGTTAAGGAAACCGTTTCCTAATTTATCGGAGTAAAAAAGGGTAGGTGCCAGCCATAAATTAAAATTTACAGTCAAATAATAAATAAAACAATTTTTTATTTCCCAAATAAGTATATAAGTTGGGGGAAGGGGGGGGGGGGGGGGGGGGATGAAATGCTTTATTTCCAGATATAAAAATAATACATTTTTTAGATAGTTGGAATATAGGGTTTGTCATTAGTATTTTTTACCCTAATTTTATGCAATAAAATAAATTTGTAGATTCATTTGCATAGTAATTTCGATAAAAGAAATAGCTGATTTATTTATGTATTGTAACATAAATAATATTGATAAAGATTCATTCTAAAATATTATGGTTAAAGATTGATTTGTATCTTACGATTTGATAATTTTGTAAAGTAAATCTGGACACAACTAATTATTACTTATATTTAGGGACAAAAAAACTCATTCCAATAAATTCAGCAACAACTTCCCTAATTTTGTGAAAACATTTGCATTACATATATATGTACCAGGTTCGGAGATATTTTAGGCATATATTGTGTTCTTTTTTTAATTAAAAAAATATTTTTTATTACTATATATAGTAAGCAGTTTGGGCAGGAAAAACACTATTTTCCAATTGTAGTATAAATCCATTTTATTTTTATATACATTATTTTATTAATAAATTATTTAAAAAGTATTATATTATAGTACATTATCTTTTTTTGTGGTTCAAGTGATTTTTTAGGGGATGTACGTAAACATGAAATAAAACATTCACCACATGAAATTTTTGTATTAAGGACGGAAATTAGTAACGAGTTATATTGATCACTAAATAGAAACGAAATAAAAATAAAATAGTTACAAAAAGCGAAAAAAACATTTTCTATATTATTAAAACTCGATTAGTGATGTAGTAGCAACCGCATAATCTAATATTAAATACGGACATAAACCATTTCTCTTATGTAGAGAACTTGATCTTATGTGCGTCACTACTTTAGTTTTAAAATAAATACAAATATGATGTGATTACAGACGGATTTTTTTATCTTTCATTTAATTTTTTTTTCTTGGAGTGATTTAATCCCCAACTAGTACAGTACCCGACTACCCGTGAATATATTCACGGGTCTGTTTAATTTTCATTTTATTGTTAGAAATACTTTTAATTTATGAATATATTTATATTTCTAAAAGGGAGAAAACATTTAAAAATAAAACAATTATCAACGTAAATTATTACTTTTTTTTTAAAATTTGATGATTTTAAAATTATTTAATATTACAATTGTGAGATATTACAATGATTCTCAATTATTTGTCTTTTAGTATATAAAGTAAAGGATTATGTGAAGTTTTCAAGATTAACATAGTGACGAAGATCTTTGCATATTGATATTGATATGTTCATTATGACATATTTGAGTTGTTTAGCAAATAAATTTATTTTTTATTTTAAGTCTTATATTTTCAGCTGCTTGTGATAGTAGAAATAAGTTAAGTAGCAAATTTGCAATGTTTACATATAATTATGTATGAAATATACGCTAATTGTTGTATAAAATATCTATAAAAGAATTAAAAAAAACTCATTTGTTCATATTATTGTCAAGTCTTGAGCATCATCTAAAAATCAAGTAAACGTAAGACGAATTGAATCTAATATATTTGTCAATCATGGTTATATAATTCGAAATTATATATAAATGACTAACAATCTTGAGCCGTTTCCATATATTTTCTTTTAGGCAAGACCCCAGTAGCACTGCATTATTAATAATGTTAAATTATCAATTTTATGCTCATTAATTTGAAAAAGTTCATTCAATTTTTTTTTTTTTTTGAAGAATTTCGTTGTATTTATTTTTCAATAATGTTTTTTATAATAAACAAATGTAGTTAGACTTGAGTGACCAAATCTACTAATTATATATTTTATTTATCATTGAACGTTAATTTTTTACATTCTTCTGATAGTTTTGTTACTACAATTGTCATCTATATTAAAAACTCATGGAAGGTCGAAATTATGAAATGTTATTTTAAAGATAGGAGGAGTTATACGAACAATCGGAATCACTTTCACCATCGAAATAAGACAAATTTCCAATAAAGTTTTACCAGTTGTTTTTCTGCTATAAAAGTATTTGAGGTGAATCGAGTCAAACATTCACGAAAAATAATAGTGAAGCAAAAAGAAGAGAAATCTCAATGGAAGTCATGTACAACGAAATTTTGTACAGTAAAATTAATAACTCACACGAAAATAATCCAATAAAAGAGATTAAAGTTTTGGCTGGGAGAGATTACTCACGCAAAAAGTACTATTGAAAAAGTAGGATTTCTAATTAATTTCAATCTTTAACAGTACAAAGTTTAAAAAATAATATTGACTGACAATGGAAATTGGAATGGATAAATACTCATTTGAGAATAAACCTAAAGAACTTGTTCCTGTATAGGTATGCAGTGCATTTTAAATACTGGATATTCACGGCTATATCATATGAGCGATAAATTCAGTAAATTTCGTAAATCATGTAGACACTATTTCTAGTTTTGTAATTTGATAATTAAGAATCATTGATTTGTTTTTTTGAACAACCATTAAGCGAATCAAACATCTGACAGATATAAAGAATTTATATAGAAAGTCTTTTATATTGCATCTAACATAATAGGTTTTTGAATACATCTATATATTTTACATAATATATAAATAAATTGTAATTAAATGAAAAAAAAATGTAGTGATAAATATAGAATATTTGTATATCCTAACCCTTTTCAAGAATTCTTAAATATTTACGGTTTGTATAATTTTAATATATACATATACACACACATCTAAATTATGGATATCATAAATAAATTAATCTCTTAATATAAATATTTTAATACTCTGCTCATGATATTTTACAACTAGAGATATTTTAATAGGCCCAACTTTTACTGTGATGAAAATCAAAGTTATCAATTCCGTTCCGAACGTTATTTCTGATTTGTCATTGGAACGAGATATTTCGATACCGAAGTATTCTTTCGTTTCGTTTCGAATTGTTTCATATATATATATATATATATATTATAGATAGATATATTCATGTTTCCCAATTATAAGGCCTGAATACTTCATTACAGACAAATGTGTTAACACATGAATTATCTCAAAATATTAAATTGAAAAAAAATCTTACCCAACTTCCCAAAATTTGAATTTCAGACTTCAAATTTCTGAAATATACAAAGAGTTCATCATATTTGAAATGCCCAAAACACACAAAGAGTTCATCATTTAAAATATTAAGTTTCTAGAATTGAGAGCTGGAAATTTCTAGATCTAGGGTTTTTTCAATTTGAAGTTTTAAGTTACAATAAGAAAGGAATTGAGTCTGCTGAGTTTTGACAAATTGAGGCTCTCAAGTCTAAGTTGTACTCTGTTCGCTGAATCACTGAAATAGTACTTAAAAGAGGAAGAGGAAAATCAACAAAAAAATAGAGAAAGATAATTAAAAAAATAAAATAGGTTTTTCCGGATCTCGTGCATTCCGGCCGAAACGGCCAATATCGGTCAATTCCGATCGAGATTTGCCGAAATGCCTGGAATTTTGGACGAGACGGAATTGGAGGCTTGCGGTTCCGTTTTCTTTGGCGGACAAGATATTTCGACCGTTTCGGCCGAAGAACGAGATTAATAACTTTGATGAAAACTCACATTGTAAAAAGTACGGACACGAATCATTTGCTAAGGGGGTGTCACAACAAGCGGTCCCATTTCTACAAACAACATTGTTTCACTCCATGGTGTTGCCTTGTGGGAATTAATTGTAACTTCCACTTTATATAAAGAGAAATATATATATATATATATATATATATATATATATATATATATATCTTACTTAATAATAAAGGGGAACCCTCTATAAGTAGAAACAATTGATTTTCCCGCCCAAACACTATTACTGATAGGGATAACCCAATGACTTCGGGTCGGGTAACCCGGTGACTTCGGGTCGGGTAACCCGGTGACTTCGGGTCGGGTTAATACCTGAGCCCACTGAAGGCCCAGCACGCGTAGGCCTGGCAGGCCCAGGAACACCCGTTGGCCCAACAGGTGGTTTGTTCCGAGAATCAAGACCCACGATCAGCTCCCAACTGCCATGCAACGGGAAATAAGCGCGATAATAGGGAATTAGTTAGGGTTTAGCATGGAATAGTATAAATAGGAGAAGGCAACTCGGAATTAGGGTTGGCACTCTTGTATTCTGATTTACTACGTGTAACTTGGAAGTTTGAGAAAAAGAAACACCTCGGCAAGAGGGATTTTCTGCCCGTGGACGTAGATCTCCGGATCGAACCACGTTAATCCTGTGTTTTTCCATATTGTTTACGTCGATTATTGTTGTAGTTCTTGGTTACCGGACTGCGCTTTATCAATTGGCGCCGTCTGTGGGAACGCTTTAACCAACAATTTTTTACGTTTACATCGCATTCAAGAATCATGGTGACAACACGTTTGAATCAATCTCGCCACGGTGATCAATCTAACCAGGATCCGCCCGTGGATCAAGTTTTGCCGCCAAGGCAATTGCCGGCAGGGAGTACGTCTAATCATCAGGGCAATCAAAACCCTCCACCCC
Source organism: Ajuga chamaepitys (assembly GCA_958295605.1). Taxonomy (NCBI): domain Eukaryota; kingdom Viridiplantae; phylum Streptophyta; class Magnoliopsida; order Lamiales; family Lamiaceae; genus Ajuga; species Ajuga chamaepitys. The sequence continues at coordinate 5,171,924 of OY282501.1, forward strand.
CTCAAGACCTGCAAAACCCTAATCTTGCTGCTGCTCAACCCCCGGTTAACATTCAAATTACCCCAGAACTGCTCCAGACTTTCTTACAAGAGCATGCACATGTTCTTCAAGATTGGGCAGTTAATCGCCTACATCCCGCGGGGCCTGCCGCGGGGCCTGCCGGCCATAATGCTAATCCCGTGGTGCCTCCACCCCGTTCGCATGATCAACAGGACCCGGGGCACTGCGGGCGTCAGGATCGACGACGGGAACGACCTGGTTCTTCCGAGGACCATGGGAGTTCTAATGAATCACGACCTCGCAATGAGGAACCTACTGATGTGGATCGCCGCCGTCCACTTAATGCGGCTAAGAGAGTTCGCTATGCCAATCCTCATGCTCTAGATCTTCAAGAGTATGAGCAAGTTCAACGCAATGTTGAACTGGACAGAATTCTGGGCCTTGATGCCAATGGAGATATCATCACGCCGTTCTCCTCAGAAATCATGGCCACCACCCTTCCCGAAGGGTTCAAACGGCCAGCTATACCACCTTACAATGGCACCGGAGATCCGGCCAATTTTCTTGGAGCTTTTAGGCACAGCATGCTTAGCCATGATAACATCACATCCCTTCAGTACTGCAAGATTTTTCCTGAGTACTTACAGGATGAAGCTCGGGTTTGGTTTGATTCTCTCCCACGCAACAGCGTATCCTCCTTCAGAGAACTCGCCGAGCACTTTTGGGCACGGTTCGAAGCACGGGCGAAGCCCATGGCCACCCTGGCCGATGTCATGAACATGGAACAGCGGGAAGGTGAAACCGTTACGCAATTTCTTGACCGCTTCACAGCGGTAAGTCTCAAGGTGGGAAATTGCCCCGACGACGTAGTCATCAACGCATTTATGAATGGACTCCGCCCCGGAGCACTTTACACCGAGTTAGCTCGGAACACACTGGTCACAACTCGAGCACTGTTCAAAACAGTGTGCAAATTTGCTAAGGCCGAGGAGCAGACTCGCCAGAAGCGAGAGAAACACGCTAGCAAGCGGCAGTCCGACAAAGCACAAACCGGGCCTAGTACGCGACCTAGTGCATTTTCCCGCCTGACTCCGGGGCGTTTAGAATCCCGAGGTGATATTCCACAATTGACTCCGTTGACGAAGTCACGAGCCGAAATCCTTTCTATTCATAAGAACGATCTGCGACCTTGTCCGCGGATGACTGCTCCACCTGAAAAGAGGAACCGTGGAAAGTGGTGCGCGTACCACCGAGATCATGGGCACGAGACAGAGGAGTGCCGGGAACTTAGCAAGGAGATTGAGGAATGCCTCAAGAAGGGTCTCTTGCGGCAATACGTTGCGCGAACCAATGACCAACCTCGGGCAAACCACAATGGGGGTTCGTCCCACAACCGTGGAGGTTATTATGACCGGGGCACTCAACAAAATCGGCCACCGTGGCAGAATAATCGGCCAGGACCTAACAACTACGCACGGCAAGATTCTGGCAATCGCCAGCAACCACGTCTCCCACCACCACCTCCTCCTCCGGGAGGACCCGAAGACAACGCACCTCCTCACGTGATAAACGTGATATATGGAGCCCTACCCACCGGGGCTTCACGACATGCCTTAAAGGTAGAAGCTCGACGTCCTCCTCCCGAGGAGCCACGTCATAAACGCCTCCATCAGTCCGAGACTGTTAGTTTCACGGATAGGGACCCGGTTCCGGAGATAACACCTCACACAGACGCTATTGTCATCGACATGACTGTAGCCAACATAACAATAAGGCGGGTCTTCGTGGATAATGGGGCAGCGGTGAGTGTTATATTTGCCGACTGTTTCCAAAGGATGGGGATTTCTCGGGACCAACTTCGGCCGGCCCCCGGGCCACTGCAGACTTTCACTCAAGGCGAAGTCCAGCCGGAAGGTGTCATCACCCTCCCGGCGTCTCTGGGTACCTATCCGAAAATAAAAACTATTTTCGTGGACTTTTATGTGGTGAATTCCCCATCACCGTACAACATGATCCTGGGCCGGGACTGGCTTACCCCCGCTAAAGCCATATGTTCCACGTATCACCTCGCACTAAAGTTTCCCACTTCGCATGGCGAAGTGGCTATCCGCGGAAGTCAGCGGGTTTCAAAGGAGTGTATGTACGTGGCACTCAAAAAGACTGCTAAAGCCCCTCCCAAACAGCAGCTTCAGGTAGCATCATCAACTTTGGAACCTCAAGAATGTACCTTGTTGGGGGATGCCACCGCTCAAGTACCGCTTGATCCGTCCAAGCCGGAGCAGACTGTAACCGTAGGAGCCGTGGATGTGCCATGGTTACATCAGGCTATAATTCGGACCTTGCGAGAATATTCCGATGTTTTCGCATGGTCCCCACTAGATATGCCCGGGGTCTCTCCCGATATAATAACGCATAAGCTGAACATTGATCCTAGCGTAAAGCCAATCCAGCAAAAACAGAGGAAGTTCGCTCCAGAGCGAAATGAGGCCATTCGAATCGAGGTAAAGCAACTCTTGGATGCGGACATCTTGTTCGAAGTATTTTACCCCTCTTGGCTATCCAATCCGGTAATGGTGACAAAAATCGGTGGGGCATGGCGGATGTGTGTCGACTTCTCCGATCTCAATAAGCACTGTCCGAAAGACTGTTATCCTCTGCCCTCCATCGACCAAAAGGCCGAAGCCATTACGGGGTACGTGGCACTTTGCTTCCTAGATCTATACAAGGGGTATCATCAGATTTTTATGGATCCGCAGGATGCCTTCAAAACGGCATTTATCACTGCCTTTGGGTGCTACGCTTTTAAGAAATTGGCCTTCGGGCTCAAGAACGCTGGAGCCACCTATCAACGTCTCATGGACTGTGTTTTTCACGACCAGATTGGTCGTAACGTTGAGGTTTACGTCGATGACCTGGTCATCAAAAGCTCCTCTCATCCTTCATGTGTGCAAGACATTGCCGAAACCTTGCGCACCCTGCGTAGCTACAATTTACGCCTCAATCCGGCAAAATGCACTTTTGGCGTCGGCTCCGGCAAGTTTCTGGGTTATATGGTTTCACAAAACGGCCTGCAGGCCAATCCGGCCAAACTTCGTGATGTATTAGATCTGCAGCCACCAAAAACATTCAGGGACGTCCAACGCCTCACAGGTGGTTTGGCGGCTTTAAATCGATTTTTGTCTAAAGCGGCGGAGCGCCAGCTCCCATTCTTTAAAGTCTTGAGACAAGCGAAGTCCTTTGAGTGGACACCGGAGTGCACCGAGGCCTTCGAGGCTTTGAAACGTCACATACAGCAGCTGCCTACTTTGTCAGTTCCTCTCCCCGGAGAACCGCTTTACCTATATTTGGCTTCCTCCGAGGAAGCTATTAGTGCTGCACTTGTACGTGAAGTCGATGGGGTTCAGCATCCCGTGTATTTCGCAAGTCGTGTTCTCCACGGGGCAGAGACACGGTACTCCGTGTTAGAAAAAACTGCTTTGGCAATTGTTATGGCAGCTCGGCGTTTACGGCCTTATTTCCAAGGACGAGAAATACGGGTTCTGACCAATCATCCTATCCGCCAGATTCTTGTCAAGCCCGAAGTGTCGGGGCGCCTCGCAAAGTGGGCCGTTGAGCTAGGTGAATATGATATTCAATACCTTCCCCGCCGAGCAATCAAGGGACAAGCACTCGCTGACTTTTTGGCCGAAACCCCGGGAGACAATCATGAGTCTCCGACAAACAATGACACACATCACCCGGTACCCTCGTGTCCTCACCTCAGAAATGGCAACTATATGTGGATGGAGCATCCACGACTCGAGGAAGTGGTGCCGGGGTGCTTCTCATCGACCCCGAGGAGGTTGAGATTAAATACGTCATCCGGTTCAAGTTCAAGGTGACTAATAATGAAGCGGAGTACGAGGCAGTTCTCGCCGGGCTCAGCCTCGCTCAATCCTTAGACGTTCGTCATCTTGAGCTCTTCACGGACTCCGAGGTCGTGTCCAGACAGATCCAGGGGACTTATGTCACCAAGGATGAGACCATGGTCAGGTATCGTGCTTTAACACTAAAGCTTATCTCCACTTTTGATGCGGTTGTTGTACAGAAAATACCACGTGCTCAAAACACAAGAGCAGATGCGCTCAGCAAATTGGCTTCCGCGGTCCGAACTAATATATCTCCGGATATTATGGTCGAAGACCTATCTCATCCAGCAATTCAGGAGGCCACAGTTTCGGTACTGGACAATAGTGTTCCGAATTGGATGACTCCTATCATCCAATATCTCCGAGATGGAGTCCTACCCACTGACAAGCTACGAGCTCGGCAGGTTGCCCTCAAAGCTCCCAAATACTCCTTTCATGATGGAGTCTTATACCGGCGGTCATACCTACAACCGAGTCTCCGGTGTCTCGCTCTAGCCGAAGCTACCCAAGTTCTGCGGGAGGTTCACGAAGGGGCCTGTGCCAGCCATATCGGCTCCCGGACATTAGCCAAGAAAGTTCTCCGCTGGGGATACTATTGGCCAACCCTGTTCAACGATGCTCACGACTTAGTGACTAGATGCAGCAAGTGCCAGCTGCACTCCCGTGTAAAGCATTTGCCACAGACCGAGCTCACCGGAATCCAAAGTGCGTGGCCGTTTATTCAGTGGGGCATCGACGTTGTTGGCCCATTCCCAGTTGCTCCGGGAGGATTAAAGTTCCTGGTTGTTGCCGTAGACTACTTCACCAAGTGGGTCGAGGCTGAACCACTTACAGCCATTACTGGTCAGAATATCTTGAAATTTGTGTGGCGCAATATTGTTTGTCGCTTCGGCATCCCGAGCACTATTATCTCGGACAACGGTAAACAGTTTGCCAACGATCCATTCCGGTCATGGTGTGAAGAGCTCCACATCAAACAGATTTTCACTTCGGTTGCTCACCCTCAAGCCAACGGGCAGGTTGAAGTCACCAACCGGACACTGCTCACGGGAATAAAGAAGCGCCTGGATAATGCCAAAGGTCTCTGGGCTGAAAACCTTCCACAAGTCCTATGGGCTTATCGCACAACCCCGCCTACATCTACCGGGGAGACTCCTTACAGCCTTACTTACGGTTCTGAAGCCGTTATCCCTGCTGAAATCAGTGTACCAAGCCCCCGTCTCCTTACATTGGTTCCAGAGGATAATGACGAGGCTCTCCGGGCAAATTTGGATGAGCTTGAAGATCGCCGAGATCAATCATTCATTCAACAGGCCAGATGTAAACAACGAGCAGCCCAATATCATAACCTCCGGGTCCGAGGTACTCAGTTCAATGTCGGGGACTTAGTTCTTCGGCTCAACTCAGCCAGCAAAGCTGCCCCCGAAGGGAAATTACACGCTTCTTGGGAAGGTCCTTACCGAGTCGTTGCCGCACGCGACTCTGGATCCTATCAGCTTGAACATCTCAACGGGACCCTGATTCCCCGAAGCTGGCACGTCACTAACTTAAGGCGTTTCTATCTGTGAAGGCCACATCTCAAGTACCATCTTACCTTTAATTTCTTTTATAGTTGTTATCTCTCTTTGTACTTTTAAGTTTGCTCCGGCACATATCATTGAATAAAAATTCTTCCTTTGCGTATCTTGCTGTGTTATCCTTTACGTTACGGGGACGCCCTAACGCACTCATATTATCATTATTAGTCTCCGGACAATTAAAAATCTTTCTCTCGGTCCGTCCCAGGAGGTTCGCATTTTAGTCCTCGGACTCATATCACTTTCTCGTCTGTTTAACCGGAGAAGTGTTTGCTCCCGCCTGATCCGTCCAGGGGATATTGGATTTGTCCATACTGTGTTCCCGAACACTCAATTAACACAATTAATAATTTTTCTTGTCGTGTTCCCGGACACCCGATTAAAATAGTTCGTAACCTTTTGCTTTCATTAAACCCGTTTGTAAACACTATGACAGTTTTATTATCTTTTGAATATTACAAACATTATAAAGTTTTTTACATAAACTTCAAATATAAAAAAAAAAAAAAAAAACAAAACAAAATAAAAACACAAGCAACAAAAAGGAGAAAAGCTATTATCTCCGGCCCCCGAGCCAATACTCGGCGCTCCGGCGTTGTTGCCTGCTTCTTGATCTCCGTTGCATCCTCCGGGACCCTGAAGTTCTTCGGCCTCGGGCTCCGGCTCTGTCATCCCCCCGAGCTTCCCTACGCCGAGGGCTAGCCCTGGGCGCTTGCCTAGGGACTTCGTTTCTGGTCCGCGCTCGGCTACTTTGTTGTGGCGCGGACCTCGTGGTTTGAGCCCACTGCTCAGGGTCCCACTCCTCCGGAGCCATCACTTCTATTTCCCGGACCAGCTCCTCGACTACCTCCTCGGCAACCGCCGGGGGTTCTTCTTCAATTATGGTCACCGGAGCTGGCTCTCGGATGACTATGCCTTTGCTCTGTCCGGAGGGTTTCTTCTTGTCCTTGGTCTTCTTGTCCTTCCGAGGCGCTTTCGGGGTATCTTGCCTCTGGCTTGTACTGGCAATAAACTCCTCGGCAGAGGGCCTCCATCTGCCTCGGCCCTTGAGCCCTTCATACATGCTCAGCAGCAGCTCAAGTACTTCTCGTTTCCTTACGAGCTCCGATGACTCGAGAGAGCTCCTTGACATCAATGCTGCGATGTCACCTTGGATCTCTACGACCCGTTCCTCCACTTCTTCAAAGGTCAGAAGACCGAACTCCGAGAGTATCCGGTCGTACTCCCTCTGGTGAACAAGGACGCGGCTCATCTCGGCAGCGGTAGTCCGATATTTCATCTCGAAGTCTTTGGCTCTCTCCTCGGCCTCAACCACTTTCCTCTCTGCCGAGGCTATCTTCTTCTCTAGCTTTGGCACTACGTGCATTTGCAGATGATTCTTTTCTCCGCGGAACCACTCAAGTGATTGCATTAGCTTCTTTATTGTTTCGTGTAGCTCCGCGGTGTTCTAAACAGATAATAAGAGTCAACCAGATCGATTACTCTCAAGCATGTACAAGTTGGAATTCAGTTCGACAACAGACATAAATTGATCATGCAAGTAAAAAGAGAAGTGCAAGAGTCTGAGAAACAGAAATTGTATTTCACATTTCAAAAGTACAAGTGTTTCAATCAATACATCATTCCTAACATTCCTAAAAATGTACAACTTTAAATTTGCGGGGATCGACTGACCTCCCGCTCAACTGCCTCGGTCTCTTCGGGCAATCCCTCGGTCTCTTCAGTCGCTGCGACGGCCTCGATCGCAGCTGGGGCTTCGGCCTCCATCCGTGGAGGGGGCTCGATGCTCCGGGGAGCGGTGACCAGTTCACCTCGGCAGAATGCCAGGAATTCTTTGTCCTGGTCCACCTCGCAGTTTGCCACTTCCGCGGCCGTCAGAATTTGCTTTTTCTCCCCGAGAGCTTTCACGAGGGGCCACTCTGGCAGATTGGCTAGCGCCGCATAGTAGGCCTTCTCCACTCCGGCCACTGAGTCGAAGTCATACCTGAATTCTGGACGATATATGTCCACATTCGGGTAGACCGCCTTCACTTGCTCCAGCAGCGCGGATCGAGTGGCCTGGTCCCCGATGGCCACGAACTCCGTCTGGAAGTCGAGGAACGTGGTGGTCTTGAAGAGCTTGTCGGCAAAGGCCTTCAGCAGTGCTCCCTGCCCCTCGACTACGGCAGCGTCCTTGGCCTCCATTTCTGCCTGCAGCTGAAACAGTTCGCCTCGGAGAGCGTGGTTCTCCGCATCCACCCCGCGCAGACGCGCGACCTCAGTTTTGACCAAGGCAGCCCTCTGGCGTGCCTCGGTCATATCATGGGCCAGCCGGTCGTTGCGCGCCCGCAGTTCCCTGGCCACCTCGGCCAGCTTTTCCTTTCCCTCCCTCTCGCTCTTACGGCCGAGGTCCAAGATACCTCGCGCCAGGCGCAGGAGTTCTTCGGCATCCGCGCCCTCCAACCCCAGAAGACTCGGGGCCACCTGTTCAGCCTGGACAGTTGCACGACAAATAAGGTCATCCTCAACCTTCATAACAGATACTTCGGGCACATAAAATACGATCAACATTTTAAGTTTACCTGCGAGCTCTCCCCTGCCCGGGGTCTTTTGGATGGCACTTGTGGAGTCCCAGTAGGCTCCGGCCTCTTCTTTGATACGGGAGGAGACCCCGCCGGCGTCACCCGTTCTTCCGACCCCGCCGACGGTCGTGCACTCGGTGGCATCTTCCCCCGGGGAGACATCTCAGTGGCTTTCCCTTTCTTTTTTGCCGCCGCCGACGCTGCAGGGTCCCAGCAGGCTCCTTTCCGAAGCGTCCCACTGCATACAAAGGTTGTGGTTAGTCCTGCGCAAAACGACAGTTTAAACAGCAAGAAAAAGAACTCCTACCCTCTTCAGTCCCCGCATCGCCCGAATAATATGGACTCAGCCCTGCCTCCTCCAATTCCTCCTCGGAACAGAGGGTTTTGAACGTCCCCACTGTCCGGAATGTGTGTATCACTTCGGCCCCCGGGCTCTCCACAGGAGCGGTGTCAAGAACCTCATCCGTCCTCCATTTCGGCAGAGCTAATTTATTCCTAATGAATATAAACCTCTCCTTCCAACCCTCTACCTTACTCGGGTTCTGAACCTTGAACCCACCTCGGGCTCGGGGACTAAAGGAATACCACCCCTTGGACTTCCCGAAGTTTTTTAGTTGGAAGAAGAACCTAAAAAGCTCTACGGTTGGTTCTAATCCGGCCCGTTTACAGACCACGGTGAATCCCACCACCTGCCTCACCGCGTTCGGCGCTAATTGACAGAGGGCAATACCGTAATACTTCAGCAATTGGGTGACAATGTCCCACAGCGGCAGTCTCAGGCCTACTCTAAGGGTATCTATATATACACTAATAAACCCCTGCGGTGGGCAACAGGCCCTATCCTCGGGGTCAGGGATTATATACTCAAGGTTGAAGGGAAGGTAAAATGACGGGAGCTCCCTCTCAATTTGCTCTCGCGACATCCGTAGTGCCACGGAGGACACCTCCCGACCCTCCTCCGCACACGGATAGAACGCAACCATCATCACATTGCATTCCCGGCCGTCGACCCTGTCTATGGTCCTAACCTCATTCCTCTCCGGAATGAGATATGATAGGGGGGGATGTCTAACGGGGTATTTGAAGTCCCTAATTCTTCAATCGAGCCAGAAGTTGAGGCAGAAGATGAAGAAGACGAAGAGGAAGACATACTTACTTGGGTGGAATTTGAATTGGTGGATTTGAGAAGTTTTTGATCTGAGATGAATCACGAATGCAGATTTCCTCTTTTTCCCGCTTTCTAAATTGATGAATCGCAATGAAGAAGATGAAAGGTTACTGTGCAATTACTACAATTATATACGCAAAAACCAACGGTTTCGATGCAGGCTATTCAAATTCAGTGATGGGGATTTAAGCGTGCTCTTCACGCGCTTTACAGTTCCCGAGGCGCGTGGGGAACAGGTTTCTTGGAAGTTGCAGAGCGTGTCACTTCACATCCCTCTCTCTCATGATGGCGCCGCCAATCACATCAGCCTCACCCTTCGTCAGGAAGATTCAAACTACACCCCGGTGTACACTCCACCTCGGTTACACTACCACACTCCGGTGCTCCCTCCATTTTGGCCAGACAACTCACTCCGGTGTACCCCCACCTCGGCCAGGTTGTTGTAAACTCCCAACACGTTTCTTGCTTCTGGGAAACTCGATATCTCGATAAATGCCTTATGCACTTCGGCATAGTTCAGGTATCCGTAAACACTTCGGCCCGCCAACGACCCCGGTTCTTCTTGCTTACGGTTCCACCCCGGTGACAACCGAAGCTCCCACCTCGCTTCGGCTGGGGGGGGAGGGGGGGCATCTGATAGGGATAACCCAATGACTTCGGGTCGGGTAACCCGGTGACTTCGGGTTGGGTAACCCGGTGACTTCGGATCGGGTTAATACCTGAGCCCACTGAAGGCCCAGCACGCGTAGGCCTGGCAGGCCCAGGAACACCCGTTGGCCCAACAGGTGGTTTGTTCCGAGAATCAAGGCCCACGATCAGCTCCCAACTGCCATGCAACGGGAAATAAGCGCGATAATAGGGAATTAGTTAGGGTTTAGCATGAAATAGTATAAATAGGAGAAGGCAACTGGGAATTAGGGTTGTCACTCTTGTATTCTGATTTACTACGTGTAACTTGGAAGTTTGAGAAAAAGAAACACCTCGGCAAGAGGGATTTTCTGCCCGTGGACGTAGATCTCCGGATCGAACCACGTTAATCCTGTGTTTTTCCATATTGTTTACGTCGATTATTGTTGTAGTTCTTGGTTACCGGACTGCGCTTTATCAATTACTAAATTAAGAAATATTAAATTTATGGTAAAATCTTTTATAATGAGAAAAAAATCTCCCATCATATATTAGCTACATTTAAATGATATTCTGCCAAAACTGGTCATAAACTGCTATAAATTACTCCCATATTTAAAGAAAATCTCCAATCTGATATTAGTCATATTTACAATGATATTCTCCAATCATATATTAGACATATTTGTAATGATGTTATGTCAATAATCACTCAACCATATTTAGGAAAGGTTTCCAATCATATAAAAATGACTCGCCATTATCTGTCAAAATCTACTCCCATATTGAAGAAAAATCTTCAATCATTAGTAAGTAAGATTTGTAGTGATATTCGACCAAATTCTAACCGTATATGTTGGTGACATTTATTTTGGAAGAGTTCAAATCATACATCTTAATAATTTTTTATTTTTTTTTTCATTTGTATACGTCCATTTATATATTATCTATAAATGAAAATGTCAAATTCTATCATTTATTTTGGGAAAGTTCAAATCATGAACAATTACTCGGTCAAAAATTGAGGAAAAAATGACGAACTTTCTATCTATAAACATCCGTGATACTCCTCAACGTCAGATTTATCAGTCAAACTTTCTTTGTTGCTGACATTTATCAAACGAGTTAATTAAGCAAATCAAGCAAATCAGATGATTATAATATATAACTATCATATTTGAACCGATTAAAGTAGATTCTCAAACTATTTAAATAAATTTTACACCCTTTGTGATATTATGTCCGGGTATTTTACAATCTGTGTTTATTAAATAATACACGCATACAGATAAAATATGATCAAAATTGGATATGTATGTATTCGTTGAAGTCCTCGATGGATATTTTGTTAAGTAGGATCCATATCGACTTGTCCTACTGGAAGTCTGTGTGGTATACAACCCGGCGAAGCATGTGAAGTGTATTGTAATAAAAAAAAATCTATTTTTATTTATTTAATCTAATAATTTTTGCCTATTGGTTTTCACTGTTTTCTTATCCATAAATGTAGTTTGTTACTGAAGAGTTCTACGTTAACTTTTCCAAGGAAGTTCCGGCACAATTCAAGCTTGATATGTCTCAGGGTATGTTGCATGATGTTCGAGTTATCCTCCGTGAATATTTTTACTACATTGTAGATGGTCGGTCTCATTTTATCGAAGTCTCAAAGATTCGGCAATGTGATCCCATCAAATTTAAGTATTTTACACCCTCATCTTTCCAGGTGTTCATGTTTCATAAGTCTTGAGCGATTACGGATGGTCTAGCTATACATTTTATATATTTTAGTTATTTATTAGGGATTATATTTCAATTTTGGTTATCACCTATGCAGATGGTGGGTTTATGTTCATTTATGTATCCCTAAATAAATTAAATCATAATTCGACTATTTTCTTATTCGCAGTTCATCCATTATTGATGTCATGTATGTATGATATGTAAAATATTTCATAACCGTGCATCGCACGGGGGATTTACTAGTATATATAATGAGTGGTAGCGTAGACTTATAAAGCCGTTTATGACCCAATTAGAAGTGGTAATTTGGACGGTCTCGTCCAGCCTAGACCGTCGGGCCAATATCATAAGTAGGAGGGGGCGGGTGGGTCCGGCTTAAAACTTTATCGGGCAAAAAATTATTGAACAAAGCTCAGCCAGTTCTACTAAAGCATATTAGCAACCGATCAATACTTATCATTAACGAGTTGGGCACGATAGCATTCCATACCACGTTAATGATAGCATTACGATTTATGAAAACAGTTAAATCTAATTACTAATAGTCGAGATAGCTGCAACTATCAATAATTAGCTTGTAGATTCAATTGGGTTAAATTAATTATGATAGCACGATTAATCCAACCTATTGCTACTAGGGTTCAATCCTTCATGACAATTACGGATCATGAATTGATGAATAGCAGTCAGAAATTGAATAACTAATTGAGTTGTCAATTCAATCAATTAAACAATTCCTATATACATAAGGTTGAATCTACAAATATTTGAATTAAACAAGAACGATTAAATCACATAGCCTCACAATAACATAATTGAAATAAACCCTTGAACCAGAAAATAACCTTAATTACTGAAGATGGAATCCAAAGTCTTAAACAAAAGATGAAAACTAGGAGAAAAGGAGAGAAAGTGGCGTGATTTTTTGGTGGAGAGGAGAGAGAGAGCGCGTATTGGAATTCTTCTGCTGGACTGGCACGCCTCTCTCCTTTTTTTCACGCTAGGAATTCCTTAATTCTTATTCCTACTCCTAATCAAATCTTAATCAAATCCAATCTTATCTCTATAAAGGAATATCTGAATAATATCTAGATAATTACATAAAAGAAATAATAAGCCCAATTAAATAAAGTTCTTGATGGGCTTCTCCATAAAATTGAAGACTTTAACAAATCCAAGCCCATCTTCTCTCTATCTCGGCCCACTTCTTCACTTTTCAGCCCAAAAAATTAATTTATGCTCAATTTTGCTCCACGTCCAATTATTATTCTCCTACATCAAAAGATAATTAATTAAGATCAATAAAGAATAATAATCATCCAAAAATAAGGGAATATGGATATAAAATATGGAATAATATATGCACATCAAATTCCCCCACACCTAAACCGTGCTTGTCCTCAAGCATGCATTAGAACAGATCAGCACAAGGTGAAAAATTGTAAACCGCGCAATATCATCGTCATTCTCCCACTCAGTTATTTTCCAAACAACTCAAGCTACTATGCAATGAAGAAATCAAGCAGACGACTTTTTTTTCAAGAGTAAGTGATCATGATTTTGATTTTGTTCAATGAAATCCATATGCCCCATCAATACTTAACAGTTTCAATAAGCTCCAGTGTGACAATAAACAACACCTCACCAAAGATATCGCTCATTCCGCTCTTTAAAGTGTATGATAAGGGTATATATATGTAATCACTCAATATCAAAACATACATGCCATTACCATATGCTTGCTAATATATCAAATCTCCACCACTGAAGTATGAAATATGCATCAATCAAAGGGTCTTTTCATTGGTTGTAACGCGGCCTTGGTTAAAGGTAGGATAAGAGAAAAATTGAAGGCTAGCAATTCAAGAAGTAATAGAAAATCACATGCACGCTCTCGCTAATGACAAACACACCTTCTTTGAATTGGATCACAAGACCATTCCTACCCTACTACTTGGTAATCTCACTATATCATAAGAATTATCAAAGCAAAACCAAGTAATAGCCTAGGGGTGTCAACTCTCAAGTAGCAATAATATGTCAAACTTTTTATTTTTGACATGAAGAGAATAATATAAAGATATTGACAACCTCACAATTTCTCTACCCTTACTTCTTTGTGGCAATATCTATCTGTCACCTTTTTTTTTCATCTTTTTTTTTCTTTGCTTTTTTTTTTTCTTTTTTTTCTTTTTTTTTTCTTGTTCTTGTTCTTGTATTTTCTTTTTTCTTTTTTTTTTCATTGCCACAATGTCGTTTGTACTTCTTTCCTACCCCTTTTGTGTTCACAACAAAAATCCACCTTTTGACATGCAATTCCACACTTCTTGACAAGAAGGTTAAAAAATTAAGGTAGACGGTCATAAACAAGAAAAAGGAATATAGGCTATGTATAAACACGGTAAAATCAAAGAATAAGCTATAAGCTCAACGCGTTCAACTAGGGGAAAATGTTCGGTTAGGTTATTTTGAAAGAAAGGCCATCAAAGAGTTATTACTAAGTGCCCTTATCGTTTTAATTCACAATTCATGGATGTGGTCTCGAAATGCATAACAAAACAAGTTCTAGAATGTACATGATATGCTTGATTCACACACAACAAAGAAATTAGAGCACAATCGTATGTATTGCTCTTAGGCTCAAAAGCTCACGGAAAAAGCTAATTTGTGTTGAATCTTGCACACTTTCATTCTATTCACTATCAAGATCAAAGAGACACATTATTTTTTAAGTACCAAGAAAAATAATCAATCACACTTGACTCTTTTTATTATGCCATCATACTCAACCCAACAGAGACATAGCAACTGAGCACATAATTAACATATATACACAAGAGTACCCCAACTAACAACAATTTCAGATTTCTTTTTTTTTTTTTTTTTGAAACAAGCTCCACTATAGGTTCCTAGTATGAACCCCCCCCCCCCCCCACACCTAAATTCTACATTGTCCCTAATGTAGACAACGCAATTCAAAACAAGCACTAAAAAAATGTTAGGTAAAGTGCTACCATGCCTTGCGCAAAAATAAACAGTGTGAGATAGAGTGAAATATAGCAGTAGTGGAACCAAAATAATCGCGTATATAGGGAAGACAAATAAAACAATATGAGCACAGATAAAGCAAGATGACTTCCCTGAAAACGACAGAGGTAATCAATGGCAGCTGGGAAACTTAGATGCCGATTCACGCAAGGTGGTTCGCGCGCCATATAGAAGACACAATGGGTCTACGAAATTACTGCGAAGAAGAAGATCAGAATTAGGCTTTTTTCGATTTTTAGATTTTATTTTTTTTAATAATAAAAACCTGAAAATAAAGATTGTAAGACATTTTTAGGCAGAATACTATTTCAAATTGGGCGTGATCACGCCCAATTCAATTCTGACTCAAAATTAGACTAGTCCATTTTTGGCGTGATCACGCCAAAACTCGACTAGTCTTCTGCCCCCCTACGAAAATTAGGCTATTTAAAGGGAATTTAACTTTTTTATTTGGCGTGATCACACCAAATAAAAAGTTGTCCCTGAACCTATTATTCTACTAGACACGAACGAACAACTAATAAACCTAAGAAAATTGAAAATAACATTAAAGACGAAACAAAGCAAAATAAAATTTGGGTTGCCTCCCAACAGCGCAATTTTTTTGCGTCGTTTTGCTCGACGTTCTTCCTCCATCATTGTGGTTAGCCAATTCCACGAGCATCCGTTAGTATCTCATTCAGGTCAAAACAGGGATATGCTTCACAGTTGTCAATAATTTCCACGTAATATGTGTCAATGAGAACACCATCCTCTATCTTCCGAATATAAAAGCTAGCTGGAATCTTCGAATTTTCACTTTGTTCTTCACTTTTCATGTTCCTCAATATCGTGTGTAATTCCTTCGAAATCTCCGGATACCCATGGATTTCCTTGGTCTCTTCTAAAGGCGGGATCATGACTTCCACCTCTTAAAAGATTCCAAAAAATTCTTCTTTGCTCTCATTCTCCTTGGATTTTTCTAGTCTGCTAGGAAATGGAGGAACAACCACATTAGTAATACAAGGAAAAGAGAGTGAATATTTTATCTTTTGTGGATCAGGTGAGTTTTCTTTCACTTCATTCTCCTTTTCACTTTGATGTTCAGTGGTTTCCTCAAGGAAAGTAAGTCTAGACTGTATCTCTTTTTCACTTTAGAGCACAAGTGCACTGACATTCTCCCTCGAACTAACTTCAATTTGTGATGCTAGCCTCTCTGAGCTCCTAGCCTCCAATTCACCAATAGAAGTAGTCAGCTGACTAATGTGATTTTTGAGGTCCTAAATGCTGGCTATTGTTTCCCGTTGAAACTCTTGTGTGTTTTCTTGAAACTGTTGAGTATTCACTTGCAGCTGTTATGTACTCGTTGCTAGAGCTTTCACTATTTCCTCCAATGACGGACCAGAATCGGAATGTTGATTGGGAGCTGGCTGTCTCTCGTAATTATATTGAGAAAATCCTTGTTGTGCTCCTGGATTTTGATAATTGGAATTCATCCATCACGGATTATATCGAGCATTGTAGGGACAAGTTTCTGTAGGATGTCCAGGAATTGAGCATATTCCACAAATCTTAACCTGTTGTACCTGAAATAAAACCAACTTTTCCACAAGAGAGATTACTTTATCTATCCTTCTATCTAAAGAACTCTCATGTGGAATGTTATCATGCCTAGTTCCAAAATAATGTGCATACGCATCCATTTTTAATATGAACAAGGCAGAAACAAGAAATGACGAAAAATGGGGGGAGAAACTAAAATAAGTACTATAAACTCAAAAGAAAAAAATCACTTTGCACCGTTCCCCGGCAACGGCGCCAAAATTTGATGGGTGTCAAACTGCCAAATTAAATTACCTACTAACAAATTACGAGTAAAGTGGTGAGTAGGGTCGAATCCACGGGGAACGGGGATTATTTCCTTTTGAGCGAAAACAAGAAATAAACTGAGGGGTTTTGGATTGGTTTTATCAAACTAAACTAAGAATCTAATAACTAACTAAAACATGCAAATAGAATAATTAAAATATAAAGACGACTCAAATATTAACTGGCTCTGATCCAAGGGTATTGATATACAATTACATTATTGATCATAGGCTCCCAAATATATTTTCTTGCAAATTAAATAGTTTAACCAAAGATTTATTAGGATAGCCATAATAAATCTTGCGTTTTCCTAAATTAATTGACCAATCCCAGCAACCGATCAATACTTATCATTAACGAGTTGGGCACGATAGCGTTCAATACCACGTTAATGATAGCATTACGATTTATGAAAACAGTTAAACCTAATTACTAATAGTCGAGATAGCTGCAACTATCAATAATTAGCTTTTAGATTCAATTATGTTAAATTAATTATGATAGCACGATTAATCCAACCTATTGCTACTGGGGTTCAATCCTTCATGACAATTACGGATCATGAATTGATGAATAGCAGTCAGAAATTGAATAACTAATTGAGTTGTCAATTCAATCAATTAAACAATTCCTATATACATAAGGTTGAATCTACAAATATTTGAATTAAACAAGAACGATTAAATCACATAGCCTCACAATAACATAATTGAAATAAACCCTTGAACCAGAAAATAACCTTAATTACTGAAGATGGAATCCAAAGTCTTAAACAAAAGATGAAAACTAGGAGAAAAGGAGAGAAAGTGGCGTGATTTTTTGGTGGAGAGGAGAGAGAGAGCGCGTATTGGAATTCTTCTGCTGGACTGGCACGCCTCTCTCCTTTTTTTCACGCTAGGAATTCCTTAATTCTTATTCCTACTCCTAATCAAATCTTAATCAAATCCAATCTTATCTCTATAAAGGAATATCTGAATAATATCTAGATAATTACATAAAAGAAATAATAAGCCCAATTAAATAAAGTTCTTGATGGGCTTCTCCATAAAATTGAAGACTTTAACAAATCCAAGCCCATCTTCTCTCTATCTCGGCCCACTTCTTCACTTTTCAGCCCAAAAAATTAATTTATGCTCAATTTTGCTCCACGTCCAATTATTATTCTCCTACATCAAAAGATAATTAATTAAGATCAATAAAGAATAATAATCATCCAAAAATAAGGGAATATGGATATAAAATATGGAATAATATATGCACATCATCCTCCAAGGAGCACTCATTAGATAAGTCTTCAACAATTGCTTCCATCAACTCATGTGGAATAGTCAGAAATTGTTCTTGAGGATTTTTCATGTGAATTTCTTCTTGATTCCTATCGTCAACCTCCTTACACAATTTCTCCTCACAAAACTCTTCATTCTCGAATTTGCCGACAACGAGTCCTTGTTCCTCTAGATTATTAGTTTCACTATCAAGTTGGCTTTTGTGTTGTTGACTCATAATAATAGTATCCAACTGATCCTTCAAAGATTGTATTTGAGCTCCCAGATCCATCTCTACTGTCGGCTCAACCACAACTCTTTTTACTATTGGTATGTTTGGAAACCATTGATAACACAACGAATTCATAAACTTCAGCAATGATTGATTATGAGTATACATCCAATTTTTCAAGAGAATGAATCTGTTGTTACTGTTGTTCCATAATCTTCATCATCTGCTGCAACATTTCATTTCCCAAACTCATTATGACTTTCTCTAATGATCTCGCAAAATAACACAAGTTTTAGCCCCAACAACGAGAATCAATGATCAAAAGAAAAGACTTCACATTTTTTTTCAATTATATATATATATATATATATAACAAAATAAAAAACGTCTAGAGTATCATAAATGCTTATAACAACACTATCCGGCTATCATTACCGATTCCCCGGCAACGGCGTCAAAAACTTGACACAAACTTAGTTTTGCAACTAAAATTGAGCAACCGCAAGTGTACGACGTCAATAGTAGTACTAAGCAAGTACAAGGTCGATCACACGAGGAATCGGCTCGATATCGGATAGACAAATCGAAATAAGCATTTTGATGGCTAACTAGACAATCGAGTGGTTGTTTTTTTTTTTATATTTTAAGAACTAGTTAAAATGAACAAGTAATTAAAGCTAATAAGAAAGACTAGAGAACAAATTATAGGATTAAACAACTAATAAAGATAATTTATGATTAGATTTCAATTAAGGGTAGTTAACAATTATTATCCCGATCAATTCAACCTTTAAACCGAATGCTATATATTAGGAAACGATCACAATTATATGCAAGACCCCCTCTCGGAGCGAATTACGTGTTGATTGTATAGGATTAATCGCCGTCTCCGGTCTATTTATCAAATACAACTCCCAATCGATCTTAAGACCAAAGTTCCCACAATTAGCTCAAACCTCTCGATTCTATTATTTAATCATGTCAATTAATGTGATCTCGAATCAAATCTTCCCTATCGGTTCCAATATAATCCCCAATAAATTGCTAAAGAATTGGCCAAATCATTTAACAGGCATAATAAATCATTAATCAGCTAATAGCATAACACGGGATTAAATTAATCGAGTAAAAATCATTAACACCCATAATCTACTTTCTAAACCTAAATTAAGAAAATTTAGCCAACCATGATCATAATAAGAGATAAACACAAATATATAGACATAATCATGTTCATACAAACATTAAATGAAAATGGAAAGATAAAACCATTTTAATGTTGATCTTGATCTTCAAGCTCAATTTCCCTTCTTTGCTCTCTAATTTCTCTCTCTAGAAACTATACAAATGATGAATGATACCCTAAAAACTAAAGTTGTAGGGTGTTTATACACCTTTGAGGGTTTCTTTTAAGGTATTGGGCTAAAAAATCGCATAAATGAGCTAAATCCCATCAAATTCCGGAGGTCTTGCACGGTTCGTGCAAGGGTATACGGTCATGACCATGCAAGACACCAAATTTAGTGGATTTTCTATTCTATTGCACGGGTCGTGCAAGGTTGCACGGTCATGGTCATGCAAGGCAAAAATTGCACCTGTAGTCCAACTTCCAAGCCATTTTTCGAGGTTTTGGGGTCCGAAATTCTTGAGGAACGTAATAACGCTTGTTAACTGGATCAATTGTGGGATTATATAGCATGACCACCAAAATTTGAGTCTTTTTAAGTGCATCTATCCTCGCTCGGTAGGTCATATCTGCCCTTTCATAAATCTTTCGCTCGTTCCTTTCTTGGTCTCCACATTTCCACCTTCGTCAAAAAATTCACAACTAACATAACTTCTATGTTTTAACTGGACTACATAACTATGCGATTCTTGACCACTTCTGACATTTGCTCGCTGAATTGGACTACCTATATTTAGGTTTCCGTGGCCATTTTTGGTATCAAAATTGTAAGGATTGGTTGACGTTATTTCTTCAGACATTGTTCGCTTATTCAAATTGTGACTCCAAAATAAAAATATTCATCAATAAACAATTTTCATATTTTATTTTTAACTACAAGATCACTCTAGATTTAATTCAATCTAAGACAGGTAGATAATTAAAACAAAAATACAATGGCAAAAACTTGTGTGCATATGATGCACCATAAACTTATTGTACATCAGCCCAAACAAAAGATCCGTGCGCGACCCGTTTCTGTTGCCCGACCCGCGCGAATTTTTCTTTTCTTTTTTATTTTATTTTATTTTTTTAAATTTTCGGAACAAATATGGTATATATATTATGCGGCGTTTGGTTTTCATAATTGGGAAGTGGCGCAATGGTTTCACCCTTGCTCTAAGGCACTGGGATGTGGAGTGTGGTGTTCTTGTAGTATAGTTTTTTTTTTTTTTGTGTGTTTAGAGTAGACTTATTGTGTTCTTACAGTAGACTTATTTTGTTTCTTGCAGTATAGTTATTTTGTGTTTAGAGTAGACTTATAGTATGAATTATCTTCGCTTATAGTATGTATATTTCTAAGTTCAAGTAATGTTTCGTTTGTAATATTTTCTTTATTTTTACAGAACAAACAAATGAATCAATGATATTGAAGTGTATAATGAGAAAGTGGTTGAAGGAAATCACAAAGTGGTCGAAGAAAATCACAAAGGTATATGAACAGTATATTTATTGTGTTCTTACAGTATACTTATTGTGTTGTTGCAGTAAGTTATTTTATACTTAGAGTAGACTTATTGTGTTCTTACAGTAGACTTATTGTGTTTATTGCGGTATAGTTATTTTGCGTTTAGAGTAGACTTATTGTGTTCTTACAGTAGACTTATTATGTTTACATTGTGTTTAGACAGTATAGTTATTTTGTATTTAGAGTAGGCTTATTATGTATACATTGTGTTTAGAGTCAACTTATTGTGTTCTTACAGTAGACTTATTGTATTCTTGGAGTATAAATTTTTTGTGTTTAGAATAGACTTATTGTGTTCTTACAGTAGACTTATTGTATTTCTTGTATTCGTGCTGTATAGTTTTTTGTGTTTAGAGTACACTTGTTGTATTCTTACTGTAGACTTATTGTGTTTCTTGGATGACTAAACATGGCGCTAAAAAAATGTATTCTTGCAGTATAGTTTTTTGTATTTAGAGTAGACTTATTGTGTTCTTACAATAGACTTATTGTACGCCTTGCGCATTTCAGACCAGCGCGCTCATCGCTGGGACACACTCAAACTTGTTAACTCAAATACAGCCTTAAATTAATAACATAATATGTTGTATTAAAAAAAAAAAAAAAAAAAAAAAAAAGATGCGATCCGCCGGGTCGCGCTCGACCCGCGCGAGGACCCGGTTCGCGGACACAATTTTTTTATAAATCATATTTTAGCATTTTTTTTAGTTCCTTCTTTAAATAGGAGTAGTGTACAATAAACCTTATTGTACACCATATGCACCCAAGTCCCACTCAAATACAATACTTGTATAGAAACTTTGAAGAAGGAATTAATCTTAGGTTGTGTTTGGATTGAGAGATTTCAAATGAATAGATTTAGAATCAACGGATTTCAAATCCATTCAAGATAGAGGGAATTTGAAATCCAGCAAAATCCTTTAAAAAATAGTTTAAAACGAAATCATGGATTTCTAAATCCATGGTAATCCAAACAACAACAATGAATTTAAAACTATGAATTGCACATCAATCATCAAATTCTTCCATCCAAATACAACCAAAATTAATATTGCAGTTACACAGGGCATGTAAAGTTACTATATAAATTTGTGAACGACTTTGGGTTGTAACTGGGAGGAATAATCTATATTATATCAAAACTTTTCAGATTTACTTTGTTTAAATCTTGTTGAACATGGAAATATGATTTCAAAACAATTACAATTTACTTAAGCCCAAATCTCATGTTTCGAGTAAAAAGACGGTTTTCTTATTATGAGAGAAAATACATTTTTAGTATAAATTATGAAGACAAACATGATATTATTAGTATTGCAATTAACTGTCAATCATATCTGTATGGTTTTGGAACTTACGTTAAATTAAATTTAGTGATATAAGAGGTGAAGGAGGGAATTCAGGTAGCCCAGCCCGACCCGACCCAGTCCCCTCGGGCCAAGATTATATATCGGGTCTGATTCGATTCTCACAACATTGATTGCACTAACGATGAAAGAGTCGTTAAGGTATAACCAATCGTTGTTAGAACAGTTGGTATCCGACTTCCTCTATTAAAAACGATGTATATTCTCTCTCCCCTTCTAACTAATTATCCGAATTTGTCAAAAAGGCGAACCACACTAGGGTTAATCGTCTTCTACATGAATGTTACACTTAGGGCTCATTTGGTATATTGGATAAGAGAGTCTAACAATCAACTCATATTTTTAATACTTCACTCAATTGTCAATCAAATGGTGGATTAAGTTCAAGTTACAATCTGTATGATTTCAGAACGTATATAAAATAAAAAAAAATAGTGATACAAGGAAGGGGTAATTCAGGCTGTCCACCCTGATCCCACCCAATCCGTCGGGTCCAAAATTTAGTCGAGCCAAAAAATGTTATGATTTTTGGGTCAACTCGCGACCCATTTTGTTGTTGGCCCATTGAGTTGGGCCTACTGGGCCCAATAACACTATGGGCCAAGATTCCTACATCTTATTTTCTTTTGGGGCCAATCTAAAATTTTAGGCAAACTAGAGCAGCCTATCAGGTTGGGCCTGCTTCATCCCCCAATTGGAATAAGATTTAGCCAGATCTAATGCTAAGAAATTATGCATATGATATTTAAATAATTTCCTAGATTCTATTAAGTGTTTTTTTTAACATTTTTCTTGATTTTTTTCATATACATTCTTATTTAATTTGTTACTATATAATATTTCTCAAACGTGTTTGGCTATTTTAATATATAGAAATATATTTTGTTGTCTCGACTTTTAAAGTTTAGAGGTTTCTATGACCTATTTTGAAAGTTCAGGCGTCTATATGAACCTAAAATATAAATTGAGCGGCAATTTTTTACATTTTCCCTTAAATAATAATCCAACTACACTCAATTTCTAACATTAAGTTCAACTACCTCAGATTTACAACAAACACAATTTCTTTTTATTATTATCAAAAATTCCAAAAATAATTCTAACACCGTAAAAAGAAGTTTAGTTACAAGTACCGGATCAAAGAAAAAAGGATTCAGCAGTCAGGTTCAAGTTAATAATCAGTTCATCGCTGGGACAAGGTTTATTCCAGTGACATAAAATTGAACTGAAATTGAAACTGCTCTCAACAAAGTTGAGAAAACATAACATAATGTTAGTAGATATACCTGTAATGAGATTATAACTGTTGATATATTAAAAAAATATATACCTGGAACTAGAAAACACTCAAAGCAACCTTAGCATCACACAACACTTAGACTTGATCATGTCTTCTTATTTTGTTCTCGATTCTTAGACTTGAATAAAGGAAGATGGGTAAAAAAGTGAGGGAGGTTTGGAAATGTGATGTTAAGTTCTGCAACACATTCTGAAGGTTGAAGTAGCTGAAGTAGTTTTACTGTAAATTATCCAAAATTCCAAAAATAATTCTAACACCGTAAAAAGAAGTTTAGTTTTACTTATCGGATCACAGCAAAAAGGATTCACCAGTCAGTCTAGGTTAATAATCAGTTCATTGTTGGGACAGGCTTAATTCTGGTGACATAAAATTGAACTGAAACTGAAACTGTTCTCAACAAATTTGAGAAAGCATAACATAATGTCAGTAGATATACCTGGAATGAGATTTAATAACTGTTAGATTTTAAAAAAATATGTATATATATACACACATATATATACCTGGAATGAGAAGACAATCAAAGCAACCTCAGCTCACACAACACTGAGATTTCATTAGCCTTCAGACACATACATGATGATCCTGTCCGCTTATTTTGTTATCGATTCTTTGACGAACAACGAACATATTTTTTTGAGTTAAGAGTGAAAAAGTGAGGGAGCTTTGGTGATTTTTTTTTTCTTTTGGAGAAAATTGAGGGAGATTTGGATTTGTGATGTTAAGTTGTGCAAAGGTTGAAGTAGTTCTATTGTAGAAGGGATGCTAACATAAGAGTATGAGACAAACAATATTAATCATTATAAGGAATATCGTAAAAGTTGTTTTTTATTGCCAGAATCTAAGACCAATAATTATGTACAAAAGGAAAATATAGGTCCCACGGGATCACTTTGTACACTGTGTACATCAAATTTTCGTTCACCCTTAGAAGTTTGAATAGAATTAACTCTCCTTTCTCACCTCTCTCATTTCTCTTATCTATAGATATTGATATTTTGTATCTGTAGATTCATATTTTTAGAACAAGTTATCATCACCAAAATTTGCATATCGTTCACCTCCGAAAGCCGATTACTCTCAAACATCTTCTCAATTAATCTCCCTACCTATAAAAGGGTGGGTGATTTCTTACAAATTAATGTATGGACAAAAATAATCCTACATTTATAACTATAAGTTAAGGTTAATCAAGTAAAACGTCATATAGTTAAGTTACAATAATTAATTTTAAGACAATAATAGTGGAAAAATAGCAATAGCAATAGCTATAATAAAACTCCCACTCAATTCAAGAAGACATAAACAAGACAAAAAAAACAAAAAAAAAACAAAAAAAAAAAAAACAAAAACAAAACAAAAATAATCACCTATATGGTTTTAAGTTTTTTTACCTTTCATGATATGATATATTTATATTTATTATTTGTTTAGTTGAATTTTTTTAAATGAAACTTTAAGTTGATGGTTAGTTATTTGGTTGTGTTTTGGGGTGAGTTTATAGAGTATCAATTTTCAAATTTTACCACATTATTTTCCAGATCATTGACATCAGGTATTTTACTTTTCATGCCCAATAACATTTACATTTCAAATTATGTTTGAATAATGGAGCCTTCTCCTAACTAATTAAATGATAATGTGATATTTCATTACAAAAAAAATGCATTTTTTATGATATGGATAATGACATTACAGAAAAGAAAAAAATTCTTAAACTTCAACTAATGTCATTTAAATCATCAATTCCTGCCTAATTCTTAAGAATGCAAGTTGTCACTTACAAAAAAATAAAGGATAAACGACAGTTCAATAATTGATTTATAACTTGAATTTTTTTTCAAAATTTAATACCATATTAAATTATATCTCAGGAGCTTGCTAATAATATAATAAGCATATATATAGTTATTTATTTGATATGATCTTTTATCATTTTAAGCAAAGCATTATGAAAATTTTGACATTTTTACCATTTTAATGTTAACAAGTTGATGCAGGTAAGAATTGTATAATATTGGAGAAAATTAAGAATAAGTTTATTCATGAATCTCCAAATAAATAAAGTGAGTTAAAATAGTAGAGGTAGTTTAAGATTTTTTTTGTTCAAATTTATTATTTTATTTAAACGTTTAAACGGGTAAGCACATATATAAGAATTTATTTAATATTACCTCCATCATTTTTAAGCTAATGATTATTTCATATATATATATATATGTTGGGGGGGGGGGGGTTAAATTAAGTATGGATGTAAGTATGTTACAATTCATTAGAGAAGGAAAAAATTATAGACTAATGAGTTAAGATTTATGATTAATTTTATTCAATATTGTTCTTTATTAAAAAATATAAGCAAACATGGCAAACATTTTGAATTGTTAAATTTTATTTTTGTTGTTGGATGGTTTGATTTTATTACTTAATTATGTCATGAAAAGTTTAGAAAGAATTTCACGTGAAGGGAAAAAAGTTAAAGAAATAGTGTCTCTTAGTTTAAATCAATCTAAACTAAAGAAAAAGTATGTCAACATATATATAAATAATTATGAAAATAATAATAAAATAAATTAAAGGAGCTTCATGTAACATTAAGATTATGAAAATAATAATAAATAAGTTAAAGGAGCTTTGTGTAACATTAATTATAATTAATTTCAAAATAAAGGAATAGATGAAACAATATATATATATATATATATATATATATATATATCTTTAGGATTAAAAGTTCAGTACAAAAACGAATCTCAAATCTGCAAAGATAGAGGAAGAAGAAACAATAAAAATAATTTTGTTAATACTTTAAAAAGAGTGAAAAGATTCACTATAGAAATAATCAGGTTCATAAGTAGGCCTCCAAGATTCATTAACACATTTTAGAAGGTCCTTAGTTTGAGTAAGCAAAATAAATCACTTAAAATTATTACATAAATATGTATTTTTGTGGTTTATTGGCTTGATATCTAAAACTAATTAGTAAAATTCAATATTTAGTCCACTATAAATCCCACTAATTGTGCTTATGTGCATTTTTATTAGTGTTATTAATATTACACGGCCATTTTTACTAGAAACCATTGACAATTCATCTAAGATGGAATTTCTTTTGGAAAAAATGAAATACCCAAGAAAACATAAAATAAGAGCTTACACATATAGTGTGATAATAAATCACACAAAAAATCTTTTGTGTTGATGAATATCCTAAGTATAATTAATTATCTAATTAATTCTTTGGTCATAGAACACCAAAAAATTACTAGCTTATCTAATCAAAGCATTAAAAAATGTAATTTTAAAATTCATATGTATAAAGTACAACACAATGAACGTAGAAAACTAGAAGGAAAAAAAATTAAAACAAAAGAGAACAAAAAATCATGCATACGAAAAAATAAGACCATTACATAGCATGGTCATAAACCAAGAAAACAAAATTAGTGTTGAGTGCTCCTAATTTTAAATCAATCTAAACAAAAAAAAAAAAACAAAAAGTATGACTATAATAATAATAACAATAAAAATAACAATAACAATAACAATAATAATAATAATAATAATAATAATAATAATAATAATAATAATAATAATAATAATAATAATAATAGTAATAGTAATGATGGAAAGGAAGATAAGGAACCTCATGCAATGTAACGTTAAATATAATTAATTTCAAAATAAATGGAAATAGGAAACAAAATATATTTTGATTTATAATTATGGCTTTTAGCATATATTTTTAGGATGAAAAGTTTACTTCAAAAATAATTTCAAAAGTTGCACAGATAGAGGAAGAAGAAACAATAAAAATAATTTTGCTATTACCTCAACAAAAGTGAAAAGATCAACAACAAAAATAGCCCTATAAGTAAGTCTCCAGGGACCATTCAAAGATTTTAGAAGGACATTTGTTTAAGTAAACAAAAACTAATCACTTAGAAGTTATTACATAAATATGTATTTTTGTGACTTATTAGCTTTGATATCTAAAATTATTGGGTGAAATTTAAATTTTAGTGCTCTAGATATAAAACCCACTAATTTTTGCGGGTTATGAGCAGTTGATCATTTTTACAAGAGACCATTAACAATATCCACTTAAGATGAAATATTTCAAAAAATAATGAACATCCAATAAAACATAAAATAAGAGCGTGATAATAGGTCAAGCAAAATCTCTTTTGTATTGATAGGGAAAAAAAATAGTATTGAAAGTACTCCAAGTATATTTAATCATCTAATTAATTCTTTAGTCATAGACCATGTTTTTCTAGCCTATTTAATCAAAATATTTATAAAAAAAAAAAAAAAAAAGAGAAAATTCATGTATACCATATGTAATCCATATATACAAATAATAAGACCATTTATGCATCACAATCATAGATCAAACAAACGCTTCTTAAGTGTTGGTTTGTTTTTTGTAAAAAAAATATTTTGATTCGCAGTTTATTTAATCATCTTAATAAGTGCTGGTTTTTTTAAAAAAAAAAAAAGTTATTTTGATTCACAGTTTATTTAACCATCTTACTATTTTCTTTTTCATGGTACGGCTTAGTCAATTCGATTTAATTAGATTATGATATATTTGCTTTTATAAAGTCACTTGTACCCACGTGCAACGCACGTGGGCCTTTACTAGTTTATCTATAATGTCTTAATCTTTCTTAAAGTATACATCCTTATTAGAGGTAGTCGTCGTATGCAGCCATTCATTTGGAGTTGTTCGTATGGTGAGATTATGCAACTAAAGATGTGTTATCATTGTGTATTTTGACAATAAAATTTATTGGACCCTTTACTAGGGTCCGAAATTCTTCAGGAACATAATAACACTTGTTATCTGGATCAATTGTGGGTTTTATAGCATGACCACCAAAATTTGGCTCTTTTTAAGTGCATCTACCCTCGCTCGGTAGGTCCCTTTGATGAATTCTGATATCGGGAAAGACGGTGACTCTCAAACATCTTCTCAATTAATTTAGCCATCATGTTCCAATCTTTCTTAAAGTATGCATCCTTTCGTCGTCTGGAGCCGTTCATTTGGATTTGTTCGTTTGGAGTTGTTCGTATGGTGAGATTGTGCAACTAAAGATGTGTTATCATTGTGTATTTTGACAATAAAATTTATTGGACCCTTTACTAAGGTCCGAAATTCTTCAGGAACATAATAACACTTGTTAACTGGATCAATTGTGCGATTATATAGCATGACCACCAAAATTTGGCTCTTTTTAAGTGCATCTACCCTCGCACAGTAGGTCATATCTGCCCTTTGATGAATCCTGATATCGGGAAAGACGGTGACTCTCAAACATCTTCTCAATTAATTTAGCCATCATGTTCCAATCTTTCTTAAAGTATGCATCCTTTCGTCGTCTGGAGCCGTTCATTTGGAGTTGTTCGTATGGTGAGATTATGCAACAAAAGATGTGTTATCATTGTGTATTTTGACAATAAAATTTATTGGACCCTTTACTAGGGTCCGAAATTCTTCAGGAACATAGTAACACTTGTTAACTGGATCAATTGTGGGATTATATAGCATGACCACCAAAATTTGGCTCTTTTTAAGTGCATCTACCCTCGCTCGGTAGGTCATATCTGCCCTTTGATGAATTCTGATATCGGGAAAGACGGTGACTTTCAAACATCTTCTCAATTAATTTAGCCATCATGTTCCAATCTTTCTTAAATTATGCATCCTTTCGTCGTCTGGAGCCGTTCATTTGGAGTTGTTTGTATGGTGAGATTATGCAACTAAAGATGTGTTATCATTGTGTATTTTGACAATAAAATTTATTGGACCCTTTACTAGGGTCCGAAATTCTTCAGGAACATAATAACACTTGTTATCTGGATCAATTGTGGGTTTTTATAGCATGACCACCAAAATTTGGCTCTTTTTAAGTGCATCTACCCTCGCTCGGTAGGTCATATCTGCCCTTTGATGAATTCTGATATCGTAGGTCATATCTGCCCTTTGATGAATTCTGATATCGGGAAAGACGGTGACTCTCAAACATCTTCTCAATTAATTTAGCCATCATGTTCCAATCTTTCTTAAAGTATGCATCCTTTCGTCGTCTGGAGCTGTTTATTTGGAGTTGTTCGTATGGTGAGATTATGCAACTAAAGATGTGTTATCATTGTGTATTTTGACAATAAAATTTATTGGACCCTTTACTAGGGTCCGAAATTCTTCAGGAACATAATAACACTTGTTAACTGGATCAATTGTGGGATTATATAGCATGACCACCAAAATTTGGCTCTTTTTAAGTGCATCTACCATCGCTCGGTAGGTCATATCTGCCCTTTGATGAATTCTGATATCGGGAAAGACGGTGACTCTCAAACATCTTCTCAATTAATTTAGCCATCATGTTCCAATCTTTCTTAAAGTATGCATCCTTTCGTCGTCTGTAGATGTTCATTTGGAGTTGTTCGTATGGTGAGATTATGCAACTAAAGATGTGTTATCATTGTGTATTTTGACAATATTTGTACCCTTTACTAAGGTCCGAAATTCTTCAGGAACATAATAACACTTGTTAACTGGATCAATTGTGGGATTATATAGCATGACCACCAAAATTTGGCTCTTTTTAAGTGCATCTACCCTCGCACGGTAGGTCATATCTGCCCTTTGATGAATCCTGATATCGGGAAAGACGGTGACTCTCAAACATCTTCTCAATTAATTTAGCCATCATGTTCCAATCTTTCTTAAAGTATGCATCCTTTCGTCGTCTGGAGCCGTTCATTTGGAGTTGTTCGTATGGTGAGATTATGCAACAAAAGATGTGTTATCATTGTGTATTTTGACAATAAAATTTATTGGACCCTTTACTAGGGTCCGAAATTCTTCAGGAACATAATAACACTTGTTAACTGGATCAATTGTGGGATTATATAGCATGACCACCAAAATTTGGCTCTTTTTAAGTGCATCTACCCTCGCTCGGTAGGTCATATCTGCTTTTTCATGAATCCTGATATCGGGAAAGACGGTGACTCTCAAACATCTTCTCAATTAATTTAGCTATCACGTCCTAATCTTTCTTAAAGTATGCATCCTTATTAGAGGTAGTCGTCGTCTAGAGCCGTTCATTGGAGTTGTTCGTATGGTGAGATTATCAAACTAAAGATGTGTTATTTTTGTGTATTTTGACAATAAAATTTATTGGACCCTTTACTACGGTCCGAAATTCTTCAGGAACATAATAACACTTGTTAACTGGATCAATTGTGGGATTATATAGCATGACCACTAAAATTTGGCTCTTTTTAAGTGCATCTACCCTCGCTCGGTAGGTCATATCTGCCCTTTCATGAATTCTGATATCTGGATGTTTACTATTAGGGTCCTTAAATCTTTTCTGTTTTCTTTCTTGGTCTCCACATTATTACCTTTGTCAACAAAATCACAACTGACATAATTTTTGTGTTTTAATTGGACTACATAGCTATGCGATTCTCGACCACCTTTGACATTCGCTCGTTGAATACGACTATTTCTGTGGTCATTTCTGGGATTTGAGCTATTCAACTTCGTCACCATTGCCCCACCTATTCCCGAACCAGAATCATTTTTTTGGAAACTCACAAGAAAGATATATATTACTCCCTCCGTCCCAGCTAACTTTTCCTACTTTCCTTTTCGGTCCGTCCCAGCTAACTTTTCACACCCAAAAAGGGAAAGTAAAGTCAACAAATTCCACCCCAAGAAATGAGCCCTTATTACAAATTTGCCATTAATTAATCAGATTTTAAAAATCAGAATTTTTTTAA
Source organism: Ajuga chamaepitys (assembly GCA_958295605.1). Classification (NCBI taxonomy): domain Eukaryota; kingdom Viridiplantae; phylum Streptophyta; class Magnoliopsida; order Lamiales; family Lamiaceae; genus Ajuga; species Ajuga chamaepitys. Next base: position 5,203,055 of record OY282501.1, read on the forward strand.
TTTCTGATTAACTCCCACCCACCCTTTCATTAACCCTCCCCACCCTTTCATTAACCATCCCCACTTTTCTGTTCCCATATCATCTCTCTATCTCTCTCTATCAAACCCTAATTTATCCCCTCTCTCTCTAAGAATACGGCTCTTCCTATTCTTGCGCAGCCATTCCAGATCCGGTGAATTTCCTTCCGATTTTCACTGAAATACACTTATAACTCGAATCTCTCTCAGATATAGTCCCTTCTCACGGGTTTGTAACTCAAATCTTCTCCATGGAAGACGCGACTTCTGATGAGAGAGTTGTGTTTGATTCTGAAGATTCGTATGTGGCTGAGACGGTCTTCGACGATGACGAGATAATTGATTCCGGGGATTTGGAGACCAGCTCTGCTCCGGTGGCTTGCGTTTCCGCCTCGGAAGGTGAAGGGTCTCAACCTGTAGGAGGGTTTAAATCGGAGGAACTTCGAAGGCATTTTTATGCTTGCTTGGCGATTTGGTGCCCCTCCGTCATGAAGGTTTATCTAAAACCCTAATTTTGGTATGTTACCCTAACTCAATTTTGCGTCTATTATGAGCTTGAGGTTTCTGGGCATTTGAATTGAACCCTATGATGATTTTTTTACTAAGGGTTTAGACCCCATTGGAATTAGGGTCTGTTATGTTATTGTGCTGTCCAGATTTGTGCTTGCATGTCTGCTGAGACATGATTTTTTTGGGTCATGGTGTAACTGTTGTGCTTGATGGGTATTGTTGGTTGCCCGTTGATGAATTTTTACTGACGTTAGGGTGTGAAAAAATGAAAGGAAAGTAAATTCTGCCCAATCTACCTCTTTTTACGATTGCTGGTGATTTTGTGCTTTCTGCTGTGTTTGTTGATTTTTGGGAATCTTATGATGATCTTTTTCTGAAGGTTTTGTGGGAAAAAAAAGTGGAAACTTGTCTTAATTGAGGCATGAATTCTGCCCAATCTGTTTTTTTTTCTTAAGATTGCTGGTAGTTTTATGCTTACTGATGTGCTTGCTGGTTATTTTTTGGGAACCTTATGATGATTTTCTGATGGTATGATTGAAAAAAAAAAAAAAAAGGAAGCTTATGTTAATTGAGGCATGAATTATGCCCAAGCTGCTTTTTTTTATGATTGCTTGTGCTCTTGTCCTTTCTGCTGTGCTTGCTGATCATTTTTGGGAACCTTATGATGTTTTTTTTCTGAGGCAAGTGTGGGAAAAACAAACCCTTTGAATTCTGCCCAATGATCTTTTTTCATGATTTCTGTCCAACCTTTGTTTTTCATGAATTCTGAACCATTTTTGTCAACTTATTATGAACAAAACCTCTTCAAATCAGAACACAAAAAATTTCAAAACAGTCCATCTTTTTTGCAGAATTAACTTTGTGCTTGTTTTTAAATTTAAATGAAAACATAAGCATTTTTATATAATGAAAATACACATTTATCAAGTGTTTACAGCTTAAGCAAAACTAAACATCACTTTAGTGTTTACGCTGTAAACACTTGTACAAAAAGTGCTTTCTTACATACCTATACTAGATCACATGTACCCCAAATCCGTCATTAAGCCACCTATATCATACGTACCTGTTGCATGTTCATTTGCAATTAAATGATCAATTACATCCCTCACAATGTCTTCTGTCACCTCTAATGTTGTAGGGAGAGTCCCTTGTCTTGCTTGTGATCCCTTTCCCATATGTGGCTGTCTATAGTTGTTTCCCCCCTTACCTTCATTATCTCTATCATACACGACTGCAGACTTAGAAATACGGAGTTTAGATTGTGTACTTCCATTCTTTCAAAAGATTGGAGGACATTATCTACCAGTTCCTGTATTGTGTAGCTTGCTGTCTCAACCTGCAAACTTTGTATGGCTCTGAAATACCCCAAGTCCAGCACGTTTGTGTCTGGCGAATTTGGAGGTTGACACATAATCTGAATGTTGAAACCATCTGATGTTGCTGCAGTTCTGAAATCTATGTCATGATTGCTAAGATGAGGTCTTGCGTTATCCTGTTGTATGATTATGTTTTTACTTGCTCCTTCCGGCCATTTGGCCTTGATTGCTGGTAGAATCTGTTATAGCCCAATGATGAAACAGTATTTTGTGAAAAAAAAAAAAACAGTGTGTTAATAATGTAACTGTTCTGGCCAGTGAACTAAATTAAATGTGCTAGGTCAGAATTTAGGAGACTTATTAACACATGAAATAGTAGATGATGAAAATCTTCTAATTGTATGTAGAGTCACCTGTCTCAACATGCAGTTTTTTATTACTTCTGCGTTTATAGAGTCAATCGGTTTGGTGACCAACGTCCCTCTAGCTCGATTTACTGAATTTCTGAGGGCAGGTTCCATTGTTGTGAATGGAAAAATTCCGATTTTTCCATCAAACAATAGAGTCCCGTCTGCTGCGTAATGTGGTCTTGCTACGACGCACATAAACATAACCTTAGGGATAAACCTCTTGCTTTTACACACCCTATACGGATCATCTTCCTCAGCTAATTTATATGTCCGTTCACATGTCCGTTTCATATAAACCCACTTTTCGTCAATGTGTACAGTATTGTGCATGCTGTCATACCTGATCTTATTTGTTGAACTGTCATGATGTAAGAAGCTAAGGCTGTATTTGAGCCTTTGCAGCCTATTTGCATCGGTTATTGCATTTGAGTGTGCTTTTATTGCTCCTGCTTTCACGAATCTGCCAACTGTGCTTTTGCTCACTTGCAACTCTTTGGCAAGTTTTCGGATAGTCCCCCTCTTCGAAAATGGTACGGCTTTCAAAGCTTCTTTGTCTAGGGGAATCTGAACTTTAGATGCTGCCCTATGCTTAATTTCTGAAAATGTTACAGGTTTACCTTCACTAATCAGTTTTTTTGCCACTGTCCAGATAAACTGAATCGTCCTCGTGGATACTCCAAATGATGTTGCGACTTCCTGCAGCTTACCCCAGTTAACAACTCCATCGGTGTTGTTACAAAAAAGAAATTGAGCAATAAGGAGTCGATCTGATGGAGTCAAGTTGGGCCCCTTCCTTCGATAAGGATCTTCATCCATTGAACTTTCTGATGTAATTTTTGGACTGTAACTTTTGTGGAGAGAAATTTGCTGCTTGTTTTGGGCTGTAATAAATGCAGGTGCAGGTTTATATAAAAGGCACTTGGGTTGTTTGAATTTTCATTTAGGAGGGAATTTGAATCAGGAATTTTGTGTTAAGTTTGTTTGACTGTAATCAGGTTTATTTTCATGTAAGGATTAGTTTTGAATTTGGAGGGGATTTTGCCTCCAAATTTTTTTTTTATCTGAATTTTTTGAATTTTTTAAGGTTTCCAGGATTTCTTACTATTTATGTACTGTTTCTACAGTAAAAATTACTGTTCAATCTGAAAATTAATTAGGATTAAGTCCCTAATTAATTCCTTAAAGCAAATCTGATAAAGTAGCATTTTCAAAGTCAATAAGGTATCTTCTGTTTTTTCTTAACCTCCGTACCCGGTCAACTGTGAAAAGTTAGCTGGGACGGAGGGAGTATTTTCTTTGTTATTATTGTTTAATAATCTTCCCATCTTCTCATGTGCGAATTTAGAAAGGGCAAATACCGGGTTCTAGCTAAGAGAAAATTTTGTAGAACCCATATTTTAGTTATTATTTCTGACTAACTCCAAGTTAGGAATTTGGGCGCAATTTAATTGAGAATTTAATTAACAAAAAATCAAAGACTCAGATTTGTTAACCCCGTTCATCAAGAATGACTACGTCTTGGGGCACTATCAACCCAGGAGATTTACTAATTTTCTGGTGATAACAAATACAATGAAGCATAGTGGTATTTATAATCCAAACTGGGCGGCAACCCTAAAATCCCATTCAATTCGAATACTGCTTGTAAGGTCCAAAAAGTAGAGCCCTCGAACCCTTGCCAACTTATCGGCAAGTTGGATCACTATGTCAGGGGACCGTAAAGCAGTGATACAGGCTCCATAACCCAACAGTTCACTCTATTTATATTTTCGTCAACCCTTTCCCTTTGGTTCGCTCCGAGAGTTTTTGTTTATATTTGTGTCTCTGTCCCACATTAAATAAATATGTGAAAACAAAAATCATGTTCAACTTTTTCGTTTCAAATTATCTATCAATTGTTTTAGTAAATTTTAAATAGAAAAAATAAATTTCTTGTATAAATTGTTACTAATAATTTTGTTTCTGTTCTAAAATAATTAGTGGCGGAGGCACATTGAGGGGCGAGGTGGCCCTGCTCTCCTACCCCGTCTCCCCCCCAACCCCCCCCCCCCCCCCCCTTCTCTTTTATTATACAAAAACATATATATTGTGTGTTATGTGTTTTTTAAGTGTTAATGTATTTTGACCCCTCAAAATTATATGTTATTGGGATATATGTATTTAATTTTTATTATATGCAACATAGACACTCTAAACTTCAATATATATAGAAATTTAATGATACATTTCGATATAGTTAATGATGAAAATTGTTAAACTTTATATTTAAATATTAAATTTAATATATATAAATTTTATTGTTGCGTGTATATTAGCATTGATGGACAAATTTTGTTTCTTGGGTCCCCTTACTTAATCATGAATCCTGGCTCTATCCCCAGAGTATAATAAGAGATTAAGATGTAGCTTCTCTTAACATTAATGTTTTCAATATATTTAAATTTTTGCGTTCTAGCTCATCCCATCATCAAATCCCGAATCTGCCTTCGCATCATATACATGAGACTATAAGAACATTTCAAAGATTTTTTGAAAAATTAATATTAACGAAATTTGGATTGAGGTGTTTTTCGTATTATTTAATTTGATTAATTAATATTTTCTATATGTCGGTGTTGTTTAAGAAAAAATAAAATTTAACTAAACTAAACTAAATTAAAAAATTGAAATTGAAATCGAACTGGAAATAACTTAAACTAAAATAAATTAAGCCTTTAAACTACACTAAACCACGTGGCACAAATAACTTCTTCTTTTTTCCTTTTAAAATAAAGGTATGTTAAAATACCTCATAACCACTTAGGCCGAGCGGAGCTTGTATAAATGAATTATTCTTTAATATATATATTTTAAAAAGGCATAATTGCAAAATAAAATATGAACTTTCACCGGATTACAAATAACATAAAATTTAATATTTTGTAAAATAAATTACGAACTTAGCAAATTTTTACAATTTTAATCATCAACCAATTCCTAGTGATAAATTCTCAATATATTGATTATTTACACCATGTAGAGTTATGTTGGTATAAAAATTAAAAAAAAAAAAATCCGGATCAAGTGGTATATAATTGAACAAGTCGTAATAGACTTTTCTTCTCAACTCGAATCATTTTTTCACTTTACTAATGCAATGAGCATTATCCAATTTTATGAACTAAAAATTGTTGTAAGAGTCATAAAATTAGTTTTCGCTTTATCACAAACAGGACATAATTTTTTTATTTGTGATTATTTTATCTAAGATAAGTGATTTTTAGTATCAAATAATCAATAAGGTATGAGTAATTAGGTATCAAGTTGAGAATACAAGTTCGTCGCGATTTTCGGTCTAATTAATAACAACTTGATCCGTAATTTCATTAATTATTTTTTAGTTTTATTTTGTAGTTCAGCATAACATCTTATATCGCGTTACATGGCATAAATAGCTATACACATTGACAATTTATTTTTGAAAAATGACTAATGATTGAAATTGCAAAATTATATTAAGTTCGTGACTTATTTTACAAATTTTGAAAAGTTATGTTAAATTTGTAATTTAATAAAAGTTCGTGTTTATAACTGTCGATGTTTTCTTAAAGTGTTTGTATGAATCCCTAATTCATAGCCTAAAACTGGTTAAAATCATTTTATCTCTCATAATTTTTAAATTTAGAAAAAATAATCTTAAAATATTAAAATTAAATTTTTTGGAGGTAGTCAAGTAAAAAATTGGACAAAGGGGTTTGGTTATATTTCCAAATAAGCTTATTAATGTCATAAACCTCAGCATTCGCTTAATAGACTAGGCTAGGTTGAGTTAGGTCGATGAATTGCAACAATTTTTTTGAGGAAATCGAATTGCAACTTCACAAGGGTGTAAAGTAAATACATAATTCATGTTGTAAAGTTCGTGTTTTGATGTGAGGTTCGTATTTAAGTAGGGTCCAATAACCTCCCGTTGGTGATGCTTTAATACATACTTTTTTTGAGGTGGGTCATGCTCTTATATACATTAATTACATAGTACTCCATCCGTCCCGTCCGAGTTTGCTCACTTTCCTTTTCGATACATTTCACACCAATTTGCATACCCTTAAAAAAGAAAGTTCTCTTACAATCTTCATCCTTAAAATCTCCACCTTTAAAAAAGTCAATCAAAAAGCAAAAGTAACTTTTTCTTAATATACGTGCCGGATCAACCGTGCAAACTCCCACGGGATGGAAGGAGTATAACGTATTTTACGAGTTTATTCCTCGCCTCCTGTCTAGAGGTGGTAAAATAGTGCGGGTTGGGTCATTATTGGACCAACTTGATAAAATTCAAATCATTAAGGGTTAATCCGAATTCGTCTATCAAGTTTGTTAGGTTAAAAATCTTAACTCGAACACAAACTCAATAACCCGATCCAACCCGATTTCCGTCAATACTTGCATACATATTCATGTCATTGTTTTATTAAGCTCACTAAATATATTTTTATTATTCATTTTTATAAAAAGTACAAAATAAATTTAAGCATTCGAAAAAGTAGCACATATATTTTATAGTTGATTTTTATTTACATAATAGATTAACAAAATGAAGAGAAGAAAGAAAGAAAGAAAAAAAGGCCAAAATAAAGGTCAACAACGTTATACATAATTATTAAAAAAAATATATACATCAAAATCTTTAATCAATATTTACCCTCTAGGCAGCTAGATCCCATGTTTTCTAGTTTTTCTTTAGATAACACTAGATCAATCAACCCTAATATTTTTAAATAAATTATTACTAATAAGTAGTAATAATAATAAGTGAATCAAAGTTATTGGGTCATTATCTGGCTTTATCGGGTTGCTCAATATGATCCGAATTTTATTGTGTCTTATCAAGTTGACCTAATAACGACTCAAATTCGATAAACATCGGCCCAGATCTAAAATTATCGTACGATATCGTGTCGTGTTATCGAATCATGTCAATTTTTGCTAGCTCTGTACTTTTTTCTCTAAATTACGAGATTATGAGGAATATGTATAAATGCGCTTTAGTTTATTGGGTCATTCATCATATACTTGAGAAGGATTAGAGACCATTACAAGGCCCATCTAGAAAATCCAGGATTCGAAGGGAATACGCTTACAAGTCAAGGGCCCATTTGTTAATCGTGACGCCGGACGCCCATTTATTAATCGTCACCATCAGATTTCTGTTACAATGAGGTACACGAGTAGCATCATATTATTATTATGTATTAAAAACTGATATAATATTTTTTATATATGAATGTAAGTATATGTATATAAATTTTAGAGTGCTGCTTTATTATGTATACTAGGATTCCCCATGATACACAATATGAAATATATTCATTTTTAAGAAAATTCAAAGTTCAATATAATGGAGTAAAATAATTGAATAGCTTAATAGTTTTAAAATCAAAGAAGAGTAAATTATCCAAAAACTTTTATTTCATGAGAATTATTATTCGATTTGTTTTTATTTGCAACTCATATCTAATTTAAATAGTTCAATTCGCAATAAATATTTAAATCTAAGAACAATAATCAATCAACGGACAATTGTTTATTTTATATTTAATATATTATATTAAAATATTGAATATCAATATTTGATTAAATACTAAGAGAAGGGGTTTATTTTTTATATATTGAAAATGAAATAAATGGATTCAAAAAAAAATATTCGTGCCTTTAGGATGTTGGGAAAAATGGAAATATTTATTTCCATCCTCATAGTGGACACATGTGTTCCTCTGCTATTTATTTTCTTGTTCTTATAAATTAAATCAAGTATTATCTGTGAATCTAGAAACTGAAAAATAGTTAGTTTTTACTCTTTTTAATATTATAGGAAAGATACATATATGAATTTGTTCATAAAATAAAAATACTTTTTAAAAATATAAAATTAACTAATATTTTAAAAATAGTAGTTAATAAGTATTTATAAACGAAAATATTCTTAATATCTATTTAATTTTCATCAAATAATTCAACTCATTACATAAATAAATCTAACCTAAATAATCAATAGATACTTGCATTTTTTTAATATAACTTATTTTAAAACATGCATAGATATCAAATTAAAAGCATGAAAAAGATTAGTTCGCTATATTTTATATTAAAAATGGAACAAGAACCAGAAAATATTTGCTTTTAAATTTATTTTATTTTTATTATAAGATGGATTGATCAAAAGATGTCTCCTAACTTTTTTTATATAGCAATTGCCAACAAAATTTAAATTTGAAACTAAATTTGAAAAGATTTTACCATATATATACAAATCTCTTACTATATATAATTATAATTCAAATTTACTATTTTTTAAAAAGTGAAATGACCGAAATAATATATTTAATTCCCTTTTATAGACAATTTTCTTCTATCATATAGTAAGATAACATGTTATAAGTAATATTTATACATGAATTCTTTACTCGAATGCCACCTTATTACCTTACATGAATTTCAAAGTGATAGTATAACTAATATATACATAATTTGTGATATCTTTTTCCACCCATTTTTAATTTTATTAAATATAAATATAGATCATATTGCCCTTCCTTGATACTTTTGGGAAAATGTCATTTGAACATCTGAATTATATAAATTGTATTAGCAAAATATTCGAATTTTATTTGTTTATAATTCAGGGGTTGTATTTTGGAATTTGTTGAATTTAGTACCTAAATTTTATATCAGACTCTGTTAAAGGATTACATGTATAAAATATAATCCTTGAATTACCGAGTGATATATAAAATGTAAATTCAATTTAACAAAATTTTGAAATACGTACCCAAACTCAAAAACAACCAAAATACAATTCATATAATTTATAGGCAGCGAAATTCTTCTCGTGTTTATTCTTTCCCCTATACATTTGGATTTAGGACCAAACTATGAAGAGGAGGTTCTTGGGCACCGATTGTACGAATTTCAGATTTGTATAATTCGAATTATGGGTAAAAAAGTATTACTTCATTCGTTTCGAATAAATTTGCACCCTTAAGGGTGCACACATATTAAGAAAATTTGTTTTTTGTTTTTTATGTTGATTTTTTAAAGATGGATTGAGGACGAAGATTGCGTTATAACTTTCAATTTTAAGTGTGTGCAAATTTGCGTGGGACGCACTGAAAAGGAAAATGTGTAAATTTATTTGGGACGGAGGGAGTACTTTTTACGCCTAAATGTATTATTTGATGGGTAAAAATGTCTGAAAATGTATCACGATTTATCCATGACATATAATATTTTTAAGTATAAATCGTGATATTCAATCCGAATTATATTATGATATTAGTGCACATGAGACTTTCCCAGATGAGACTTTACCAAATATGAATAGAATCCCTCAATTTCAAGTATTTTATATTTTCAAGACTTTAGGGCAATGTTTGGTTGGGGTTGGGGTGGCTGGGCTGGGGGAAGTGGCTGGAGTTAGTGGCTGGGGGTGTTAGAGAGTGATGTTTGGTTGGGTGGCTGGGTTGTGGTTGGAGTGTGAGATTTATTTATTAATTGTAAAATGTGACGTGATATGTGTAAGATGTAGTTATTAATGATTGAGAGAATAATTAAAGTAGTGTTAGGATTTGTGATTGACGTCCCCCACCAAACCCTAATACCTCAACTTGGCCAAATCAGTCCAAAAAAACATGAGATTGAATTGACCAAACTGATGAGAGGTTGGGCCAACCCCAACCAAACATGCCATAGGAGTTAGGACCAGTTGTCCAACAATAAAATCCGTCTTCAGACCAAAAACATATAAAAGTCAACGTGAGACATAAGTTATTGACTAATATGCCCTTGACACGGATGGCGCCAAAAGCAAGCAGCTCGAAGGAGCAGGCAACCCCTCAGGGCTCAGACATTCCTCAATAAGGCTATATCTGTAAATTTCACTCAATAAATTCAATAAGAAATAAAACTAACCAAAACCTCTAAAAATTTAATATTTTTTAAAAAGAAAAGAAAATGTAAACCAGCAATTTTTATTTTTAAGGTCCTTTTTGTGTGCACGCGTGTTTCAATGTTGTTATGACATTTCCTTTGCTCTTCTGAACTTTATTTTATCCTTAAAAAATAAAAGTATATAATATATATACATATATATAAGATGACAGATTTATTATTCTCCCTCATTTTAGGGATAACAAAATGTCTCTGCCCCTCCCACCCCAAATCCGATAAAGTCCGAAGGAAAACTTCGTCCGACTATGACAACGTGCGGAAACGGATTTGAGTTCCTCTACTCTAAATATATCCCCCACTCACTCCAATTCTCCAATTAACCTATATATATATAAAAAGTTATTATTATTATTAAAAATATATCTATTTATTACTTGTTTGAAATTTTAGTGTATTATTAAAAATAAGATATTAAACTTGATATAAGCATACAAATAATTACTTATTAAAGTGTAAAAAATATAAAATAAAATATTAGGTGTAAATTAATTTGACATGCATACTCGATCACGTCCTGACCTTGCTTGCTTTCGATTGACCTGCCCCAATTGTCTCCGATCCTTTACGGACGGGGCGGAAATGTCAAAATCCGCTCCTATTCTCATTCCTATTCCTGCTCATTTATGATCCTCTTATCAATAAATATATACGCTTTTTTTTCTAGTACAAATCCTGATCGGAATGTTATTGGTGGAATTCACTACCAATAAAATGATAACAAAGATTCACGGAAAAGATCTTATTCCAAATGGGTATCTACAAGAACCGATAATATGTCCATTAATTTGTTAAACTACCACTTACATTGCATAAGGGGACTAAGTTCCAAGTGGGCCACACTTCTGAAATTCTTTTTATGTTTTTTAAGTTGCAATTTGGATGATCAGGTCGCATACATATTTAAACTTGCGTACATTTCAATTATATATCAAAAGTTATTTGATATATAAAACTATGATTATTATGATAATTTATCAATTTCGGGCTAGTTCGGGTTGAAATCTGATCGTGTTTGTCTTGGTTGATTTTGGAAAATAATTACTTTTATTTTGTAATATATATATATGATTATTACTGCGGAAAAGAGAGAAGTACTAAATTTGTAAAAAGAGATGAAACTTTAGACAAATATATTTTGCCTAATATTTCCAGTGTTATGTTAACTACCACTTACACATCTGCAATAAAACAAAAGGATAAACAATGTCACTTCAAAAACAACGCAATTGAAACATATCTGGTAAATTCAGGTTGGGTCGATTTCTCATGTCGCTATGGGTGAGTTCGGGTCTGATTTTTACGGGTTTTAAGTTATCGGGCGGGTACTCCGTCGGTTCGGGTTTTGCCAAATGGGAATAATACTGACTTTGAATATTTTACAGAAAAAATAAAGCTTATGTGGAAATAGTATAATTCGCAGTATATTTTCATGTTCTTTAAAGACCGTCATAGATAAAAGAATTAACTCTTATATTCAGGTACCCCAAGAAACCTGAGATACCAAAAATCTGACTCGACAAAAACCCAAAACAACCCAAGCCAATTGGGTAAACCACGACTGCCTGAGGACCTCCAAAAATTCCGACCCAATAAGGTGGGAACAGGTACCCCGAAGCCGACTGCAAAAGTACCACCCCTACCTGACCAAGTTCAAATTGGGCCACACATCTACAATAAAAGCTAAAAAAGTCAGACAATCTCTTTTGAAACACAAAACACAACATTATTGCCATTGAAACATATCTGGAAAAGTTCCAGTTCATACGACAACTATCCAAGAATGTAATAAGCCAAGTCAACTATCAAAACTAGCCACTCACCCTCTCAACATTACTCAGAGCCACCTTTTAATCAAAATCACCAGCCTAAATATTAATCTAATTTTCTTCAACTACACTATAATAATAGAAAAAATTAGCCAGTTGTTGTGTTGACTTTTCTAGCCGTACAATCCTTGTATCTTGTCTTTCTATATAAACAGGTAAGATCTAACCTTTTGTCTCATCTTCAACATCTCAGCAATTTCCTTCATTTTCGACGTTTCCACCAAGTTCTTGAATCCATAAGGCTGCCGGAGCAATGGCGGTTAAAGCTTATCTCATCGTTTCACTTTTGCTTTCATGTTTGGTGGCTACATGTTATGGGAACATCAGCTTCGCTTCTTTGAAGAGAACTCTCGTCATCACTGCTTCGCCGAAAACTGGACAAGGTAACATTCTGTGCCTCCTTTTGTTGTCTGTGTTCGCACACATCCTGAACGCATAGCACCTGTCCAACAATTAAGGGGAAAAACTGTTTCTGCATATAAAGATATCAACATACCTTTTTTTTAGAAGACGCAAGTCCCGTCTCTCTCCACTTGTGTCAGATCCGCATGGAGAGAGACGACACTTGTGTCCTATAAAATTTACCTCAATAAGGGACCTTTTAGATTTTTTAATGGGCAAAATTGCTAGATTCCATAGTTTTCTGTTTACAGCTTATGTAACGATGCTCGATTTCTCCCCCGGATAAGCCATAAAGCCAACAGAAACCATGAATTAGAATAGCGAGTTGGCCCCTACTATAGCTTCATTAGACTGTACATCTATCCAGATAATAGGTACGAGCATAAAATAAAATATGCTGGAGCTACAAAGCTAGTTATATTAGATCGTTAGCACCACATAAAAACATTCTTCCTAGAGTAGTTGTCAATACGAATACGAGAAACTCTGCTACAGCCATTTTGGGGTAAAAACTCACATTTACTGAAGATTGAAACTTAGTAATCTAAAAGCATGGTTTTAATCTCAATCTCAGACACAAACACATAAATTGTAAAAATAACCTTTTTGAATTGTACCTAAACTACATCTACATGAACTTGCAGTTCTGAAAGCTGGGGAGGACAACATCACAGTATCATGGTCCTTGAACAGTACCTTCCCAGCAGGGTCGGATTCGTTATACAGAACCGTAGAGATCAAGCTTTGTTATGCGCCAATCAGCCAACTAGACCGCGGCTGGAGAAAGACAGAGGACCATTTAAACAAAGACAAAACCTGCCAACACAAGATCGTCACAAAACCGTACAGCCGTTCTAACAACAACTTTACCTACACGGTGCAGAAGGACATTCCGGCTGCCACGTATTTCATTAGGGCCTATGTGCACGACACTCATGGTCATGAGGTAGCTTTCGGACAGACCACAGATGCTAAGAAGACCACCAACTTGTTTACGGTTCAGCCGATCTCCGGGCGACACTTGTCGCTGGATATTGCCTCGGTTTGCTTCTCGGCTTTTGCTATTGTGTCTTTGTTCGGATTCTTCTACGTGGAGAAGAGGAAGGGCAAGGCATCAGAGAAGAATTGAAGCCTCTTTCAGTGATTATTTACTGTCTTCTTTCATGTGTTTTGACTTTCAGGATTTCTGTGGTGTGTACTAGCAAGATATGTCTTTGTTTACATGTTATGTTCGGCTAGACGAGCGCCCTGTAAGGCTTTTCTGGTATAGGAGCTTGTTAAGGATATGGAATCCATGTATGATGTTTAAGGTTGGATAAAACGATCCAGTTAATGTAAGAAGTTAACTGAACAACTCTTCAATTTTCATGGTTTTCGTTATCCACTTTATGACACATAATTTCGGAATTTCCAATTGGATGCAAATAGTCAAGAGATTTTCAGGCATCATAATGCACAGATGACATCGTTGGCCCAGCCCGACAATCTTAGGTATCACAAAGGGAAGGGGATGGGCTGGGTTGGACTCATCCCAATGGAACTTCATGACAATGTTACCCAATAGCCATAATAATGTCACATATTTCCGGGAGGAAGGTAACAACAAGGATCAACATTGTAAAAGATGTTAAACACTATACATGCTCGACTTTAGCCTAGCATACACAGCTAAGGATAGTCTAGCGCGTATGCAAAGATTCTTACAATAGTGAAAATGATTCTCAGATTCATTCTATTCTTTTCCAAAAGGTCAGGTGTCCAAGAACTAATGATAAGAGCAATCTAGTCTAATTATTGTACAATATAATCTGAATAGGTTATCATCTTGTATCTATCCTAGAAAGCAATATCTGGAATTCTATAATTAAAGAATAAAGACATGTGCGAAGGTGCATAGCACTTTCCTAAAGTCAATGATAATAAAGAATAACAGTATGAATGTACCTACTATTGACCAGAAATAAATCACAGTAACTTTAAAACTCAGAGATTCATTATTTAAATAGTATCACACCTCCCAAAGCTTTCAAAATTTGCGGATCAAGATTAATCCTGTCATCATAATTTAAGGGAGTAAATTCTAATGTACTCAGTCAGGTAGTACACGACTAGGGCAGCTCACCATTGATTTGGTGGATGAATGGAGATTAGTTGGGCTCCACCACCAAATAAAAAGTGGGTTGCTCCAGTCCGGTAGTACCCGACTGGATAGATGAGAATTAGCAGTAGGAGATGCAGGAAATATTTCAACTTCTTACCTAATAAAAAAGTAAAGAAAACTGCAAGAAAGAGACATCAACATCAATTATGTAAGAATGGAGACTTTTCTACCTCCCGTGCTGGTACAAATATTATTCAGGAATATAATACCATCTAAAGTCTCCAGAAAGCCCTTCATCGTCATATGATACACACACATAATATATATATATATATATATATATATATATATGTAGAGAGAGAGAGAGAGATCAAGAAGCATCGTTCATATATAATATTGGAAGTGATCATCATGAGGTAAGTAAATAGAGGAACAGAAATGGAAGTAAACTACAGGAAAGCGATGTAAACAAATCAAAGAGAAGCGTAATACTAATGAAACATTAAGTACTGATAAATGACAAGTTTCACCTCCTCATAAGCTCTCAATTTTTTTATATTTAAGGGATACAAAATGCAGAAGTTCTAGTTGACCTATAATCAAGTAGCACCAGTTACATGATTTACTCCACTCAAGCATATACGACTTAGATAAGGAGGAATGATGTAGGCTTTTTTCGATCTATGTCAAAATACGATTACTGAAATACTCAACGCACACCAATTATATTGATGAGGCTCAATTAATTTTTGCGTATAGAGAATTAGTTGAGAATAATGATAACAAACAGATAGTCATAAATTTTCAAGTGGATGTAGAGTGCACAACTAAAGGAACGATGAAATTTCAGATAGATAACAACCTTCATCCACACAAAGAAGAACTCTTGATATCTTAATTGAGAAGTACCTAAATTGTATCTGGTTCAATAAAACCACATTTTTCATTTTCTTTGATCAGAACTGAAAATAATCTCCTGACTCTCCAGTCTCTCTGTACCAGAAAGCAATAGCCTATCGTCGAAAAAATCAATAGATCCAAAAGCACTAGTGCCAGGAGGACACTCCAAGGCCGCCCCAAGAACCCGATGGTGGACCCCATACGAGTCCACCGAGTGTCCATTTTCATGATCGTGGCCAGCCAAACAAACCTTGACACATTTGTGTCGGTGTATCACTCGCAACACTTCATGATAATTCCACAACAATGCTTCATAAGATGATGCACGAGGATTTAAAGGGAGATGACAGCATACCACAACTTTCTGGTTCAATCTTGTAGCATCCTCAAGAACATGATCCAACCATTCCATCTGTTCTTTCCCGACTGCCCCATTAAACATAACAAACCTTCTCTCCAAGCCCACAAGTCCAGTCGGGCTGTTCTTATTAGGATTCGGGTTTCTCTCTCTAAGAATTTTCATCGCCTTTATTTTGTTAGGATGATCCTCAGGCCAGCCCATACCGCTGATATCATAGCCATCAAGGACTACAAATCGGACTTCTGGTGTAGGCGAAAAATCGTAATACGCACAGCCATTATGACTCGGAAATTTCAACAAATGCAGTAGCTTCCCACGAGGGAGATTGTAAAGACAGTGATTGCCGATCATGTGATACACAGGGCCATTAAAGCTACTGAATTCATCGATAACTTTGTGAATTGCTTTAAGAGATTGACTTTTCGGACACTTGCCGTCGATAATGTCCCCAAAATTAATGACGAATTTCAGCTGTTTCTCGTTCCAATGCTGCACTGCTCGTTGCAACACGAGCAGGCTGTGCCTGTAGTAGCGAGGAACGCCGTGAAACGAGCGGCCGTCTGGAATATCGGCGTACTGGACATCAGATATCACCCCAAAAGAAACAAGTGGCTGCTTCCCTTTTGCACTAACAATAACATTTCCGTAACCAGTTGAGGAGCAAAACATAAATCCTAGTAAACCAAAAACAGATTACAATCAATGATCAAATTATGCATATGCTGTACCAGAGTATGGAAAAACAATATGATGCAACATAATACTAGCTCAAGGCCATTACCATGGCAAACATGTAAATAAGACTGTTGGAGTTACTTTCATCATAAAAAATGTTACTTTGAGTGTTAACCTTTGTACAACAGTTATGAAAAAATGATTGTATTTTTATGATAAAAAAAAAAAAAAATTGCGTCGAAAGTAACATTTTTTGTGGCTAAAGTAACTCCCGACTTATGTTAAGTGTTACTCATCCACCAATAATAACAAAAGATGAGCTGAAAGTTGTAAGATAAAGGCACCAGACTCAAATTTCGGATAACATTACTTCTTCTGAACAATAACATTTTGAATAGTAAGATCTGCATTTTTTTCCATTTCCATACATAATTGTTTGAAAAGTTCAAAATATACCCATACCTTATAAGGCAAGCACTAAAATAAGATGTTTCACGAATCCCTTTTCGTAAGACAGGAATTAATTTTACCATAAAAAAAATATCACTTTAATGTAAGAAGTGTTACTTTGAGTATTAACTTTAATACGAAAACAACAATTTTTAATAAGAACCAGTTTTTTTAGATAAAAGTAATATTTTTTTCCGTCAAAACAAGACGAGTGTTGCATAAATATCTGTAGCGTTAATTCTTCTCCCAACTTAACTAACTAGGCTAATAGCAACTAATGACAAGCATTTGGTTGTAAAATCTAAGGGCTAATAATTCACTTTTCTGCATTCTAATTTTAACCGTCATCCTTTATCCCCTTTAGTTCCATCTAAATCTCATGGTAATTTCCTGTAGGATCTTAATATCGAAAAACAGGGATAAACACAACTAATGCTGTATTTTCGAACCAAATTTTATCAGCTGATTATGCAAATTATCGAATAAATTGAAACAAATGCGGGAGCTTAACTAAAATTCTTCGGACGAAAGTACATCCCACATTATTATACGGTTTACTTCACAAAGAAATAATGATAAAATAAACAACTACTGTCTTTTTTTTTTGTTTTTCAAAAAAATAAACAACTACTGTCAGATTATAAAAATTTGAACGATTAGGGCAGAGTATTATAATTCTGGAGCGAAAATCGGAGTGAGATAATGTTATGCTGGGACATAAAGTACCTCTGTGGAGATGTAATGCAGCCAATGGTGTATCTCGCTACGAATTGGGAGAGAGCGAGAGCCAGAGAGAGAGAGAGAGCGCGAGAGAGGGGGTGATGGTCCTGATGGATAGGACAATTGAACGTCGTCGTATTTTGATATGGAGTACAATTATATGGCAACACAAAATTGCAAAAATTATATTTCGACCTCGGCATGATATTTCACCATTTTATTTATCTCAACTGAGCACCGAGCTTGGAAATTATCGAATCAGAATCATAACCCAGATCAAATAAATTTTAAATCGAAAAAATTCGTTGACCATATGACTTGTACTGTACTGAACTGAACCGATTATTTTTTCTAGTATGAATTTGAATATTTCTCAAATTTTTCCGCACAAAAAAGGGCACTGAACCGTCCATATCAAATTGTATTGAACATAATAACCGAATTAAATAACAAATTATAAATTTAAAAATATATTATCGCTAAAAGGTTAATTTGAATAAGAATTGAAATTGAAATTATTCATTATTTTGAAGTTAGTTATATTTAATATAAATAATTAAAGAATCTTATATTTGATTATTATATAATTTTTAAACACAAGTTAGTGAATTGAAAATAAATTTATTTATATAATTTAAATGTCAATATATTTGATCAAATTAAATATGTTATTCAAAAGATAAAAAATCTTCAGTTATCCGAATTGGACCGAATCGAATTGAATTGTTCCATTATATCCGAAATTCTGAACTGAGTTGTCCTGAAAAAATAAAATAACCGTACCATACCGTAACATTTTTTGAATTGATACTGGATACTCATTTTTTAAATAATCGAAGTTTGAAATAAATTTGAATATTTTCAAATATTCAATCCACAACATACCGTACACACCCCCTAATTTAACTCAACAACATTAAACACTCCCAAGCTTAAACAATGCATAATTTTACCTACTTTGCAATTTATCCATGTATTTTTAACATTGCAATTAGATACATAAACTTTTTAAATTTTTACAATTAATGCATGAATCACTTTACTGATGGGAATATGTTGTCATGGCGGTTGGAGCTCAAAGTAACGTTGCCACATTGGAACTTCATTGGAAAACTCTATTCATGAATTGTAAAATTTAAAAAGTTCGAACATTTTCTTTTGCAATGTTAAAAATATATTATTAAATTGCAAAAATATTACTATTAAAATTAAAGTAGTAAAATCATGCAATTTTTGTAATTAACCCTGATATAATCTAAAAACTTGATTTGAACCCCATAAGTAAATCATGTTATAACAAGTGTGAAAATATCAAACTACTCAATTATTTAAGTTTGATTTATTTAGTAGTCAAACAAGCTCAAATAAACTATTAAAAACTCAATAATATTTAAGATCAACTTAAAAATAGTATGTCTCGACTCATTTATAATCTACACTCGATAAAAATATGAAACTTGAGTCGGATTTAAAATTTCAATCCGTCTATCATTTTTGTCATACTTTGTGCTACAATTGAAGGTATTAGAGGCTAAGGTGGAGACGTGGAGTAATGGTGATCGGGTGACTAAATAAGGATTTTGCACTATGGATCCTCTTCTTACTTATTAGGGCCCGTGAAATGCACGCGCTTCTATAAATGTCTTATTTTTTTTAAAAATAGTTCTTTCTTGTTTGAGTAAATTCCTCTTATTTTTCATTAAATGCAGCAAAATAATATAATTATACAAACCACTTATAATAAATGCAATTCCTCAAAATTACAAGTTTCTTTAAAAATCCAACTTCAAACACTTTTTTTACTTTGCAACTTTCGGCTATATATTTCCACATGTATAGGTCATTTGCTCGGCAGATGTCAAAAGACCCAATATAATGGTGACACGTGTTACTTCTGGTTCTGGGCACAAATAAAAGAATAAAATATAACATATAAAAAATAAAAACATAAAAATATAAAAAAAATTATAAAAACCAGAAAATTTCAAAAACAGCCTCCGCAAATTCTCAACTATAAAATTTTAAATCGAACATATAACTTTTCCTCAAGGTTGAGACTAGGATAATTGGATGGTTATCGAAACTCGTCGTTGGCAAACTAGTAGCAACAATGAAATCGTCTACTCTGTACGGCTTAAGTATCAAAACATGAATACCGGGTGAATTTTGCTTTCAGGTGGAAGCTCCAACTTGTAGGCCATAGTTCCGATACGATCAATGACCTTATAGGGCTCGATATAGTGTCTTGCCAATTTGCGGCCGGGCCTTCTAACATTCCCCACTTGTTCAACTGTTGCTGAGCAGTTTTTGGATATCAAGCACATTGGTTGTAGGTTGACGTAGGCTTGATCCCCGATTTGCAGCTCGCAAACTCTTCTATGTGTGTTGTCCTTCTAAGTTTGCTCTACGATTTTCCTAAGAAGGCGCAAAAGCTCGTCTTTTTGTTCGTGATAAATAGGGGTGGTCACATGAAAACAACTTGATATGGAGTCATTCATATGTTGGTTTGGTAACTCGTGTTGTAGCTGAACTCGACCCATGGCAAAAGTTCCACTCTGTTTCGCAGTTGCTCTTGAGTGAAGCAGCGGAAGTACTCTTCTAACCCGCGATTGACAACCTCAGTTTGTGGGTGTAAAATAGTGTCACTTAGCTCAAACATCTTTTCCCAAAAAGTGTTCAAGAACACTGGATCTCGATCGGACACTATGGAACTGGGGAACCCGTGGTGCTTGACCACCATATCAACGAATAATTCAGCTATCTGAAGCGTTGTAAAGTTTGTCGGTAAGGGTCCAAAATGAGCTGCCTTTGTCAGCAGGTCGACAACTACTAGGATTATTTATAGACCTCGATACTCTGGTAGTCCAGTAACAAAATCCATCGTTAATTGATCCCAAACGAGAGATGGTTTTGTCTGCTGGCACGTGGGGCATGACGTGATGAACTGCTTTATATATATCCATCCTCATGTTCGACCAATGGAAAAGCCTCGATATTCTAACCAATGACCTTTCAATCCTATCATGTCCAACCATGTTAGAAGCATGAAATTCCCTTATAACATGTTGTTTCAGCGCCGAATTCTGTCCATTCACCCAGCGACACTGAAACATCATGATTCCATTCTTAATTGAGTAATCACTAAGACAAGGCATTCGCCTCGAATTGTTCGTGCAAATTTCACGTTCACAATGTTTTATATTTGCGAAAAAAGTGACTGTAACCTGTCAGAGGGTCACAAAAACTTATTTGACACTTTAACTCTTTAAATGCCAAAATACTCATGTTTGGACTGTGGTATCCATTATACCCTTCATTTAATGTATCCTCACCCTCACCTCACCGTCACCCACTTCGTACACGATGTCATGTATCATACACGATATCATATATATCGTGTATCATACACAATATCATATATATCGGGTATCATACACAATATCATACACGATATCGTGCATGATGAAGAAATAAAATATACACAAAATCATACACGATGTCGTGTATGATACACGATGAATAAATTAATGTACACAATATCATACACGATGTCGTGTATGATACATGATGAATAAATTAATGTACACAAATATCGTACACGATGTCGTTTATGATACATGGTGAAGAAATTAATGTACATAAATATCATACACGATGCCCTGTATGATACACGGTGAAGAAATTAATGTACTCAAATATCATACACAATGTCGTGTATGATACATGATGAAGAAATTAATGTACACAATATCATACACGATGTCATGTATGATACATGATGAAGAAATTAATGTACACAATCATCATACACGATGTCATGTATGATACATGGAGAAGAAATTAATGTACACAATGTATGATACATGATGAAGAAATTAGTGTACACAAATATCATACGCAATATCGTTTATGATACATGATGAAGAAATTAAGGGTCATTCTAGAATGCAATAGTTGTACTTGTGCAACTAATGAACTAAAGGGTAATTTAGTTAATTTTCAGAGTTCAGCATATGAGCTAATTCAGTTATTTATTCTAGCACACTAAAATTGTTAGAATTTTCCTACTCCCTATGATTTGGACGGTGAAGAGACATAGTGGAAACTCAGGGACGGTCGTATACCGAGAGTTTCTATGGAGTTGAGACGGATTGACAACGGGTGAATAAATTATCAAGGGTTATTTCCGTTGATAACCAATTTGGCTGGAAAAACCCTTGTGGTGTTCACGTGTCTCATTTTCCTAGGCGATTTTTAAATGCGTGGCACCAGCAAGTGACGAGGAACTAAAAAAAAAAAAATTCCTCTTTTGTTTTATTTTTTAAAATTATTAATTCAAACTCACTAGTCGGTGCTAGGTATTTAAAAATAGACCGGAAAAATGAGTTACGTGACCGGCACTCGTAATTTCCCGGGCAAATTGGTCACCGACAACAAAAAAGGACTAAATCCCGACCAATTCTAAAGTTACGGAATTAAATTGCATTTCTAACTTTTTTTGAACTAAAATTGTATAAGCGAAAACCTAAGGGATCAAAAATAATTTCAGCCTGTTATTTTAGTATACCAAATTTCTAATCCGAAAATTTTCGGCATACCAATATTTTAGAGAATTATGAAAAATTTACTTGATATAATAAATAATCACATAAAAAAAAATACTTGCTCAAAAGAAGGAAAAAAGAAAAAAAGAAAAACAAAAAGAATGGAAAAACAAGAGCAGAAACGGTGGCCTATTGTGGCCAGTAAAGTTTGCTGGTTTATTAATCAAGCAGACTTATGTGGAAGAGTTAAAGAGGGAAATGTCAACTTCACCATTTTCCTTTTCTCATAAAATTTTAAACTAATGAATGATCAAGATGACACTTTAAAAGATCCAACGATTGAAAGTAGAAAGTTGTACATGTGCAACTATTGCACTGAAGTAAGACTCAGAAATTAATGTACACAAATATCATACATGGTGTTGCGCGTGTATGATACACGGGGAAAAAATTAATGTACACAAATATCATACGCAATATGATTAACGATGTTAAAGGAAACGGACAAAAAAAGAGAATGGGATTTGTGAGCTTGTGAGTCACAACCAAAGTTATTTTAACTAATCCTTAAAAAAGGAGGGGTAACAAACGACTTTGTGGGTATTTTTGCAATAACAAAGTTAAAGTGTCAAATAAGATTTTCACACTTTCTGCATGGCCTGCGGCCCTATTACCACTTTATATTTTCCACTCTGACAGAATCCAACAATGGCCGACTCAAGGCCGCGACACGACGCAATTGCGGATCTCCCTTAGTGTAACCTTCTTCCCTCTCCACTTAACCTTCATTGTCATTGACCTGTAATCATGCGTCACTCTGCCGAGTTTCTGCAGCCATTCCATCCCAAGGGCGACGTCATCTCCTTCTATGTCCACTATATATAACTCCACTTCAAGATCATATTTTTGCATCAATATTTGCACGTTGCGGCTTACGCCATTACAAAGTAAATAGCTATCTCTTCCTTTGATCACCCTACCGAAATTGGTAATTGGTTGGATAGAAAGCCCTAATTTTTGTGCCATTGCAAGTTTGATTAAATGATGTATGCTTCTGTTGTCGATCAGGATTTGAAGCTCTTGTTCATGGATTTTTCCACTACAAGAAATCTGCTAAACAACAATGGCCCAAAGACGACGGTTTCCTTCAAAACCGTTGTCTTTTAAGAAAAAAACGTTGTTGTTTCTAAAACCGTTGTTAGTTTTGTTTAACAATTCGCTGAACAACAACCGTTATTCTTAGTCGTTGTTGTAGTCCCGTTGTTGTTCCGCGCTGATCTGTATTTTCACTTAAACTTTTTTTTTTCTCTAAAAACAATAACTTTTTTCTTTAATTTTTTTTATTCTAAAAAAGAAAACGTTTACGAATCTTTTACTGATAACGTTTTTAGAACTTTATGTTTTACACCCATTTTCACCTTTAGTAAAATAATTTCCAAACCCTAGCCGCTTCTCCTCACCGTCCTCACCGTCATCGTCTCGCCGCCTCACCGCCATCATCCCGCCGTCTCCTCGTCGTTGGCCCGGCGTCATCTCGTCCATTCCGTTCTCGGTGCTCATTGCAGATATGAAGATTTCTTGACGGTGATTCTCAGATTTTTCGCACGAGACGAAAAATCTGGAAGGCGATTTAGCGCGTGCATAAGAGAGAAGGCGATTTCTCGATGGGGAAACGCCGATCTCTCCACGCATGTTGTCCCCTTCACGGTGCACTGATTGGCTCACTTCTGCCGCCTTGTTGTTGCCGCTGCCTCTACCACCGTCATCACCGTCGCCTTCCTGGTGCACTGATTTGGTTTGTACTGATTGATTGTGGCGCTGTAGAAGCTGAATTGGAGGTAGGTGTGATTGATGTTGCTTGTGAATTGGATTTTTAGCTAAAATTAGGTTGACCTAACTGAGATTTGGGGGTTTAAGGGGTCGATGGCGACGGAAAACGATGATTCGAAGTCCAAAATGGAGGATTATGCGATCACAGTTCTATATGGCTTGTTGATTCGAGGACGAGGAAGACGCTGGGGAGAGTGGGAGGTACTCGTGAATATTTATCTATGATGTTGCCGATAATTCTTTACCGATTATTAAGTTAATATCTAAATCATGCAGAGGTTACAGGTGGCGTCAAGGATAAAATGCAACCTAATACATGAGAACAAGATTATCTTGGGTTCAGGTACTCTAAATCATGAAGTTTTGGTGTTGAAAGTTGAATCTGCGACACGGCTTCTATATTACCAAGCGCGCGGCTACAGGGAAGAAAGATGGAGCTGCATAGTGTATAAAATAATACAAAGTGGAATATACATTTCCAAAAAAGATGATTTGGACTGGAGGTGAGTGGGTTAGTAACATACTAACATCAGCAGAGTCCGCCGTCTGATCCAATGGTGGTAAACACGTATACACCCACCTTCCTCTTCCACTTCCACACAAACACTTTACATCACACATAGTCACAGTATCTCTGTGTTTCCCGCCCATATAAACCTCCTCAATGCAAACGCAATTCCTCCAAATGCTCTCCCATTCTCCCTCCCCCTCTCTCTCCTCCGCCTGCGTTTCCTCTGTCCGATCGAAACTGCTTCACTTCAGCCCTAAATTTGGTTCGGATTCAATCGAACTCAATCAGAATGACTTCTATTCATTCATCTCTCTCTAATGGCCATGGCAATCAAGCCATTTCCTTAGGATTGGACAATCATGACCTCGACCGCTTCGCTGACGTAGGCAACCAGCTAGCAGACGCCGCCGGTGACGTCATCCGCCAATACTTCCGGAAGAGCTTCGACATTGTCGATAAGGAGGATTTAAGTAGGTTATTTTTTCTTATATAGATGATTAATATGTTGTATTACGCTGTCTTGGTGTTTTTTTAATTGATAATCGGTTGAGTTCTTCTGTGGTCTTAATTTGTTTAAGTAATTGTGCTGTAATTAGGTCCTGTGACTATAGCTGACCGAACTGCAGAGGAGTCGATGGTGAAGATTATACAAGAGAAACTTCCGTCTCATGCAATGTGAGTTGCTTCCAGTTTTGTGCTTCGGTGAAGTTATACCAAATTGGTCTGAAGCTTTACATTACTGTTCAACCAGTTCGATATTATCTTTTTCCAATTGGAGCTAATGAATTGTTTTTTTATATTAATAATCTGATTTTCTTTTGGTTTTGTTTTTCTTTTGTTTTGGTATCTTAACTGTAAACCAAAAGGCATTTTCTGAGGAAGGTGTGAATTGAAATACATAAACCGCTCAAATACCTGAACTTAAATTTTTGCCTGTGTATGAATGTTCGTGTGTTCATATTCTGCTGGTTGATTCCTCCTGCAACCTTTTTTCTCTTTCTATTTGTTTGTGGTGGTGGTGCTGGGTAATAGTTCTCGATTTTCCTGGTATATTCCTCATTGAGTTATAGCCACTGAAACTTATAGTCCATAATGCGAGAACAAGAACTAAGAGGCATGATGTATGTGATACACTCGATACGGGCACAACAGAACAAACTCACATGTATATATGTATACAGAACGAACAAATATATATATCTACACAATCCATTAACTTGAAATATGTTTTGTAGTATAAGGCAATATAGTCAGTTAAATTAAGTAGGTTGTATTAATGAGAATTCTTAATATTAATTCCAAAATTCAAAATCATGAGTTTTGTAAAAATGATTTGTTGGGATAGGTTTAAGAGGCAGGATTAGAAAATCATGATTTTTCTTGCTAAAATGACACTTTATTTTAAACAATTTCTTCTTTAAAATGACACTTTTTTTGTAACGGATAGAGTAGTTAAATAAGTAACTGAGACTTGTAAATAAAACGAGTAATTTGACATTTTCCCACAATTCGTGATAACAATATATTACTATATATTACGGAAGAAATTAATTGGAGGAAGAACAATGAGTTCAACTCTTTTGTGCAGCCTTGCCCTTCCTCTTCTCTACGTAGAAAAATCCGAACAAAGACACAAGAGCGAAGGCCGAGAAGCAAACCGAGGCGATATCCAGCGACAAGTGTCGGCCGGAGATGGGCTGAACCGTAAACAAGTTGGTGGTCTTGTTAGCATCTGTGGTCTGTCCGAAGGCTACCTCATGACCATGAGTGTCGTGCACATAGGCCCTAATGAAATACGTGGCAGCCGGAATGTCCTTCTGCACCGTGTAGGTGAAGTTATTGTTAGAACGGCTGTATGGTTTTGTGACGATCTTGTGTTGGCAGGTCTTGTCTTTGTTTAGATGGTCCTCTGTCTTTCTCCACCCTCGGTCGAGTTGGCTGATTGGCGCGTAGCAAAGCTTGATTTCTACGGTTCTGTATAACGAATCCGTCCCTGCTGGGAAGGTACTGTTCAAGGACCATGATAGTGTGATGTTGTCCTCTCCAGCTTTCAGAACTGCAAGTTCATGTAGATGTAGTTTAGGTACAAGTAAAAAGGTTTATTTTCACAGTTTATGTCTCTGTGTCTGAAATAAGGTGGTTTCGAACTATAACTTTCTGCTCATTCGATTTTCATCTCAAAATTTATTGTGTTTTCAATTTTCTCTGTTAATTAAGGAAATTATTTGTATTTTGATCAATTTCTGCAGCTGATAAGAAAATCAATCAGAAAAAAACCAACTTTTAGCTGATTCTAACTGATATGTATTTTGAGACGAAAATTAAACAAGCAGCGAAAAGTTGATTTCACATGACAATAACATGTGTTGATCCAAATACAAGCAATTTTTTAGTTATAAGATGAAATTGACAAAAAACAACTTTTGGGACAAAAATCAAATGAACGAAAAGTGATTTTGACCCGAAATAAGATATAAAGCTTCGAAAAGCTTACTAAGTTTCAATCTTCAGTAAATTGTGAGTTTTCTACCCTCATATTAACAACTTTAGGAGGTATGTTTTTATGCGGTGCCAACTATTTAATAGCTATCTTTGTGGCTCCAGAACATTTCAGTTTATGCTTGTACCTATTATCCGGATAGATGTACGATCTAGTAAAGCTATAGTAGGGGCAAACTCTTCTATCCTGATTCATGATTTGTTTTAGCTCTATGGTTTATCCGGGGAGAGATCGAGCATCGTCACATAAGACTGAAATCTTGCAGTTTTGCCCATTAAAGATTAAAAGTTCCCTTAATGAAGTAAAATTAAAGACACAAGTATCGTCTCTCTCCACACGGCTCGACACAGTGGATGTCTTGAACGGTGGAGAAAGATGGGACTTGCGTCTTCTATGAAAAGGACGTGTGTGAACACAGGCAACAAAAAGGGGCGCAGAATGTTGTTACCTTGTCCTGTTTTTGGTGAAGCAGTGATGACCAGAGTTCTCTTCAAAGAAGCGAAGCTAATGTTCCCATAACAAGTAGCCACCAAACACGAAAGCAAGACTGAAACGATGAGACAAGCTTTAACTGCCATTGCTCTGATTCAAGAACTTGGTCGAAAAGTCAAAAATGAAGGAAATTGTAGAGATGTTGAAGTTGAGACAAAAGGGTAGCTTAACTGCTTATATATATAGAAAGACAAGACGTAAGAATTGTATGTAAGGCTAGAAAAGTCAACACAGCAAGTGGCTGATTTTTTCTATTTTGTGTCGTTGAAGAAAATAAGATTAATATTTTGGGTGTTGGTTTTAATTAAAAGGTGGCTCTGAGTTATGTTAAAAGGGTGAGTGGCTAGTTTTGATAGTTGACTTGGCTTATTACATTCTTGGATAGTTGTTGTATGAACTGGAACTTTTCCAGATATGTTTCGATTGTAATGATGTTGTGTTTTGAGTTTCAAAAGGGATTGTCTGATTATTTTTAAACTTCTATTGCAGATGTGCGGCCCAATTTGAACTGGGTCCGCTCACACAATGTAAGTGGTAGTTTAACAACACCAATGAGGTGGGTTCAAACTATAGCTCGAAAATAAGTCCGACTCGATGGATCGATTCAGTTCACTTAATATATTAAACCGTTTTAATTGGTGACTTTATGTGGGAGATCATAGCTAAAGGATAAAATTTTAATCCAAAAAAAAAAAAAGGAAAATAAAATAAGTTGTATAAGCGATTGCGGATTAAGTTGGTTTATTTAATTTCGTTGGATTTTGGAGCGTAAACTCGGTTGGCGGAGCAAGTTAAGAATTTACAATTCTTTTTCAAGGCAGGTAATGAGTCTGGCGAAATTCAGTTTTGCAGTCTTTAAGATACTACACTTAAAAATATACACTAAGGGGCCTACAAATAAATGTGTGTATGTACGTGAATGTCTGTATTTAGATAGTACATGAACCATATAGTGTATATTTTTTGGTGTAGCGCTGAAATAAACCCAATTTCACTCTCTTTTGGACAAGATTGTAGAAGCCGTCAGGCGGTAGACTAGGACCTAGCAACTAGTCGAGACCTAGACAAGATTAATTGGGGTATAGATGTGACTAGGCAGGAAGGAATCGGAAAATAAATATAGAACGACCAATAGAAATCAAGCGCTTAGAGGGAGATTAGTTGGAGCTACTCCAGAATTTTCACAACAAAGCTTGTGGATACGGGTTTGGGATAAATATTTACCACTAATCACTGGAAACATTTTATTGCTCGTGTTGGTCTAGCATTTTAAAAGACCGCCATTAAAAATAAAATTTTGGAAAAAAAAATACTCCCTCCGTCCCTTTCAGTTTTGCACATTTTCCATTTCAATACATCTCATTCAGTTTTGAACATTCTTAAAAAAGAAATTTCTCTTACAATCTTCACCTTTAAAAATGTTAACGAAAAAACAAAAAATAATTTTTTCTTAATATATGCGTCCCTTTCTACGTGCAAAATCGAGCGGGACGGAGGGAGTATATTTTACGGACAAGAGGATGAGAAATGAGGAAAAATATAAATATATATATTAAACAATAGGCAAATTGTACTAGCTCTCCTTGGCTGAAGTGGTAGTGTACTGCTTCCACTTGTACAGGTCAAGGGTTCAAGTGCTGGTACGGAGAAGAAAAATTAAAAGAAAAATAGGTATTCTAAAATACCTTTTTTCTAGAATAAAAAAAGTTGTATTTTCCTTAAAAAATATCAAAATATAGAAAACATTAATTAGTGATATCTAATAATACGCAAATTAAGCAGCTGTCAACCAGCAACTTAAAAGTCTTTCATTACTATAAATTGCCCCATCTTTCCTCTATGCAATAAGTGATCCAACGACAATCTATGTAATGATAATATTATAAAATTTATTGGATTTATCTAAGGACGACATTAGATGAAACTGGGATATTTTGCTACAATGACTTATTTTTGCCTAAAAATTATTTTCTCTAAAATGAATATTTTTTATCTAAAAATTATTTTCTCCAAACTGATTTATTTTTTGAACCAAGAGAGAATTAAACTTTAAAACCTTTTGTAGCTAATGCATTTTTAAAATGATCTTGAAAATAAACTTTTTCTCAACAATCTCACGCGTCTTCTCCGTTAAGATGGAAAGATCATAAAGAGAAAAAAAACAATAAAACTTTTTTTTCATATAGAAAGAATTATTTCTGGTTTCAGTTTGTTCTCTTTTTAATATCATATCTAGTTAATATATAACTTTGATTTACTTCTTTTATTTTGAGATTGCGTACTTACACGGAGATGTAGCAATTCGGGCAGTCAGGTCCGACCGGACCCAACTCATTGGGATAAAATTATATATCGGGTCGGGTCGGGTGTGATTGACCAAAAATTTCGAGCTCGGCTCATCCTATCCCTCTTAAATATATTAAGATTTTTTTGCCAACCCAAGACCTGTTGGGCTTTTACCCCATTGAATCAAACTTGTTGGGTAATAGTATTTCGCACCTACATTTATATGGTCCAATCCATCTAAAATATTAAAGTTGGGCCAGCCCATCTGACCAGACAATTTTGCGAGCTCTACTTTCACGGAATTGAACTAGTTGGATTTTAACTTGTATCAAAGGCAAAGTTTCACGTGCACTAGTTGCACGATGTATTTCGAGGTGGATATCACAATTTATGCTTTAATATATCACTTATTTTGGGTAGAAAAAGTGATACATTTAAGCATAAACATTAACATATTTTTAATATGATACATTTACTCAGAACATGTAATACCTTTAGATACAAATACTTAATATTTTTCTGTCGATGACTCAAATTATACGGGTCTAATTAGTGCACAGGAGACCTCATCTGTATAAAAACATGCTCGCCTTATTTGACGCAAATGTATTCATATTTATCAACATCAGAAATTAATTAATATAAGGAAATAAATGAGTGATTCTTTTTTTTAATATTGAACTTTGGTTTTATTTATTTATTTATGGAGTATAATTTAATTGATATGAGGCTTATTGCGGAAAATCGTTTGAGGGTTGGCTGCCCCTTCAGCTGCATTCTTGTCCAAGGCCATATTTTTCAAGGGTTAATCAATAAGTAATGTCTATCGTTGACTTTTATTTGTTTTTGGCTCTATAGTCAGAGTCTACTAATCATGTTTGTGTTGATTTGATTTTGTGTTATTTTGGATTGGATTCCTATTATGTCATGAGTGAGTCTTGTGTGTGACGATTTTACGTGTGACGGAATACACTTACATGAAACATGTTCCAAATTCAGATTCAAAACAACACAGAAATCTCACTCAGACAATATATCGAACACTTTGTGAGCAATTCGAACTATAACACATGCAGGCTAGAAATCAATCAAAAACACCAGATTTACGTGGTTCAGCATAAATGCCTACATCCACGGACAAGACCAGAAACCAATTCACTAATTTGGACGTAAAGATTACAAGGAAACACTCAAGATGTTCCAAACTTGAACTCGCTTTCCCTCTCAAGCTTCTTTTAATTTCCTCTCTCTAGATCTAAATTGTGTTACAAGTTGTGTATATTCACTCCTGATATCTAGATATACAATTAGAACATAAATGCTGAATAACCGTACTGAAAATGACTGAAAATGGATTCCAAAAACGAGCTGAAAAATAACAGAATTTCAACTGCATAAGACAACGGTTATATGGCAGATAAATCAGTTGAAAACCGTTAGTCTTATATCCTTCTTTTACAATTCTGAAACTGCTTAATTTCTGCTGCTTTCCAAAAGCACTTTTCATCAGCTTCTTCAGCTTATTTAATCACTTCATTCTCAGCTCATCACATTAGCTATCCGTTGCATATTTCAACCACATTTTGACACTAACATTTCACAAAACATTAATACTTTTACAGGAAAAAATGATACTTTTGCTGCAATGATACTTTTACAGATAAAAATTATACTTTTATAAGAGTAATACTTCTAAAAATAAACGTAATAGTTTTACAATAAAAAATATTCTTTTTTTCCCGTCACATCGTATGACGGTCTCTTATAAATTTTTGCCTTTATCTGATTGAGATACGGATTACTACCCCTAATTATGATAGATGAATTGAATTGATACATTAGTCCTACAAATCCTAATATATATATCGGAAAAATAAGCAAATGACGATATATTTTAGGGAAATTCTACAGTGCAACCTTGTTATCAATACAACTTTAATTTTCACTATTGTAAAAATATGTAGGGTAAAATAATAGGGCCCACTCTTTAATTTAATATTATTTTTCTTCTAGTTTACTGATTTAATTTCTCGAATTTGACATGCCTTCCATCACTCTCTAGATCCTATCACAACAATTGGTGTAACTTTGATGATAGAAATGTGGGAATTCTGCAGGTTATTGGAATTTTTGCAGTTTCCCTTTGTTCTGTGGCCTCAGTTCGATGTTTGTAGAATATCATAAAGTTCGTATTGTATTCTCCAAATTGATATTAGATTTTGGCAAATATTGATTACTTGTGATTTTTAGTAAGTATCAGGACCAGCTAAGAAGCTGAGTTGGATCATTCAATCCTCGTGGCAGTAGATAAAACTCACTCCTGAAATGATGTAGTAAATTAAGTTTGAATTTTTGCTTTTCCTTTCGTTGTTCGTATACTTTTTCGCACCTTCTCTCCCCTCCTCCCTCTCTTTCCCCCCTTATGTGTTTATATGATTGTGACTTGACTGATAAAAGTCATCCACTCAGGATTTCGTGTTGTTGCTGGATGGTTGCGATTTCTTTTATAGAACATGGACTTGATATCTTGTGTTAGAATGCTTAAGAGAGTAAATTAGCAAATCTATAGAAATCTAGGCTCCGCTTCATGTATTTCTCCGTTTGTGCAGCATAAATGATCTTTTCAATTTATATGCAGCTTGTATGCTATTTATATTACAACAGCTGAAAA
This sequence comes from Ajuga chamaepitys, assembly GCA_958295605.1. Taxonomy (NCBI): domain Eukaryota; kingdom Viridiplantae; phylum Streptophyta; class Magnoliopsida; order Lamiales; family Lamiaceae; genus Ajuga; species Ajuga chamaepitys. The sequence goes on from OY282501.1 coordinate 5,235,564, forward strand.
CTGTTCTTGTCTTATACCCCTGTTTAGCTCCAACTAGGCCCCCAGTTGGCGCTAGACTGCTCTTTGCCACCTTGGGGTTTTTTTCTCCTTCCGAGTCCACCCTTTAATCCAACCCAAACTAGGTCATAGGCCCCCAGCCCAACTAGTGCCTTTTTGAACATTGACTAAGATTGATTTACTCTGTTTCTGACTGAATATTTGCGGTCTTCCTTATAACTTGATCAGGATTATGTCCCGACAGTGTTCGACAACTTCAGTGCCAATGTAGTAGTGGACGGGAGCACTGTTAATCTAGGACTGTGGGATACTGCAGGTAAATTAGTTATTCTGAAATATCTTTTTTTTTTTCTTTTTTTCTTTGAGATGATTGTGGAACATTGATGGTCACCCGTTATTGTACAGGCCAGGAGGATTACAATAGATTGAGACCATTGAGCTACCGTGGGGCTGACATGTTTATACTTGCATTCTCTCTCATTAGCAAGGCTAGTTACGAGAATATCTCCAAGAAGGTTACCCTTCATTCTCTCTTTATAACAGAATATCTCCAAATGTGAAAATAGTTCTGTCTGATTTTGCTTTAGTTTGTTCTACAAGTTGTTTGTGCCATCTAATTCCGAGAGCTGATCGGTGATAATAACGTTGTAGTTTTTCTCTTTTGTTGCTGTTTCAATTTTCAGTGGATTCCTGAATAAAGGCATTATGCTCCTGGAGTTCCAATAATCCTCGCGGGAACCAAGCTTGGTAAGGATCTCATTCTCTCCTTTTCCGTTGCACAAAATATTCGGAACCAAGTTTGATCCTATCATGCACAATGTTGCCTTCACTCGAGAGTAACCAAAATACATAAATGTGGGTTGTGCGTACTTGTTTGCTCTTTGTTGCTCCGTGTGATGTAAAGCTATTTCTCGTTATCTGTTATATCTTCCTGGAATAATTAGCAACATAATCTTATAGGCCAAATGATGTTTGAATTCTGCTTCTTGAGTTTCTTTGACAATATGGATTTGATGTCCTCTTTTTTTTTTTTTTTTTTTTGTTTGTGTGGTAGACGGAGAATATAATGCTTACGGATAAGCTTAAGATAGAGAAGGAGCAGAACCTGCATCTCCGGAACCAAATTGCTCAATTTTTGCAGGTGGAGCAAGACCAGAAATTGCAGATAGAACAAAAAGACTCGACAATTCAAATGTTACAGGTTGGCTCAAGAACCCTCACTTAGTCTCCTCTCTCCGATCGTTATGTTAGATTTGGCTGTAAGCTGTTGACCAATATCTTTAAATTAATGTAGCTTTTGTTGCAATACTTCTCCATCAAGTGGTTTGATGCATTAAAATCCTACATACTTTAAATGTGTTTAGACTACAGATTACATCAAGTGGTTTGTCCATGTTCTGTCCATTTACAGTTCTTAATTGCTTCATCTGCCTGACCCCTCTCCCGACCTAACTCTATTTGAATTTTCCTTGACAGGAACGATATTGCAAATGCCAAAGGGCGTCCTGGTGATGTTGTTTCTGTACCTTTAGCCTCTGAGAAGACAGAGCGATCTGTTGCCTTGGTCAAATCTGGTACTGATATTGTCAAAACTACCCCAGCTGGTGAATATCTTACATCTGCCTTGAATGATTTTGATCCAGAACAATATGACAGCCTTGCTGCAATCTCAGATGGAGCAAACAAGCTTTTGATGCTGGTAGGATATATACATTTATGCATGCATTCAACTTCAAAACTCCTAGGGTCAAAACTTGGAAGCTGTTAATTTGCTATTTCTATTTCATGTTCTTAAATCATTTGGTTGCTCTATACGTATATTCGTAAGGCTTCCCTTGGACGTTGGATCCCCTAATTGATACATAAGGGTAAATAGTTTCTGATATGCAATTATTATGTTGTTGCTGGCATCTTGTAATTAGCACTTGTGCAGCTGAAGTGATAGATGAGGAGTTTAATGTAGAAAATTTACTAAACTTCATTGTGATAGAGTTACATGACTGCACCTGCTTAGCAAGTTCGGTTTCCAAAATACGTAGACTTAAAGAACAATACTGCTTGACCACATTAAAGGATATCAAAGAAAAGAAGCTTTGTTCAAGAGCATACATTTGGTATAATGCTTTACATGCATCCTCCATCTACAAATTGAACACTTGTTATTCATTGTAATACAGGCCATTTTTTCGTTCTTGTGAGCTCGACCTGAGGATAGAAGATATTTTATAATAATAATTGTCGTTTTATTAGCCTTTTGTTGACGAGTTGCTAGCTTACGATTTATTCATTATTCCTACTGAATCACATATGCAAATGGGTAATTGTATTGTATTTTGAATGAAATTGCTTTGTTTTTAGATGGATTAAGTTCAGAACAATCGTCATTTACATGCAAATTGTTATTGAAGATTCACTTGTGTGTTGGTTATTGTTCTCTCTCTTATTATGTTGTTCTGTTATTAAAGGTACTATCAGGTATTGTAATATATAATATTGAGGCAATATAATTTATGCGTTACCACAAAAGATCTTTTGAGACAAATAAAGAAAACGTCACTAAAAAAGATCTTTTAAACTATTAAAAAAAACGTCGCAGAAGATATTTTTTTAAGACAATTACAAAAAAAAAAAGTCACTAAAAGTGATCTTTTGTGACAATAAAAGAATGTCACTAAAAGAACTCTTTTTCAGACAATTAAAAAATCGTCACTAAAAGAACTCTATTGAGACAATTAAAAAAATGTAACTAGATTTTTTTTGAGACAATAAAAAAAATGTCGCTAAATGAACTATTTTGAGACAATTAATAAAAACGTCACTAAAGAAACTCTTTTGAGACAATTAAAAAAGCGTCACTAAAAGAATTTTTCTTGAGACAATTAAAAAAACGTCCCTAAAGAAATCTTTTGAGACAAATATAAAACGTCACTGAACAAAATCTTTTGAGACAATTAGAAAAACGTCACTAAAAATAATCTTTTGAGACAATTAAGAAACGTCGCTAAAAAAATGTTTTAGAGACGTTTTGAAAAATTCGTCTCTAAATACTATTAGCGACTAGGATATTGTGACGCTTGATGTGACGAAATAATTTCGTCCCACGTAACTACTAGTGACATTTTCATCACTTTTAGTGACGTTTTCCATTCGTCTCTAATTCCCTTATTTGTTGTAGTGTTAGTTTTCTTTTCAATTATCTATGTTGTCAAAGTTACATTTGACAATAATTTGAAAATGTTAAATGAACCCATTGATCATTGTAAAATGTATTATCGGTATATTTTGCAATTCTTTTAGTGGAGAATATATGAAATAAGGTTATTTTGTAGTTCAAACTATTATTTGTTAAATATGTTTTAAAATTTCGGGGCAATATCTAATCCTATGTGTAAAAGTTGGTGGCCAGGTTGTGTAATTTTTCATTAAAAAGTTGACTGTGATTGAAATTGCAAAAATATATTAAGTTTGTGATTTATTTTTTAAATTTTAAAAAGTCGTTTCAAAATTGTAGTTTTATGAAAGTTTATGATTATTTTGCATTTAAGACTATAATGAATGGCCCAAAAAACTAAAACCCCCTTAAGAGCATATGAGATCACATGTTATATTATTGTATTTCATCTTGTATTTTATCATATTCATCAAGATATATATATATATATATATATAAATATATATTAAATGATGTCGCTAATTAATATGCATGTGTAATAAATTTAGTATTATAGAAGATTAAACACCTAGCATAACAAAGAATACCGACTGATTTAGGAGGCTAGCATGGAAAATATACATACATATTCCCCATAATTTTGTATTTAGGAGAAAAAAGCAGGAGGCAAGAAAAAAATTGTAAATGTTAGATTAGAGATTTTGAAAACAAAAAATTGTTTAATAATTATATATATAATGTTGTCGACCTTTGTCTTGACTGTTTTCTTCTTCTTTCTTCTTATTTTCGTTTTGTTCATATATTATGTAAGTGGAGATTAACTATAAAATATATGTACTATATTTTTGGATGCTTAAATTTATTTTGTACTCTTTATAGAAATGAATAATGGAAATATGTTTCGTGAGTCTATATAAAACAACGACACGAATATGTATGCAAGTATTGACAGACTTATTGGGTCGAGTTGTCATGTTTTTGTTGATTCGTGTTTTATTCAACCCAATAAGTTTAATAGGGGGTTCGGGTTAACTCTTAACGATTTGAGCCTTAACGAACTGACCCGTACGATTTGACATTCCTGACGCTTGGTAAGTCGGCCCTTGACTTGTACCAGTTTTTCGCTTCGAATCTTGGATTTTTATGTGGGCTTTATAATGGTCTCTAATCCCCTTAAAGCCCATATTATATAATAATTGGGTTGGCTTTATCACTCTCAAGCACTTATAATGGAAAGGCCCATATAAGAGGCAGCACGGAAAATATATATACATATTCCCCAAAATCTTGTAATTTAGGAGAAAATATGAGTAATGTTGTAAAATTAATTTTTGGTCTTACTAATTAGAATAAAAATATAAATCTTTCATTTTAGAAATTAATAAATTATTATACATTTTCGAATATAACTTTTATTATAGAAGGGGAGAAATATTTAGACACTATTAAATCACAAGCTATTATTATATGTTTTGCCGACATATAATAGTAATTGTTACGGGATAAATTCTTTTCATGAATCTTTGTTAGCATTTTTCTTGCTCGTACCGGTTTAGCTGTAGGCGGGGATAATATTATGTTCGACCTGTAAATTTTTGCTCGTTCAATTTTTATAAAAATGATTGTACTATAATTACAGAAATCATGTTTATTCAGACCAATATCTACAAAAGTGCAAGTAAACTAAATTTGTTCCTCTGATGCAACTAAATTATTATTAGTAAGTGAAGCACCACTAAATTATACAAATTCCTAACTGTGGTAAATTGTAGTAAATTACTAATACAAATTACTCAGAGTGCTGCTTTGAATTATACTAAATGATTCCCCTTCAGATGAGCACAATTGAGAGCAGTTAGGAAGACACGGAAAAGATTCTCATTTTTCTTCTCTTTGTCGAGTACTTCTTCCGTCTCAGCTAATTTTGCACGGTCGATGGAACACGAATGTTAAGAAAAAATAAATTTTGGAGAATTTTTGACTCTTTCAAAGGTGGAGATTGTGAAATAAGGTGTGCAAAGTTAAGTGGGACGGACGAAAAAGAAAGTATGCAAATTTAAGTGGGACGGAGGGAGTATTTTACTATTGTCAGTGATGGACTCAGAAAATTAGTCGAGGGGGTCCATTTATAGACGAATGTAGGAGTTCGTCTGAGGGTAATTTTTTAAATTTTTTTAAGGATGCTCTAAAAATTGTGGCAAATTTTTAGCAAAAATGGACAAATTCTAAGTAGCTAGAAAACAAATTCTTTTATATTTGACTCTAAACTTAAAAATATTGGATAAATTACATTAAAAACATATCCATTAGTATATCAACGGTATAAACAATACTAGAAAAGTATTAACAATTTAGATAAGATCAATAAATTTTTTAATTACAAGATATAATGTTTCCATATACATTGCATTTTCTAAAATCTTTATATCTTTATTCGCTATACATAACAATACATCCATTTTGCTCAAGTTGAACAATATAATTATTTATTTTATTTAATTAATTATACAAAAATTGACTAAAATAAGAATATATGATGACACATTATGGCGGGACCAAGAGGACACTGATATATAATACTCCAGCACATTACGACGGGACCAGAAAATTCAATACCTCTTGATCTCAAAGCAGGTCCGTCAGTAATTATTGTGATAGTTTCTACCTACTGTAGATGAGCTCAGAGACGGATCTAGAAATTTATTGTAAGAGGGAAGAAATTTAAAAGAATAGGGTGACAAAATTTTATATATTAAAAATATTAATAAATACTATCAAATAAAATTTTATATAATTTTTTTTTTAGAAGTCCAGGCGATCGCGGTACCCGCCCCTATATCTGTCCCTTTCATGAGCTATCCTTTTCCTATTCCTTCCATCCCGAAAATCCTTTGGAGCACAATTGTTTTGGACATATATCTCATTTGCATAAAAAATCAGAAAACTTTCACACTCCCGCCAAATATCTCCTTCCGAAAAGAATTTTCTTGCATAGCGAATTCTGGACAAAATAGCAGCAGCAGCTAAAGAATCGCTAATTGCTGGTTTATTTCCTTCATCTTCAAAGTTTAACGTAGAGAGAGAAAGAAACTGCAAGGATGCAAAGAAGAGATAAATAGACACACAATCTCAAGATTGAAATGAGAAATGTGTGTGTACTCAAAACAGAGAAACAAACTGTTCTAACAAATTGTAACAGAAATGTTGGTACTCATCATTAATAAATGGGCCTCTTGACTTGTAAAACTTTTCTGTTACGATACCTGGATTTTCCACGTGGTCTTTGTTATGCTCTAATTCTTGCAATTAAGTCTTTCCGATAATGTAATAGTTTTTAAATAATTTATTATAAAATAATATACAAGGTATGTTTTAGGTTACCATACAAAATTTTACAAACTGAGTCCAACACCCTGTAGAATACTAATAATATAATCGTACACGTATTTCATACACAAAATCATATTTTTTCATAATTTGCTAATTTATACCTGAGATCTATAATAATATTTTGAAAGAAATAAAAATCATCATATTATGGCAGTTACATACTCCCTCCGTCCCGGCTTAACCTGCCTAGGTTGACCGGGCACGGAGATAAAGAAAAAACAGATTTTGTGGAATCTTTGACTTTTTTAAAGGTGGAGATTGAGAATGAAGATTTTGAGGGTGGAGATTGTGAGATAAATTTGCTATTTATGGGGTAGGCAGGTTAAGGTGGGACAAACTAAAATGGCAAGTAGGCAGGTTAAGTTGGGACGGAGGTAGTATTTTTTTATTTGGCGTTGGAATAGGTGGAATTACATCGCTTTGTTTAAATGTTTCTTTAGTACATTTTTTGGTTGAAATGAGATCAATGAGAATCAATACTCAACTATCAACTAATTAGATCACAAGATGTTTTATCAATTGAGCTACGAACAAGTCCATGCTTTATTTTATTGTTGCGACGAGCTTGAGTTATCTAGAACTTCTATAGTTGAATTATTTCATTGCTTTTCTCGATCTATTTAGGTTTTTAGTTATAGGCCAAATGAAATGCCAATAAAGGCCTTGCTCTATAAACTTAAAGAGAGCCTTCATAATAATGAGTTTGAAAATTTAGATGCAACTACGTTAGCGTTGGGCTTAGAGTTGGTAAAATGGACCTGGTCTCATGGATTGATTCAACTCATTCGATAAATTAGACGGATTGTACTATTTAATCATGACTTGAAATATTATCGAGTCAAAGATATCCGACCTGATGGGTTAACAATCCGGAGATGGGCCGACCCACATGCTTTAGGGGAATGTGCCGAGAATTGTTCAACAATTTTTGCCTCAAAGAAAACTTAAGCGAGTCCTACCTAACCCAAATTATGATATTGGGCCGACAAATTGGAGTGGGCGAGATCGTTCAAATTATCATCTATAGTTTGGCCGTAATCGACTTCATAAGTCTACCCCACCACTCATTTCATTTCATTTTTTTTCTCTCTCTTAAAATATAGTGGAGAATTTAAGCTGGACCTATCCAATCTGAATTATGATATTGACTCGACGAACTGGGTTGGACGAGACCATCCAAATTACCACCTCTAGTTGGGCCATCACCGACTTTATAAGGGCTCGCTTGGTTACAAATAATCAATGACAATGGTAATGGGTATAAATGATTGGTCAATCATACTAGGAAATGAAATGGGGAGAATTGTTAGTAAAAGAGGGTAATGATTAACTTATTTATTATGTACCAAGCACCATAAATAAGAATGAGTCCTCATTCATTCCCATTCCCTACCCCTAACCACCCCTAACCACCCCCACCAAGCGGACCTAAGTCTACCCTACAACTTATTCATCCATTTTTTCTCTTTAAATAAAGTGGAAGCTTCATATGCAACGATGCAAAACAAAATACTCAACAATATAAGAAGTGTTGAAAGTGGGGTGGGTAACGAGAGTAAAAGGTGATTATTTTTATTTTTGTGCTTGGTGCACATAAATGTGAATCAAAAGTAAGGTAATAATTATCCTCATTTGATTAATTATTCACCCTGTCATTACATAGCGTAATTAACCCTCATTCATATTTATTACTATTATCATTCTTAATTTTGAGCCAGACATTCTTTAATAAAATATTTTTTAAATACATTTTGTGATTAAGGTGGGATTGATGAGAATTGATCCCCTAATTTATTGCCCGGATGCAAACGTCATCTAAGACGAGAATACATGAGCCATCTAAATGTCCAGCAAGCGGACAATTGCTTCATGCTATATCATATATAAATAATAATTATTTTCATTCCATAAAACGAATTATGTGAAAAAAATTAATTGTTCAAATAAAACAAACCTATTTCAAAAATTAATGTCTCGTTTCACTAGCTCAACTATTTAAAAAAAAAATTTAATTTCACAACTTAATTAGATATAATTGAATAAGTTAAATAAAAAAGTAAAATAAGTTGTGCGAGTGCATATTGATAGTTTTTCTAGTGTTGTATATTCATTTAATTGAATTAACATAAAAATTGTACATTTAAGATTCTTTTTACTAGACAAGGATTACGTGAGCTATATAAATATAAAAGAAATAAGAGCCCACTTGGTTGGGGTTAGGAGTAAGAAATGATAATGAATGAAAAATCATTCTTATTTATGATGCTTGGTACATAATAAATAAGTTAATCATTACTCCCATTTTATTAACAATTTTCCCTCTATTTCATTCCACAATATGATTGACCCCTCATTCATATCCATTATCATTGTCATTGACAATTTGCAACCAAGCGGGCCCTAAGAGTTGGGCCTATAATGTGCTCGCCAGCCGCTTAGAATTACCGAGGGCCCATGAATGAAAGGCACAACCATTTTAAAATTGGGTTAAATAAATAATGAATTATGAAATTTCCCCGATTGATCACTGCTTGTAGAGTTGTAGGGCCAAGTAAGATTTTCCCGATTGATCACTGCTTGCAATTCAGAGTTCCGATTTCGGTTAGGGTTTCTTTTAAATCTTGTTCCCAAATTGCAGAAAATGATGGGTGGTAAAAAAGTGTGTATTGTTACCTTGGCTACACCTGAGAACTCTGTTAATGAGTTTCTTGATGTGCTCGATTACAATATTTTTATTTTGGATTTATATTTTACATTTAATACGTATGAAGAATCTAGGGTTCGAGTCAGTCATAAATGTATTTAGAATGATGCATTTTGTGTTTAGGCTCAATACTTAATGCTTTTGAGTTGTGGGATGATATTGTTAAAGAAGGTGTCTCATCAACTCAGCCAAAAGAGGATTAAAATTGGTTCTGGAATTGCAGTTGAAGAAGAGGAAAACAGAATCTGTTAAATTCTGTTAGAGAGCTTTAACAACGGTTTTTTGGAAGCCAAAACCGTTGTCTTTCTGTGACGGTTATTTTGTAACCGTTTTTCCAGTTTCTGTTTTGTTGCTTTTATCAGCTATAAAGGAGCAGTTTTATTCCGTTTTTGGTGATCTGCTTGTTAGCTCGTTTTGTAACCAGATATACTCCAAGATAGAGAGTTAGATAGGTTAAGGAAAGAGTGAGAAACAACAAGAGAAAGTGAGTGTATTCTTCTTGAGAGTAGCTAATTCAGTTTGTGATGTTGTGAGCTAGTGAATGAAGAAATCTCTGTAATCATTCATTGATAATGAAGATGGATCAGCTCCCGTGGATGTAGGCAATTTGCCGAACCACGTAAATCGTTTCTTGTTTGTTTGTTTTAACATTCTTGAAGGTTTTTCTTGTTTGAATAAGAACACATTTGTGTGTTCTAAGTTTGGCTTGTTTGTGTGTTGTTTTGGAAGATCAAGAAGGATTGATTGAATCATAGATTCACAATTGGCGCCGTCTGTGGGAATTCGTGCCCACAAAGTGATTGGTTATTGGCCCGAATTAAGAAACAACTCGCAGAAGCATAAGCAAGTTTTCTGAAGAAGAAGATGGCTGCAACTAAGTTTGATGCTGAGAAGTTTTCCGGGAAAAATAATTTTGGATTGTGGAAAATTAAGATGAAAGCCCTCCTAACTCAACAAGGGCTTGCTGCTGCACTTCGAGGGGAGAAAGCTCTGCCAGAAAAGCTTGATCCATCGCAGAAATAGGACATTCTTGAAAGGGCACACAACACCTTGATTCTGTGCCATACTGATAAGGTCCTGAGGGAAGTTTCAAAGGAAACTACCGTAGAAGGATTATGGAATAAATTGGATAGTCTGTATATGTCAAAATCCCTGGCAAACCGACTTTACACAAAGCAAAGATTGTACTCCTTCAGATTCATGGAAGATAAAACTGTTGATGATCAGCTGGATGAGTTTACAAAACTTCTGGATGATCTTGAAAGCCTTGAAGTTAAGCTGGAAGAAGAAGATAAGGCCATACTTCTACTGAATGCCCTGCCAAAGTCATATGATCATTTAAGAGACACACTCTTGTATGGCAAGAAGACAGGGCTTACCTTGGAAGAAGTACAAATGGCACTCAGATCCAAGGAATTGCAAAAGGAAAATGAGTCCAAACTAGGAGCAGCTGGAGAAGGCCTAACAATTACAAAGGGAAAAGGTTTCCAATGGAAGCAGAAACCATCTGACACCCCCAAGAAGGAAGCACAAAACAAGTTGAAACCAAATGATGGAAAAGAAACAAGAAAATGCCATCACTGCAAGAAACCAGGACACCTTAAGAAGAACTGTTTTGAATGGAAAAGAAAACAGGCTGAAAAGAAGAAGAATCAGAGTACAGTGGATCTTGCAACCGCAGAAGATGAAGCTGAGGTCCTGAATGTGGCAGAGCAAAGACCAGAAGATCAATGGATCCTGGATAGTGGATGTAGTTTCCACATGTGCCCAAAACTGGATTGGTTTCATGACTTCTGTGAGAAGAATTGTGGATCAGTAATGCTGGGAAACAACCAAATATGTCAAGTGAAAGGAATGGGGAGTATTCATCTGCAAACTCATGATGGATCTGTTAAAATCTTAACAGAAGTAAGGTACATCCCTGATCTTAAAAGAAACTTAATCAGTTTAGGCACTCTTGAAAATAAAGGGTGTAGTTTCCAATCTAAGGATGGTTTCTTGCTTGTCATGAAGAATGAGAAAATTATGTTAAGAGGAGTAAGAAAATCAAGTCTGTATTATCTTGATGGATGTGCTATAACAGGAACAGTTGATAACACAACAGATGAGGAATCTATGAAATGGCATTGCAGGCTAGGTCATGTAAGTCAAAATGGCTTGAATGAACTTCTTAAACAGAATGTGTTACAGCACAAAGATAAGTTTGCCATTAAAGGATGTGAAACATGCATTCTAGGAAAAAGTAAGAAGCTACCTTATCCTACTGGTAAACACACATCTAAAGCACCTCTAGAGTATGCACATTCAGATTTGTGGGGCCCTTCTAGAACTGTTTCTATAGGAGGGGGAAGATACTTTCTGAGTATAGTAGATGACTATTCCAGAAAATTATGGTTATATGTGCTGAAAACAAAATTAGAAGCCTTCCAAAAGTTTCAAGAATGGCACACAGAAGTTGAGAGTGAGACTGGAAAGACTCTAAAGTGCTTAAGGACTGATAATGGCCTGGAATTTATGTCTGAAGAGTTTAATAAGTACTGCAAGGCCAAAGGAATCAAAAGACACAAGACTGTACCTGGGAATCCTCAACAAAATGGGGTCTCAGAAAGGATGAACAGAACAATCCTTGAAAGAGTGAGATGCATGTTATTAGAATCAGGTTTAGCAAAGAAATTATGGGCAGAAGCAGCATCAACAGCTGCTTACTTGATAAACAGATGCCCCTGTTCTGCCATTGATTTTAAAACACCAGAAGAAAAATGGTCTGGAATGAGACCTGGATACTCACACTTAAGGATATTCGGTTGCAAAGCATTTGCACATGTGAAACAGGATAAACTTGAGGCAAGAGCTCTCAAGTGTGTTATGCTAGGATATCCTAAAGGGATTAAAGGGTACAGATTGTGGTGCATTGAACCAGGAATGCCCAAGATAATTGTCAGCAGAGATGTGGTGTTTTGTGAGCATGAGAAACCTTTCTGCCAGAATAAAACTGAGAGAGTTGTTACTACAGAACAGACTCCAAACAAACCAGCAGAGCAGGAACACATTTTGAAACCTGATGAAGGAGGAGTCACTGATGAGGACTCAGATACTAATGAAGAAGAACAAACTGGAGAGAGTGAGCCTGGGAGTTACCAACTGATCAGAGACAGAGAAAAGAGGGTCTCCAAACCTTCAACCAGATACACAGAAGATTTTCTCATGGCCTATGCCTTTATAGCTGGAGAAGACACTGAAAACAGCGAGCCTAGAACTTACACAGAAGCTATGTCCAGCTCAGAAAGAAATCAATGGATGGTATCAATGCAGGAAGAAATAGAGTCTCTGGAAAAGAATGGAACCTGGGAATTGGTCAAAAGGCCTGTACATCAAAAGCTTGTAAGTTGCAAATGGATTTACAAGAAGAAAGTTGAAGCAGCAGAGACAGAAAGAGTAAGATTCAAGGCTAGGTTGGTTGCTAGAGGGTTTACTCAAAAGGAAGGAGTAGACTACAATGAGATCTTCTCCCCTGTGGTAAAGCATTGCTCTATCAGGATCCTATTGGCAATAGTAACTCAGTTTGATCTAATTTTAGAACAATTAGATGTAAAAACAGCTTTTCTTCATGGGGATTTAAAAGAGATTATATATATGACTCAACCTGAAGGTTTTGTGGAAACAGGAAAAGAAGAAAAAGTGTGTTTGCTTAAGAAGTCACTGTATGGACTAAAGCAGAGTCCAAGGCAGTGGTATATCAAGTTTGATCATCATATGAAGAGCATTGGGTTTCTCAGGTGCAAATATGACACTTGTGTGTATTTCAAGAAGAATGAGAAAGCTGTGATCACCTATCTACTTTTGTATGTAGATGATATGTTAATAGCCAGCAAAAGCTTGGAAGAAATTCAACTCTTAAAAGCAAATCTTCAGTCAGTGTTTGAGATGAAGGTTCTAGGATCAGCAAAGAGAATTCTGGGAATGGACATTGTTAGAGATATCAAGACAGGGAGTTTATGGTTAAGTCAGAAATCATATATTGAAAAGGTCTTGAAGAAGTTTAACATGCATGAATGCAGGAAGGTGTCTGTACCATTGAGTCAACAGTTCAGATTATCAGAGTTGCAGAAATCCAAGAGTGATATTGAGAGAGCTGAAATGTACAAAGTCCCTTACTCAAATGCAGTTGGTTCAATCATGTATTCTATGATTTGTACCAGGCCAGATATGGCTCATTCCATCAGTGTGGTGAGTAGATATATGTCTGATCCTGGAAAAGGTCATTGGGAAGCTTTGAAATGGTTACTGAGGTATTTGAGAGGTACTGCAAATTATGGAATCTTGTACAAAAGACAAGAAGCAGACTCAGTTGATCATCTGTATGGGTTTGTAGACTCAGATTTTGCTGCAAATCTAGACTCAAGGAAGTCTCAAACAGGTTACATATTCACTTTGTTCAAGTCTGCCATAAGTTGGAAGTCAATGCTTCAATCAGTTGTAGCATTGTCCACAACAGAAGCTGAATATCTTGCTGTGACACAGGCAGTCAAGGAAGCAATTTGGCTCAGAGGGATTCTTGGAGAATTTGGAATAATGCAGGACAGAGTTTGTGTTTTATGTGATTCGCAGAGTGCATTACACTTGGCTAAACATCAAGTGTTTCACGAGCGGTGTAAACACATTGATGTAAGGCATCATTTTGTGAGAGATGTTGTGGATGGAGGTTCTGTAGAATTGAAGAAGGTGGATACCAAGAATAATGTTGCGGATATGTTGACTAAGGCATTGCCTCTGGATAAATTTAGGCATTGTCTGGAGCTGGTAAATGTCTTACCTCAATAAAGAGGTAAGAAGGGTTACACAAGAAATGCAGGACAAGGTGGAGCTGGTTTGTGGTGATATTTGAAGTGAATGGTTGGATGCATAAAGACCTTGGCTTCGTTGATAGCCAAGGTGGAGATTGTTAAAGAAGGTGTCTCATCAACTCAGCCAAAAGAGGATTAGAATTGGTTCTGGAATTGCAGTTGAAGAAGAGGAAAACAGAATCTGTTAAATTCTGTTAGAGAGCTTTAACAACGGTTTTCTGGAAGCCAAAACCGTTGTCTTTCTGTGACGGTTATTTTGTAACCGTTTTTCCAGTTTCTGTTTTCTTGCTTTTATCAGCTATAAAGGAGCAGTTTTATTCCGTTTTTGGTGATCTGCTTGTTAGCTCGTTTTGTAACCAGATATACTCCAAGATAGAGAGTTAGATAGATTAAGGAAAGAGTGAGAAACAACAAGAGAAAGTGAGTGTATTCTTCTTGAGAGTAGCTAATTCAGTTTGTGATGTTGTGAGCTAGTGAATGAAGAAATCTCTGTAATCATTCATTGATAATGAAGATGGATCAGCTCCCCTGGATGTAGGCAATTTGCCGAACCACGTAAATCGTTTCTTGTTTGTTTGTTTTAACATTCTTGAAGGTTTTTCTTGTTTGAATAAGAACACATTTGTGTGTTCTAAGTTTGGCTTGTTTGTGTGTTGTTTTGGAAGATCAAGAAGGATTGATTGAATCATAGATTCACAGATATATATAATCCAGACCCATAACAATGCAGATTAGTAATGAAATATGAGCTACCAACGTCCACCGGTTTCAAATTGACATTGCAAAGAAGTGATTTTGTTGTGGCTGGGCAAAATGAATGATAGCAACTGTATTACCCGATGGTAGGATCTTAGTGTTTTCAAGTCTGATTGAGATTGACCGTTATGTGCCTCCTGGATGTTACTTTGAAATATTCGATCCTGTTAAAGGCAAATGTTATGAACTTCCTAAGCTTCGCCCTAAGTATGTTCGAAGGAATCTAATTTAGGGTCCGCTTGGTTGGGGGTTTAGGGGTAAGAAATGTGAATGAATGAAGACTCATTCTCATTTATGATGTTTGGTACATAATAAATAAGTTAATCATAATCTCCTTTTATTAACAATCCCCCTCATTTCATTCCATAGTATGATTGACCCTTCATTCATTCCTATTAGCATTGTTATTGATGATTTGCGACCAAGTGAGCCTTATATATTATCACACACTGATAGGGGAGAAATATACTTTACCCTTGCACGGGAACCTGGCCACTGAGGATACGGGTCAAAGACAGTGCCCTTGACCTAAGGACTTGAGATCCCGCCAGCTCTGGTGCCTCGGGAGCATTACAGAGCTGTGTCACCCCTGCAGGGATGAGTCTCATGTGCCGACCCGATATGGTTCAGCCCTGCAGGGTTGAGGTGTCATGGCATAACTATTGTTGGTACCAGCCCTGGCGGAAGGGATTTAGCTCTGATGGCCCCTCAGTTGGGTCATTGGCCCTGAACGGAAGGATTCAATGTGATCCTCCAGGTGCACCAGTGAGAAGCGCTGGAGCAGGACCGGAGCCCTGTAGATGGAGGGGCCTGCATTGGTTACTTAGGGACCAAGATATGCGCTCCCCAAACTCCGACAACAAGTACAAACAACTGGAGCTAAAGGTACAGACAACTGTGGGTCGTACTGAAAAAAGTACTGTACCCTCTGACACCGCCGTCGGGTACAGAGGGACAGTTGGCACGATTTTATTGGGCAACCCAAAATGACATTTTGGCCCTTTGCCCTAGTAAACAGTAAGTATAAATAGGAGTTCATTCATCTTCAAAAAGGTTACACACTCTTAACTCACTATTCTTCTTGCTTGAATATCAATCTTCGAGCAGAGCACTGACTTGAGCGTCGGAGGGTTTTCGCCGGGGCACCCCCCGGCTCTGTTTTGTAGGCACGTGGAAGAAGCGGCAAATGAGAGGGAATTTGCACCTAGCTCACGGATTCTTTTTGGGGATCATTCATAGGTATTCCTCTGAATATTCAAACTCTGTTGAGAGGTGGATTACAAACCGCCTCTATCAACTGGCGCCGTCTGTGGGAACTTTGGGTTCAAGGCGTGAGGCTTACCATCATTCCTTTTAACTAAAAACTGTTTATCACCTCAGAGGGAGTTCGGGACTTCCCGTGGGAATCGTAAAATTGTTAATTTACTGTTCGCTAAATCATTCATAGAGCATGGCTAGAGATAGCACTACACGGGATTTGACAGCTGCATTCGAAGGAGAGGCTACAAAGAGGAATCTCCCTGAGGGGATTGGGTTTACCCCTCCAGGGAACACTCCGACGGGTGCTACTGTGGGTACCACCCCGGCTACGGAGGGCCGAAGTGGAGTCACCTTGCCCCCTCCACCAGGGGGCACAACTGTGACAATGACAACGGAGCATCTCAATTACCTGATAAAAATGGCCATTGACAGCGCACTGACCAATAGGGGGGGACTCTCAGGGCCATCGCCTGGCCTCGCTCCCGTGGAGAATAGGGAGCAGGTCCAAGGCACGGCTAGAAGGCCTATCCCTGTGGAAGACGTGGCGCAAACGGAGGTAAATTCGACTAGGAGGGCACTCTCCCCTCAGGCTGGCCGGCAACCAGCCATGGAGGAGCGTAGAGCCCCGAGGCTGCAACGAGCACCACCAGGAGGAAGGGTGGCACCTCCAAGGGAGGTGGAGGAGACAAATGATTATGACGCAAGTTACGCAGATACTGTGAATACAGTGAATCAGCAACTGTAGGACCTGCGCAGGGAGATGGAGGAGTTGCGAAGAAGTAGGGATGGGGGTACTCGCAGGCCATTCAGAGCTGTGGGCTCTCCGTTCACAGAGGAAATTTTGGCAGACCCGCTGCCCCCAAACTTTAAAACGTTGTCGTATGAATATGATGGGACTGCAGATCCACACGACCACCTGCTGAGGTTTGAGAACGGAGCTCTGCTGCACCAATACACTGAGGGGGTGAAGTGTAGGGTTTTTCTGACAACGCTGACCAAGTCTGCTCAACAGTGGTTCAGCCAGCTACCAGCGGGATCGGTGACTTCTTTCGGAGAGTTGAGTTCCTTGTTTGTACATCAATTTGCCAGTGCAAGGAGGCAACAAAAGTCGGCCCTGACATTGATGAGTCTGAAACAGGGTCAATCAGAGAGCCTCAGGAAATATGTGGGAAGGTTTAACGCTGCAGCTCTGGAGGTGCCATCCGCCACCTCAGAGGTTAAAATTAATGCATTGGCACAAGGCCTGGTGGATGGAGACTTTTTCCGATCTTTGGCGAAGCGCACGCCACGAACCTTTGACGAGCTCCTGGAGAGAGCGGACAAGTACATCGATTTGGAGGAGGCCCCCAGTGGTCGAAAGAGGGAGGAAAAGGCAGTGGAAAGGAAAAGGGAGACGATGGAGAAGGAGCGTAAGCCAGGAGAGAAGAGCAGGTTTGCGGGGGGGCCCCGCTTCGAGAATTACACCCCATTAACTCTAAGACCTTCGGAGCTGTTGGAGATAGCAGCGGAGATCCCGGAGTTCAAGTACCTGGCCACTGCATATACGGGCCCCAAGCACCCGAGATCGGAGACGTATTGTCGATACCATAACGACTACGGCCATGAGACGGACAAGTGTCGTCATTTAAAAGATATGATAGAAAAACTTATAAAGGAGGGGCATTTGGTGGAGTATGTTAAGAAGGAAAGAGACAGGGGGAGAAGCTACAAGCGCATGGACCGTGAGGATAAGGGCAAAGAGCCTGCAGAGGAGCCCAGGGCTAGGGAGGATTCTGGCCAAAAGAAGGCATATATCCAAATGATCGTCGGGGGACCAGAGGATGGTGACTCCCACCGGGCCAGGAAAGCCTCTGCACGAGAGATGGCCTGGTTTCCCAGGGGTGAGGTCTCGGAGGTGGCCACTGGGGGAAGAGAGTTCCCCCGTATCGAGTTTGGCCCTGGCGACGCAGGGTTAACGAAGAATCCCCATAACGATGCGCTAGTAATTACCGCTGATATAAGAGGGGCCACAGTAGCCCGAATCTTTGTAGACACGGGGAGCTCTGCCAATATCCTTTTCTAAGATTGCTTTTTGAAGATGGGGTTGAATGTGAAACTGACCCCTGTGAATACGACCCTGTATGGGTTTGCCGGAGGATCGGTGCAGCCACTAGGGCAGGTGACTCTGCAGGTGGAGCTGGGAAGGAGCCGCTGCGGCGGGTGCAGATGCTGAACTTCCTGGTAGTGGAGGCCCCCAGTTCTTACAACGTTATCTTTGGAAGACCTATGTTGAACTGCTTCGCGGCTATCATCTCTCTAACCCATATGAAGTTGAAGTTCCCAGTAGGAACTAGAGTGGGGGAGGTCAGTGGTGACCAACTCACTGCAAGGAGGTGCTACGCTGACATTGTCAAGAAATCCACTCATATGGTGCAGGGAGTTCCGGATCAGCAGGGCAGAGGCCGAGAGAAGAGGATGAGAATGACGGAGAGGGAGGAACTCGACCCAGAGATGAGGGTCAGACCTGAGGAGGAGTTAATGCAGGTGGAGCTGTATCCTAACAAGGTGGGTTTCACCACCCGGGTTGGGACTCAAATGAGTCACGAAGTGGCCGAAGCAGTGGTGCAGAGCCTCAGGAGAAATGCGGATTTGTTTGCCTTTGAACCAAGAGACATGATCGGAATCGACCCGAAAATAGCGCTCCACAGGCTGAACGTGGACCCACTGGCCAGGCCAGTCAAACAAAAGATGCGGCAATTTGGTCCGGAGAAGGACAGGGCTATAAAGGAGGAGGTGGTAAAGCTGTTGGAAGCAGGGCACATAGTTGAGGTGCAGTTCCCGGAATGGCTTTCCAACGCTGTCATGGTAGCCAAGGAGTCAGGTTCATGGAGGATGTGTATAGATTTTAGGGACCTCAATAAGGCGTGCCCTAAGGACCATTATCCGCTACCTAGGATCGACCAGTTGGTCGACTCCACCTCTGGATGTGAACTGTTGTCCATAATGGATGCTTATCAGGAATACCACCAGATTCAGCTCTCCACGGAGGACATCCCTAGAGCTTGCTTCGTGGTATCATGTGGAACGTATTAGTATGTGAAGATGCCCTTCGGACTGAAGAACGCCAGAGCTACCTACCAGAGGATGGTGGATACAGTGTTCCAAGCACAGTTGGGTCGTAACATGGAGGCTTATGTGGATGATATGCTGGTCAAGAGCGTTGCAGCAATGGACCACCCTGCAGACCTGGAGGAGGTCTTTGGGGTGATCCGGCGATGTGGAATGAGGCTGAATCCAGCAAAATGCTCCTTTGGGGTGCAAACAGGAAAATTCCTAGGATATATGGTGACTAGGCAAGGGATCGAGGTGAACCCCTCCAAGGTCAGGGCTGTTCGGGAAATGCAGTCCCCAAGAAACATAAAGGAAATCCAAAGGTTGAATGGGCGTATTGCAGCTCTGAGGCGATTCATCTCAAAGTCAGCAGAACGAGGTCTCCCTTTCTTCAAAAGAAAGGGAGACCTCGTTCTGCTGACTTTGAGATGAATCGGCTCAGAGTTGCAATAGGGGTCGAAATTTGAATGGACGGAGGAGTGTGAGAGGGCCTTTCAGGAGCTGAAGGATCATCTCACCGCGTTGCCCCTGCTTACTAAGCCGGTGCAGGGAGAAGTGTTATATTTGCATTTCTCTGTCGGAGATACAGCGCTGAGTTCGGTGCTCCTCAGGGAGGATGCGGGGGTGCAGCATCCTATCTATTATGTTAGCAAAATGATACAAGGACCAGAGGTGAGGTATTCCGAGATAGAAAAGTCAGCTCTGGCTGTTATGGTCGCCGCTAGGAGGTTGAGGCCCTATTTTTTGTCCCACAAAGTGATTGTGAGGACAAACACTCAGCTCTGACAAACACTCAGTCGCCCAGATCTGTCAGGGAGGATGGTGAAGTGGGCTGTGGAGCTGGGGGAATATGACGTGGAATTTGAGCCTAGGGTGGCCATCAAAGCTCAAGCTCTGGCCGACTTCATACAAGAAACAACTCGGGTCCCAGAGTTGGAGTTATGGAAGATATTTGTGGACGGATCGGTTTCCCAAGCGGGATGCGGTGCAGGGGTAGTGGTGATTTGCCCAGCAAGCGAGGAGCTCCAGTTTGCCGTGAGATTTGAGTTTCGAACCTCTAACAACGAGGCTGAATACGAGGCTTTAATCCAGGAACTCACCATAGCTTCAGAGTTGGGAGCGCAGAGGGTGGTTGTCCATTCGGACTCACAGTTGGTAGCCCAGCAGGTCCTGGGGACGTACGAGAGGCGAAGCGCGAAAATGATTCAGTACGCAGAGCTGGTAGGGAAATGGAAGGACAAGTTCACAGAGCTGAACATTGTGCAAATCCCAAGGGAGGAAAACAGCAAAGCGGATGCGCTGGCCAAGATGGCGGGAGCGATGAGTGAGGGGGCAAAGGGCAAGATCACCCTTGTCACACTGGAGAGAGGGACACTAGAGATGAACGTGGCTGCCGTGGAGGAGCAGGATGATTGGAGAACACCCATCGTGCGTTACCTCACGACTGGGAGAAGTGAGATGGGAGGACCACGAAACTCGGCGTATGCTAGGTACTGTCTCATAGGTGATCAATTGTACAAAAGGTTGTTCGCTCAGCCACATGCAAGGTGCTTGTCCAGAGAAGAAGGAAATTACGTCCTCCGTGAGCTCCATGAGGGCTGCGCTGGCAGCCACACCGGCCCACGGGATCTTGTGAGAAGGGTCACCAGAGCTGGATATTATTGGCCCACCATGGTCCACGACACAGAGGAGCTGATTCGAAGGTGTGACAAGTGCCAAAGGCATGGACCACTGATTCACACACAGGCTGAAGAAATGGGGGTTATGTATTCTCCGTGCCATTTTGATAAGTGGGGGATAGACATAGTTGGAAAATTTACTGCTGCTCCAGGGAAGAAGGTGTTTTTGATAGTTGCAGTGGATTACTTCACCAAATGGGTGGAGGCTGAGGCAGTGGCCAAAATTGAAGAGGATAATATCTTAAGGTTCTTGTGGAAAAATATATGCTGCAGGTATGGCATCCCGAGAATCCTTGTATCGGACAACGGAACCCAGTTCTGCGGATCGAAGGTGCAGAGTTGGTGCAAAGAAATGAAGATCAGACAGCGCTTCACGTCAGTGGCCCATCCTCAAGCAAATGGGCAAGTGGAAGTCACAAACCGTACACTGTTAGAGGGCATAAGGACTCGACTGGAGAAAGCCGGTGGAAAGTGGGCCGAGGAGCTGGATTCTGTCTTATGATCTTATCGAACAGGCCCTAAAACCGCTACAGGAGAAACTCCCTTCAACTTAGTCTATGGAGCGTCAGCGGTGATCCCGGCAGAGGTGAGGATGGAAACGCACCGCATAACAAATTATGACGAAGTCCAGAATGAGGTTCTAATGAGAGAAAACCTGGACATGCTGGAGGAGGTGAGAGAGAAGGCCAGGATCAGAGCTGATAAATACAAGGGGCAAATACGTGCCGCTTACAATAAGAGAGTGAAGCCCAGAAGGTTCGAAGTGGGGGACCTCGTGCTGAGGAGGGCGGATGCTCTCAAGGCAACAGGGAAGTTGGAGCCTAATTGGGAGGGCTCATTTATCATTGCCAAAGTGTTAGGAGGTGGAGCTTATGAGCTGCAGAACGAAGAAGGAAGGCCGGTGCTGAGGCCCTGGAACGTGAGTAACCTAAAAAAGTACTATGTATAGTTGAAGGCAGGATGTTTTAATGTTTTTAGTTAAGGGAGAGAAACCAAAGTTGTAAAATCTTCCCGGTTTAATGAAAGAGGAGGGTCCAAGTTATCAGGGCCTCTCCACCAGTGGAAAGTCATGAATGTGTTACTTAAAAAGGAAAATAACCTTAAGGGGCATTGGCTTAACGAGCGCCCCACAAGAGATGAGTCCTCAGGGCATGGGGGTGTCCCAGCCCTGGCTCAAAATGATGCAAGCCAAGGGCTTGAGAAAGAACCTCGCCCTTGGCCCCAGAGCTGAGTCCTCAGGGCATGGGGATGTCCCAGCCTTGGCTCAAAATGATGCAAGCCAAGGGCTTGAGAAAGACCCTCGCCCTTGGCCCCAGAGCTGAGTCCTCAGGGCATGGGGATGTCCCAGCCCTGGCTCAAGATGATGCAAGCCAAGGGTTTGAGAAAGAGCCTCGCCCTTGGCCCCAGAGCTGAGTCCTCAGGGCATGGGGGTGTCCCAGCCCTGGCTCAAAATGATGCAAGCCAAGGGTTTGAGAAAGAACCTCGCCCTTGGCCCCAGAGCTGAGTCCTCAGGGCATGGGGATGTCCCAGCCCTGGCTCAAAATGATGCAAGCCAAGGGTTTGAGAAAGAGCCTCGCTCTTGGCCCCAGAGCCTGGAACGATTTCCCTTCAGATGCCCTGAAGCGAACTCAGGGGGGAGAACGCTGCGCGTTTCGGCGCACAGCAGCTCTGGGATGAAGCCCAGTGTTTAAAAAAAAAAAAATGTGTGTGTGAAGGCATTGCAAAAGAAAGAAAGTTGATTTCATTTAAGATATAAGAAGATTTACAAGAAGTCCAAGCCCTGATCTATTACAAAATGAGGAAAAATATACTAAGGCATTCAGGGCGAATCCTCAGCTTCTGAGTCTTCCTCCTCTGCATCACCCCTGCGCTGACCAGCGCCTGATGCCGGCACTGGGGCAGTCGAAGAAGATGGTCCCGTCGTGGGCGGTGCAGGGGGAACGGAGGCATCTTCCGGTGCACTGGAGAGGTCAACGAAAGGTTCCTTTGCCTCCCTCAACGCTGCCGGCTCTACATCCTCGGCAGTCACAAGGGATGCAGCGGCGCGGATGGCAGGGATCCACCAGGGAGCGGTAGGCGGTTGAGAGGGATCACCTTTGAAGCTGACTGGGAGCTGCAGTGTTGGGGTGATCTTTGACAAGTCAAAGGGTAGCTCCCCTTCAAAGCCCTTGGCTTGGGCGTCAGCAGCAGCGGCATTGAATCCCGCACGGATGAAACCCCTCAGGAAGGGAGCCATATCGCGGATATAAGCAGAGCTGTTCCGATAGTCTTCAATGAGCTTCTGCTGCAGCTCCTTAAAAAAGGACTAGCCCAGTTCACTGGTAAGTAGGTGCCGACGGCACTGCTCGATCCCCTCAGCTCTGCCTTGAGACAAAGCTTCGGCTTCTCTCCCCCTCAGATCTCTTAAGGCCTCTCGGTGATTGGCCTCTGCAGCGGCGAGCTCGGCTTTCAGTTTCTCGTTCTTAGTAGTGAGAACGGTGTTGTGTTTCTGCAGCTCTGCCTGATCAAGCTTCAGCACTGAATAGTCTTCCGTGAGCTTGGTCAACTGCTCCTGAGACTTGTCGAAATCAGCTCTGAGGTCTTTCACCGCTGAGGAGCTTGTGCGGCTTCTGTGACGGCCATAGTAGGCCAGAAACTACATTAACAAGAGGGAGGTGAATATTTTATAAAAGATAAGAGACAGATGAATAAGTAGAAGTCCAAAGCTCTTAAGCACCTGGACGAGGTGCTGATCCATGATCTCGTCATTGCGCTCGTCGCTGTCAGTGCTCATGGTCGCATTGTCCTCCACCGTGGGGATCTCTTTCAGGAAGGTAGTGCACTGAGCTTTGGAGAGGGCCAGGAACCCTTTTGGCAGGTTCAATGTGTAGTAATCGTTCGCAGCTCTGCGAACGTCCCCCCTGCCTTTGCCACGATGTTTGTCTGCGGTCTTGTCAGAGCCGCCAGACTTCCCTTGTTTAGACTTCTTAGAGGGAGGGAGATCAGTGCTGGAATGGGCCAGTCTTTTTCCCTTATCTTTAGAAGGTGCCTGAGTGGTTGCAGCTGTGGAGGAGCCCGCACTCTTGCCTTTGGCAGTGCCTTTTTGTCCAGAGCGGGCAGGAGTGGGGGTTAGAGTTGCAGAAGGCAGAGTTGGATCCTGCTCGATAATCTGGAGAGCATCGGAGGTATCCTCCTCTGTTCCTCCGGAGGGCTGATCACGAGCTGCAGGGCCCTCGTCATCAGCTAGCAGGAAGTTGAAGTCCATATCTGCGCACGAAAAATAACTATTTAGAAGATAACACGGGAACAGAGTTGGGAATGCTCAGAGCTGATAGTTACCAGGGGCTGTCATGGGTTTATCCTCATTTCCCAAGAAGCCATACTTTGCTAGCACTGCATCATCTCTAAGGAAGGATATTACGGGGAAGTGAGATCCTTTTCTCCTAACGTGGGAGTTCAACTTTTTCATAACTTCCCGGTCCTCCTCAGGGATGCAGGTAATGGAGGGACGAGAATGGCGAGGTGCAGAGCTGACCCATTCGCAGGGGAAGGGCCAGCCCGCAAGACGAGGGGTAACTACAGCCCAGCGGGGTTTCCAATTCCCGTCGCAGCTGGAGGGCTTTCCTACAAAATGTGCAGGGCCGCTAGGCCTAGAGCTGAAGTAGAAGAAACCATCACCCCCTTTTTTGAAATCATGACAAGCCAGGAAGTATTCAGGGGTACACTGACCACCATTAGCCCTCATCAAAATGTAAAAGGATATCAGAATTCTCAGAGATGAAGGGTTGATTTGGCAAACAGGGATCCTAAGGCGGTTGCACACCCCGACAATGTAGGAGTGAACAGGGAATCTCAACCCTGCATCTATGTGAGCTCTCCAGAGAGCCATGGAGGGAGGAGAAAGCCAGTTTGGCCGCTCATCAGAACCAGGGATGTCAAAGAGAAATTGGCGGTGCAGGGCATGGTGGTCCCTAAGGAAAGTCATATCCTCCTCAGAGAAGGTGGAGGCCCTAGTCACTAAGTCCCAATCTTGTCTCTGCGCGGCAGGAACATTATTTATATGCCTACTACGGCGAAGGGGAATCCCCCCTTCAGTATCAGAGCTGGAGGAGGGGCTATCTACGGTGGTATATGGGACTAAGGCATGGGAGCTCGTTTCAGCTCTGGAAGGTTGCAGGAGGGAGGAGCCTTGACCTAACCCTTCCCCCAGCGGTGCAGAAAGGGTTGTCTCACTGCTAGAAGAGCCAGAAGTAGAAGCAGAGGACTGCTCAGTAGGCTCCTGCTCTGAATGAATACGAGAGGAAGAATCCTCAGAGGTGGGTGAAGATTTGGATGAAGACGTGTTTTCAAAGAGAAAATTCCAGGAAAAAGACTGGGGTATGAAGAATAAACGCAAAATCCAGGGAGAAAGAGAGAATACCTGGATAGTTTTGAAGAAAAACAAAGATCGAAAGAAGGAGTAGCTTGAGGATCGCCGGGAATCTCTGAAAGCACTTGAAGATCGCCGGAAGTAAACAGTAAAGGAGGGTAAAAGTTTGTAAAGTGAAGCGAATGGGGGTATTTATAGAAGGGGTAAAACCCAAAAAAGTAACCGACTATGCCAGAGCTCGACACGTGTACGGGTAACGATCAGCAGAAGTCCAAAGGGCAGGACACGTGGACTGCTGAGATCACCCCATCACAAATTTGAAATATTATGGGCGGGAAAAATTGGTAAAGGAATGGAGCCATATCTCCTCAGTCAAGTGTCTCTTCTCCAGAGCTGAGGAAAGACTTACTCTGAATTAGTTTGCTCCTAAACTATCCAGAGTAGGGGGGAGGAGTTGATAGGGGAGAAATATACTTTACCCTTGCACGGGAACCTGGCCACTGAGGATACGGGTCAAAGACAGTGCCCTTGACCTAAGGACTTGAGATCCTGCCAGCTCTGGTGCCTCGGGAGCACGACAGAGCTGTGTCACCCCTGCAGGGATGAGTCTCATGTGCCGACCCGATATGGTTCAGCCCTGCAGGGTTGAGGTGTCATGGCGTAACTATTGTTGTTACCAGCCCTGGCGGAAGGGATTCAGCTCTGATGACCCCTCAGTTGGGTCATTGGCCCTGAACGGAAGGATTCAATGTGATCCTCCAGGTGCACCAGTGAGAAGCGCTGGAGCAGGACCGGAGCCCTGTAGATGGAGGGGCCTGCATTGGTTACTTAGGGACCAAGATATGCGCTCCCCAAACTCCGACAAGTACAGACAACTGGAGCTAAAGGTACAGACAACTGTGGGTCGTACTGAAAAAAGTACTGTACCCTCTGACACCGCCGCCAGGTACAGAGGGACAGTTGGCACGATTTTATTGGGCAACCCAAAATGACATTTTGGCCCTTTGCCCTAGTAAACAGTAAGTATAAATAGGAGTTCATTCATCTTCAAAAAGGTTACACACTCTTAACTCACTATTCTTCTTGCTTGAATATCAATCTTCGAGCAGAGCACTGACTTGAGCGTCGGAGGATTTTCGCCGGGGCACCCCCCGGCTCTGTTTTGTAGGCACGTGGAAGAAGCGGCAAAGGAGAGGGAATTTGCACCTAGCTCACGGATTTTTTTTGGGGATCATTCATAGGTATTCCTCTGAATATTCAAACACTGTTGAGAGGTGGATTACAAACCGCCTCTATCACACACTATAATGGAGAACGATTTGGTCCTTCAAAGTGAAGGGGAGGGAAGTTTTACTCTTAATCTCGAGCCTCGTTACAAGAGGAAACGTTGGGGAATCATAACTTTACCTGTGCTGTAATGCTTCCTTCTCATCCTGGTTGCTCCTTCGTAGAAGTTGACAAGGCAATATGTTTGATGCCCTTCCGTGCATTCAGGAGGTGGTACTACGAAGTTCCAAATCTATACTTAGTCCCTAAAGATGGTTATAGATTTGCATATGGTGATATGATTGTTTTGGAGGATGGTTTTGGTACACAAAGTCCAATATTTTTGTGCTTTCTGGAAGTTGGGATAAAAAGGGATACCAACGAACCTCATAAGTTCTTAAATGTATACAAATTGGATGTCTAAGAATGCAGCAATCAGGGCGAAAAACATGGAAGACCGTGAGAAGTGGGAACCCCTTCCCCTCCCTGGAGCAACCAAGATCAGTTCTTATAACCTACTGCTCAAAGCCAAAACCTCGTTCCATGTCCGAAGCTTCTCCTTTATTCGAGCAGCATGAGAAAATCAACTATTTAATCTACTTTTCGTAATAGAAATAGTTATGTCTAGAAGTAATCAATGATGTTTTAGATTTGCTTAGGACTAGAAATCAATCTCTTTTGTAATACCTTGCATGTGGTTGTATCTCGTGGAGAACTCAGTTTGAATCCATTTTAATTATGTAAGTGCAATATATTAACTTAGGGCTCATTTGAACGAAGGGATTTGATTTGCCAAGAGATTTAAAATGAATAGATTTCAAAATCCTTAGATTTGAAATCCCTTGTTTGAATTTATGGTGGGTTTGTGAAAGAATTTTGAAATTCAAAATTTTTAAATCCACCACTATTTGGCAAAAAACTGATACAATATTTGTAAAATTCAGTTTTTTTTTTCTTTAAAGTTTAAACTAACAATTTATATTTTTTATTAAATAAAATAATATGTATTTACATCTAAATTAATCGAACAATTTTTTTTTTCCAATTATATATATACACACATATATACATATTATGTATTTTATATCCCAAAAATTATAGAAAAAAATAAAAAAAATAAAAGAATTAAAAAAACATTATGAGCATTTTATTGGAGAATGAGAGGAAGAGATAGTCATAGGAAGAAGAAAAGAAGAGAGAGAGAGAGAGCGCGCGATAGGGGAGAGGGGAGGGATAGGGGAGAGGGGAGGGAGAGGGAAGTGTTTGTGAGGAGGTATTTGTATATGACTACCTTTGTCAAAAGATTTAAAATTCACCCAAATATAGTGTAAAATGAAGAATCTCAAATATTGAATTTCTAAATGGGTTGATTTAAAAATCTGGATTTACAAATTCAATTATTTAGTATTTTATCCAAACACACGAAATGAATTTGACAATAAATTTATAAATCCATAGCTCAAATTCCTCTATCCAAATGGGGCTTAGATTATTTGTTGCCCTAAATTTTTCTACAAGTACTGTATTTCATTTTAGCTGGTAAGAATTTTGTTTATGTATCTATCCATCTGTCTATCTAATAATGTGATGGTTGACCTAATAAGACGTCTGGCGCTATCTGTTGCTTCATCTTCATTTGAAGTGAAATCTTTCTGAGCTTCAGATGTGTAAATAGGAGTTTTAACTGATCTTTGTCTTCTTATTGGCATTTTTTTCCATGAGAAATGTATTGCAAAAGTTTTTTGACTTTTTTCATCCATTGAACTACTGATGAGAAGTATTTCCAGGGTAAGAGACTAATTTCTGCTTCCTTCATTTCTTTTGAGTACATTTTTTATTCTTGTCTAGGTAAAGTTATTTCGTGTCGGAAGGTCTTGTGTTCTGATAAATCCGAACACAGCCCAAATGAACTTGCGGGCCTGGAGAGAAGGTTCTTTATTGTCAATGGACTGGTTGGATCTGTTTCTTGAGGATACTACAAAATTGAAGGATCCAGAAGTCCGAAAATTTATAGAGAAATGCATTGCAAAAGTCTCTGATTAGCTTTTACTGGACCCATTTCTTCATGTCGATGAGGAATCTGGGAGTGTTGGTCGCTGTTTACAGCCCCTGTCCTCTAATGCAGGTGCACTTTGCATTTCGTTATTCGTTGTTGTACTTAGAGTACGGCTTGTTCCGATCCTACATCCAGTGCACCGTGCAGTGGGTATTTTTACCATATATTGCATGCCTCTGGCCTTAGATTACCATCTCTGTTTCTGACACTATATGTGCAGATAACTGTGGCAACCAGGTTGATACTGAAAATCACCTAGAAGACTCTGCTCAAGGGAAGTCGGAGATTTTATGTTGCAGAGTAACGGGAAAGACCAAAATACAATTTTCTTGAAACTTAGTATAGCAGATTCAACAGGTTCTTGTTTATTTTTTCTGTCCCCAGTTCTTGTTGTAATGCCGAAAATACGGAGCACCCACGTCCCGTTCGATTTGGAGGTGTATACCTTGAACAATGTCGCTAGCGAAATGGTCGAAGAACTGGATTTGAAGTACTTCTATATAGATTCACTTTTAATTTAACATAAAGGCTTTTCCAGACTAAATTTCAGAAAATTTATTTTTGGTTTTTGTAAGCTGAATTTATGACTCGTAATGCATAAAGGCTAATTTGGGTTGATATGGATTTTGGAAATGAGAACTTGTTTGCACAAGGATAAATTTGAATTATTTTGTATGTTTTCGCCCTGATGAGATAAGTATTTTGTTAGAATTTGTAAACGTTGGATTAGCCATCTAGGACGGAGCTAAAATTTCTTGTTAAGGGGTGAAATACTTATTTTCTTTTGGAACTTTTAATAAAGTTTTCGGTGGGGAATTTTTTTAGTATAAATACATTGTATATGTATAATGTAGTAGTTTGGTCGAAAAATTTGAGGAAATCGACCGACGTCGTCCTTCTGATAGCTCCGTCTTTGTAGCCATGATGCTCTCCTCATATTCGATTGAATCTTAACATGGGTAATCTCATTCGTTTGGATGTGAACATGTTGAAAATCATGTGTTAATCTTTGCAAATAATAAAACGAAATGAATGGGTTATTATATCTGAGTTCTCACTTCCCCTTTTAGTGTTTTTTATTTATAGAAAAATATGCCTTTTTCTTCTTTTTCTTACACTTCCCTCTTTTTCCTATTTTATTCTCTCGCGTAGTAGGTATCAATCTTTCATTTTTCCCTTGGGCAGGTCTCTTAAGATCCGTGCAATTCTGATTATGCGTAAAATATATTATCATTTATACCTAAATGTATCATATGTAATCGGTAACGATATCATGTCAAAAAGGAATCACGACTTATGCTTATAGGTAACACATGTTAGAGGTAAAAGTATTGTAATACATTTACCAAGAACAAGCAATACATTTAAGCATACCAAATCCGAATTGCACCGTACAACTAGTACACATGAGACTTTGCCTTTTCCCTTTTGTCTTAGTTTTTCCCCTTCTCATTCTCTATAATTAGCACTCTATGCACTAGGGTGTGCGAGGTAACGGTGGATCGGTATTTGAAAATATTCAGCTTTATACTAAATTTCGGTTAAATGGAAAATGAGTATAAAAACCTAATTCAAAAACTCGGGACGATAGGGAATGGTTATTTTTTTTTTTTAGGTAGTTCGGTTTAAAATTTCGGATCTGACGATTCGTTTCAATCTGATTTAGTTCCGATAACTGGAGATTTGTTATTCATGGAATAACATATTCATTTTAAACAAAATATATTAACGTCTAACTAATTCAAATAATTTTATCACATTGTTTGTAACTCACTAACTTGTGTTTAAAAAATTATATAATAATTAAATATAAGGCTCTTTATTATTTATGTCAAATGTCAAATATAACTAACTACAAAATTATCAAATATTTAATTTTTATTTAAATTAATCTTTTAGGGATAATTATTTTTAAATTTATAATTTGTTATTTTATTCGGTTTATTATGGTTCGGTATGGTTCAGTATGATTTTCGGTTTGGAAAATAGATAAATATCTAAATCCGTACAAAAAAATTGTTGTGGGAATCAAAAGAATCACCATGAAATAACAAATGATCTCCAAGAATTGAAAAGAAAAATGTATGAACAATTGCACAACAATTTACGTGGTTCGACTATAAAGTCTACATCCACGGAGCAGAAGAGAATGCCACCTTCACTATGATCAAAATCAGTACAGAATTACAGAAGCAATCACTCAAACAAGATTGAAAGAAAACCTAAACACAAGAACAAGCTAAACCAAGCTAATCCCTCTTGTGTTTCTCACTCTAGAATCCACCCTCTTCTCTCTCTAGATAGGTGATATTTTCTCCAGAATGATCTCTCAAAAATCTGTCTACAAACCGGGAAAAACATCTCTTTAAACTGACCCAAAACAGTTACAGAAACTCAAAACAGAAAAACTGCTGCAAGCTGAAAGACAACGGTTTTCATAGAAACCGTTGCCAAAAACTGTTGTAACCGTTTTTAACAGATTTTTAACTGCTTCTTCCAATTTCTGTTTGAGCCTGAAATTTGTGTCCAAATCCGATTCTACGAGCGATTATGCATCATTCTGAATGTGTTCAATTCACAAACCATTACAAATCTCCACCTGACTTGCACATGAAGACACAACACTTCTTTCAACCAAACAATTTAATGAAATTCTCCCCATTCTCCACATGTCCAAAATCTGGACATGTCTTAATCCCTTGTAATGCATCAACTACACTGTACTACTTGGATTAATTCCAAGCAGTATCTAAACTTTTCAGAAGGCAATGCTTTTGTAAGCATATCTGCAACATTCTCTTTTGTGCATATCTTTTGAACTTCTACATCTCCTCTTTCAATTATATCTCTCACGTAATGCAGCTTCACATCTATGTGTTTTGACCTGTCATGGAAGAATTGATGCTTGACTAAATGTAATGCACCTTGAGAATCGCATAACACTTTAACTGACTTCTGCTTTATTCCAAATTCAGACAAAATCCCTCTCAACCAGATTGCTTCTTTCACTGCCTCTGTCATTGCCATAATTCAGCTTTTGTTGTTGACAATGCTACTACAGGTTGCAACATTGACCTCCAGCTAATTGCAGCACCAAACAAAGTGAAAACATAACCTGATTGTGACCTTCTGTTGTCCAAATTTGCTGCATAATCAGAGTCCACATAACCCTTTAAAGCTTTCGATGAATCATCACATCTTCTGAACATTATCCCATAATCTGCTGCACCTTTTAAGTACCTCATTATCCACTTTAGAGCCTCCCGGTGTTGCCTTCCTGGATTGGACATATACCTGCTGACAACACTCACAGCATGTGATATGTCTGGTCTTGTACATACCATCACATACATAATACTTCCAACAACATTTGAATATGGAGTGCTGTTCATCTCATGAATCTCCTGCTCATCTCTTGGCTTCTGTTGTTCTGAAAGCTTAAAGTGTTGAGCTAAAGGGGTTGACACATGTCTTGACTCATCCATATTGAATTTCTTCAACACTTCGTAGATATAACTCCTCTGCTGTAAGCATAGTAATCCCTTTTGTTGATCTCTGACAATATCCATGCCAAGTATTCTTCTGGCTTCTCCTAGCTGTTTCATTTCAAATTCACATTGTAAATCTTTCTTCAGCTTATCTATTTTAGCTTGGTCTTGACTTGCTACAAGCATATCATCCACCTAAAGCAACAAGAAACTAACAATCTTCTGTCCAGCCTTCTTCGTGAACACACAGTTGTCATATTTGGATTTGATATAGCCAATCTTCTTCATACATCAGTCAAATCTGATGTACCACTGTCTTGAACTTTGTTTAAGACCATACAAGGATTTCTTCGATAAACAAGCTTTATCTTCATACACAGGAAGTATAAAACCTTCTGGTTGTGCCATGAAGATTGTCTCCTTAAGCTCTCCATGTAAGAAAGCTGTCTTTACATCCAACTGCTCCAGCTTTAAATCCATTTGAGCAACCAAAGCAAGCAATATTTTTATAGAGCAATGTTTAAATACAGGAGAAAAGATCTCATTGTAATCTATCCCTTCTTTCTGAGTGAAACCTCTGGCTACTAATCTGGCCTTGAATTTTATCTTCTCTACTCCAACAAACTCCACTTTTTTCTTATAAATCCATTTGCAGCTCACCAGTTTCTGATTTGTTGGCTTTTTCACTAGAATCCAGGTTCCATTCTTTTCAAGCGAATCCATTTCTTCCTTCATAGCAACAATCCAATTTTCCTTATCCTTGCTTTCTATGGCTTCTCTATAAGGTCTGGGCTCAGAATATTCAGTTTCTTCTGCTACAGTCAAGGCATAAGCAGCGAGATAGTCACTTCCATATCTAGTAGATGGTTTTATTACCCTTCTCTGCCTATCCCTTACAAGTTGATATTGGCTGATATCTTCTGCCTCATCATATCCATCATTTGGATCTTCCCTGTCATAAGCATCTTGATCAGAGTTTTCTTCTCTATCATCATGATCCATTTCTGCATGTATTCTGTCCCTTCATGGTTGAACTCAATCTATTGCTCCTTTTTCATTGGCATTTTGCTTTCATCAAATGTTACATCCCTGCTGATAATGATCTTGTTCATCCTATTTTCAATGCACCAGGGTCTATAACCTTTCACCCCTTTGGGATATCCAAGCATTATGCACTTTATGGCTCTTGCCTCCAGCTTGTCCTGCTTTATATGGGCATATGCCATACATCCAAATACCCTTAGGTGTGAATATTTGGGTGGGTTTCCACTCCATTTTCCTTCAGGTGTCACAAACTCATTTGCTGTTGATGGACTCCTATTGATAAAATAAGCTGCTGTTGTTGCAGCTTCCCCCCAGAATTTCTTCTGTAACCCTGAACTCAGAAGTAGACATCTGATTCTCTCTGTGATTATTCTGTTCATCCTCTCAGCAACCCCATTTTGCTGAGGATGGCCAGGGACAGTCCTATGCCTCTTCATTCCCTTCCTTTTACAGAATTCTTGAAATTGCTCTGAGAGGAACTCAAGCCCATTGTCTGTTCTTAGACATTTTAAAGATGACCCTTTCTCAGTCTCTACTTCAGCACACCATTCTTGGAACTTTTTGAATGCATCAGATTTATTCTTGAGTATATATATCCAAACCTTTCTTGAGTAATCATCAATTATACTCAAGAAAAACCTTCCTCCGCCCATTGTTTCAGTCTTTGAGGGTCCCCATAAGTCAGAATGTGCATAGTCTAGGGGGTTCCTTGAAGTGTGCTTTCCAATAGAGAATGATTTCTTTACACTCTTACTTAAGATACATACTTCACAGGGATCAATTTTGAAACTGGTCTTGCTCTGCAGTAGGTTTTGTTTCAACAATGTATTCATACCAGTTTCACTCATATGGCCTAACCTTTTATGCCATATTTCTGACTCATTTTTCATGACATTGTTTACATTCCCTATCACAGTTTCTGCTAAGAGATAATACAGACTAGATTTCTTGATCCCTTTCATAACCAGTTTTAAATTCTTGTAAACATGCAGGGATCCATTTTCAGATTTGAATTCACACCCTTTGTTTTCAAGAGTTCCAAAACTTATGAGGTTTCTTTTAAGTAGTGGAATGTATCTTACCTCTGTCAGGATGTTTTCTGATCCATCATGCACCCTCAGCTTGATGTTGCCAATCCCTTCCACTGGACATGCTTGATCATTCCCCAGCATAACAGTTCCCGATCTTGATTGCTTGAATTCATGAAACCAGCCTATGTTTGGACACATATGGAAGCTATACCCAAAGTCTAGAATCCACTTGTCATCAGTTTTGACATCTGTTATGTTCAAGACATCAGAATTTTCTTCTGCTTGAGCAAAATCAGCAGTGCTTGTATCTTGACCCTTCTGAGCTTGCTTTCTCTTGAATTCATAACAATTTTTCTTCAAATGTCCAGGTTTCTTGCAATGAAAACATTTCTTTGTTTCCTTCTCATCTGCAGCCTTGGATTTCAACTGTTGATTCCTCTTGTTTTGATTTCCTGGAACTCTTTTTTCTTGGGATGGTTTCCTGGTCTTATGCTTAACCATTCAGCCTGCAAATCCACTTTGAGACCACTTGAATGTTGCATCTCCTTTGCCCTTAATGCAGTTTGGACCTCAACAAGACTAATTTTGGTTTCCCTGCCATATAACATGGCATCTTTTAGATGTTCATAACATTTGGGAAAGGCATTTAACAGGATGATGGCTTTGTCTTCATCCTTCACCTGTGCTTCTATTCCTTCCAAGTCATCCAGATGCTTGCTAAACTCCTCCAGCTGATCATCTATGGACTTGCCTTCCTGAATCTTGAAGGAGTAAAGTTTCTGTTTGATGTACAAGCGGTTAACCATAGTTTTCTTCTTGTACAACTCCTCCAGTTTATTCCAGACTTCTTCAGCAGTCTGTTCTTTTGCCACTTCTCTTAGCACTTTGTCTGCTAATGATAGAATGATGGTAGAATGAGCCTTTTCCATGCGTTCTGCTCTTTGATCCGCATCCATGGACTCTGGGAAACCTTTAATCCCCTTCAAAGCACCAGCTAATCATTGTTGTACCATCAATGCCTGCATCTTGACTTGCCACAATCCAAAATCGTTTCTGCCGTCCTCTACATCAATCTCATGGCTGCCATTGTTTCTTCTGAAATCAAATTCCGCAGTGATCAACGTGATTCAATATTCCCACAGACGGCGCCAATTTGTTGTGGGAATCAAAAGAATCACCATGAAATAACAAATGATCTCCAAGAATTGAAAAGAAAAATGTATGAACAATTGCACAACAATTTACGTGGTTCGACTATAAAGTCTACATCCACGGAGCAGAACAGAATGCCACCTTCACTATGATCAAAATCAGTACAGAATTACAGAAGCAATCACTCAAACAAGATTGAAAGAAAACCTAAACACAAGAACAAGCTAAACCAAACTAATCCCTCTTGTGTTTCTCACTCTAGAATCCACCCTCTTCTCTCTCTAGATAGGTGATATTTTCTCCAGAATGATCTCTCAAAACTCTGTCTACAAACCGAGAAAAACATCTCTTTAAACTGACCCAAAATAGTTACAGAAACTCAAAACAAAAAAAATGCTAAAACTGCTGCAAGCTGAAAGACAACGGTTTTAATAGAAACCGTTGCGAAAAACTGTTGTAACCATTTTTAACAAATTTTTAACTGCTTCTTCTAATTTCTATTTGAGCCTGAAATTTGAGTCCAAATCCGATTCTACGAGCGATTATGTATCATTCTGAATGTGTTCAAGTCACAAACCATTACAAAAATAATCGGTTCAGAAAAAGTCAAATGGTCAACGATTTTTTTTTTATTCAAAATTATTCGATTCGAATTTCAATAATCTCCAAATTCTATGTACACCCAAACACCTAATGAGTGGCTCAATAGTTACGACTTTTATTTGGTCTAGTCTCGTAAAGTATGTGAGCTTTGCACTTTATCCAGTTTCAATGAGTTTATTTGCCGAAAAACCTTCGTATACGGCGATCACTATGTTTTTGTGTGTGTTTTATTCCCTTAAATCTAGAATTTGAGGACACACTATATTAATTACATCTATATTAAGTTATTTCAGTATAATAAAGTAAAAATTGAGATGATTTTGTTTCAAACCCTGACTTAATTACACCAGATTTCATCCCAAAACTTCTTGTTATTGCACTGAGTTTCAGAGTTAAATGTTGGGCCTATTACCTAATGGGCTCTACGATCGGTTAAAAATCACAATGCTGAGCCTGTTGGGTCCGTCCGCCGCTAAACACACATCGCATATAATAACGAAAATTTTGGAATTTTTTAATTTCTTCTATATTTATTGCGTATGTAAATAAAAGTTTAAACCACGATTAAAACTTGAGATTTGCAAAATATAGCATTATATATAAATATATCACAAATAATATCCATCTAATTCACGTGACATTGTCTTCGCTACTATTACTTTTATTCTTTACATTATGTTTTCGTAATTATCAATTTCAAAATATTATATTTAGAAGTTTATAAAATAAAATAGCAATTTAAAATTTCAATTTGTCAAACAAAGCATATTTATTGAATAGTTAATAACAACATGTGTAAATCGATAAAAGAATAGTACTTGACTCAAAATATTTTAAGAGAAAGAGATAATTAGTATTTTAAACAATAAGCAATCTAAAATGATGATCTTACAAAATCTGTTGATTGTTAATTTATAAAAAAAAAGTTATATTAGTTTTGAGTGAAATTTTTTCATTAGATGAATTTAAAATAAATTGTATAAAGTCATTGTAATTAAATAACATTTATATTTCATAGTGCTTAATAATTTAAAAGAACCAACAAAAATAATAATTAAATGTGACTTAATTAATTAAAATAAGATAGATAATTATGATTATATAAGTAGTTTTTAATTATTAAGGTCCATTTATTACGAGAACTTTGTCAAATTTAATTGTCCCGACATAATTTTTTTAATTTCATCTATTTTATTTTCGCATAAACTTAAATTGGCAATAATTGGTAGAGGAATAAAACCGTATCCAATTTTGTTACCATGGTATTACGCATGGCACCTATCTATATATATATAAAAGTAAAATGAAGGGCTTTTATGTCAATTAACTTTTCCCGCCTAAATTTTATATATCAATTAAGTAAGTTTATGTCAATTTTGGTAGGTTCATAATTTTCTTTTAATTTTTTTAAATGTAAATAACTATTTTATATCTAATTTATTTTTTATGTATGATATATCAAAGTATTCATCTTTTCACGATCTTCAATTTGACATCCATATCACATATATTATAATAAGATATTTGATTTGAAACAATAAAATATTTATTTACTTATTATTTGGGGTTTTTTTTATTTCAAATCGACCTATAGTACTGAGTCTAGATTGGAATTAAATATTCGTTTCAAAAAAAGGATTGAAATTAACATTAATAAAATAATTTTCTTATAAAAAATAGTAGTTGAGTTTTTCTTCCGTAAAGTACAACAAATCAATCTATTTAATTTAACATGAATTTTCAAATATTTTGTTTATTTAAGTTATACCCAGGAGAAAATAATTGATTAAATGATGAAAATACTACTTTATTAAATTAAATGCAAAACGTTTATATTTGATTTTATAAATAATTTATTAAATTATTACATCTGCTCATATATATATATATATATATATATATATATATATATATATATATATATATACACCAATGTTTTGTTTGATTCGTCATGGAGGTACGGGAGCTTTGAACATAAGTATATTTAAAATATTATAAATTATTATTTTATACTTATTCATATTTTTATATAATGCATATTTTATTAAAAAAAATTTTTAAGTAAGTTTACCATTGAAACATAAATTATGACATTTCCTACATTTTTCAATCTTTTTTTTTACGTGAACAAACCTCAACTATATATTATTTGCACTTTGCAACCTAAAAATATTTTCTCGCATGCCAATTTTTTCAACTATGTCATTTTTTATTCTTTGCAACCTAAGTAATTTTATTTGCATTAATCAATTTTTATCTTTAAAAAAATATAATATTATAATTAAAATACAGAATTTGTTTGAATAATAAATAAAAAAACCAAATAAATATGAAAACATTGAAATACTTTGAAGAACTCACATACTTTAAATTGGCATTGGAATTATTGAGTAACTTTTGGATTTTATTTTGTTAATACTAGGAATTGTTTAAAAATAAGATGAGTATATCTGAAATCACCAAGCAAAATATTAAAAGTTGTAAATGAGAATCTAATTTTAAAAATAAATAATTAAATGTTTATAGTTTGACTTAAAAAACTATTTACATATATTTAAAAACCTAGATATATATAAATATATAAGATGGTTAAAACTGTAAATTGCATTTTCCCACCAAAGTGTTCTATGCTACTTATGATTATTTGTATAAGTGACAAGTTTTGATATGTTTGTTCTTTCTTCCCTTTTCTTTTCTAAAAAAATATTTTTCTAAAATTTTATATACAATTTTCTTTTTGTATCTTAACCATTTTTTAGGTATAATATATCAAATTAATTATTTTTTTGTGATCTTTAATCTGACATCCATATCACATATATAAAAAGTTGATACTATATTAAATAAAATACAAATATTTATTGGTTGATTATTTGGTTTGATTAATTTTTCTAGATATTTATTGGTAACATGTTTAGACGGCAAATAAGAATTTTTTAAATATTTTTTCTAAATAATTATTTAACAATTTCAATTTTTTCAAAAATTTAATCAAGTAATTTATTACATTTATCTTTATCTTTATTCTTTTCTATAAATTAATCTATATCTAATAATATACAAATTGGTATATGTGTGTGTGCGCATAGTAAAATAAAATGGAGCCAACTATGTAAAAGGAAAAAAAAAATACTTTTCCTTCCAATTGTAAATTGGACATTTTCGAGAACTTAACTTTATTCATTTATGTGTCCCTAGAGATAAGTTGGTGTAGTATCAATTTTCTATTAGTTTGTTTCCTTATAAACAACACTCTTCAATTTTTTTAACAAGTTTTTTGTTTCTAACTTATTTTTACATATAATATATCAAATTAATCATATTTTAACCTTCTTTTAGTTGAATTCAATTTTAATTTTTTTTTTATTGTGGATTAGGCTATCCATATTTTGAATTAAATTTTGAAAAAATAACCAATTGACTATTTCTAACAGTAAAAAAAAATGGAATTATTTAAATAAAAAAATATATTTTCTTATAAATTATTCGATTAATTTATTTATTATCTTATCTTAGTTTTTTACATGTTGTATGTGATTATCTTTGTGTTTGCTTTCACATATGTAATTAATTGAGTTATAATGTGGTTATTTGCATATGTTAAGAATAATAAGGACTGACTAAATGTATGTTTGAATTTTAAAAATAAATCAATATTAAAATATGGATTGTTCTTTGTTATATCTAATATTTATTTTAATTTTATTCCGTAACAATAATTTGTTTGTAAATAATAAGTATATATTCAATTCAAAAATTGCATGAAAGAATGAATATTTACGCTATTTATAATTTTACTCTATATATAAATTTTGAAATATTTATTTAATCAAGTGTAAAATGTTCACATTTTTAATTATATAATATTTTTTAATTAAAATATTACTCTATTAGGAGTCTTCTGTGCATCGCACGGGAATGATACTAGTATAAATAAAAGACAAAACCTTAAAATTCAAATATGATTAGGTTTTCACAATTCTCTCGTCTGAGAATCGAGAAATTTTCCCCTATTGTCAGTGATTAGGGCTTACTGCGATCAGTTGTGTGCTTCAATTCACAGCTTCCGCCATCAGAGTTGCGATTACGGTTAGTGTTTCTTTTAATCTCTTCTACACGATTAGCTTCCGCCATCAGAGTTGCGATTACGGTTAGTGTTTCTTTTAATCTCTTCTACACGATTAGCTTCCGCCATCAGAGTTGCGATTACGGTTAGGGTTTCTTTTAATCTCTTCTACACAAAGTGATGGGTGATAAAAATGTTTGTATTGTTACCTTGGCTTCTTCATCTGAGAAGCCTGATGATGATGATTATATTGATATGCTGGAGTACGAGATTCTTATTGTGGATTTAGCTTCTACAGATAGTTCTAGTAAATGTACGGTCCGAGTGAGTCGTACCTGTGTCTATAATGGTGCATTTTGTGTTTTAGGCTCTACACTTTATGCTTTTGCGTCTTACCATTATCTATATAATCCAGACCCACAACTATGGAAATCAGTACTGAAATACGAGCTACCAGAATTGAGCTGTTTCGATTTGAAATTATATAGAAGTGACTTTGTTGAGGCTGGGCTTTTGAATGATGCCAAACTGAACCTTATTGCCACTGTGCTAGACGATGGTAGGATCTTAGTGTTTTCAACTGATATTGAGACTATGTGTGATAGATGTGATTTCGAAATATTTGATCCTATTGAACGAGTAAGTCATCA
Source organism: Ajuga chamaepitys (assembly GCA_958295605.1). Classification (NCBI taxonomy): domain Eukaryota; kingdom Viridiplantae; phylum Streptophyta; class Magnoliopsida; order Lamiales; family Lamiaceae; genus Ajuga; species Ajuga chamaepitys. The sequence continues at coordinate 5,276,160 of OY282501.1, forward strand.
ACTTCCTAAGCTTCAACCACCTATCCTTGTTGGAGAGGGTGAATGATACGATCATGTATCGACGGCGCAAGAAGAAAGGACCCATTCGTGGACCAGATCCTTAGCTTTGTTATTGCTTAAATTATCTAATTAATTGTGGGTTGTAATAGCAATGGGCCTGCGTGTATGGGCCTACATACTCTTTAAGTATTTGTGTTTTTCTTTAGATTGGTATCTTATGACAGTTTGTAGATTCGGCCAAAGGCTTGGGAGGAGGTTATCTCCTTGTACTAGTGTGTTTTATTAGAAAACTGTTACGTATCTATCTTCGTCTACCCTTGATCTCAACAATTTGGTCCGACCTGCCGGATCCGAATTCACCATGACTAATACCCGTACAACGACGGAGAAAGAGAGAGTTGAAACGTTGGAGAAAGGAGTAGGCGATCTCCAAATGACAGTTAAGAACATGGAGACCAGAATTGATGGTTTGCAATCCAGTTTGGATGGTATCCAAACCTTGTTAAGTCGCGTGCTCAAGGAAAAGGGGTTGGACACAGGAGAAGCGTCGGCTACAAGCCCGACGCCAAATGCAACGACTGCAAGCGACGTCCCAGCGACGTACCCGACAAAATTGGCGCTACCTGGGTTTCAAGGGGATAATCCCGCTGCTTGGATCTCCCGTGCAGAACAATTTTTTCGCGTGGACAATACCCCGGAGAACATGAAAATTGAATTGGCTCTGATTGCGATGGAGGGAACTGCTCTCCAATGGTTGCAATGGCTCCTCAACCGTTACCCAGGAATGGGATGGCGAAAGTTCACTAGCGAATTACTACGACGTTACGGGGATGACCCCCGATCAAATCCCTATGAGGCACTGGCCGCTACTCGGCAAACGACCTCGGTTGATGATTATGTGGAATTATTTATATCAAGGATGTCGTCTGTCAATAATCTCTCTGATTCCATTGCTCTGAGGTTATTTTTGAACGGTCTAAGGGAGGATATCCGTCTTCGCATACGTAGCAAAGATGCTGAAGAGATCTGTGCTACCATGCATTTGGCTCGGGAGATTGAACGTGAATTGGCGCCGAATCGACAACAACGGGTTATCAATTATCAAAACCGTTCTTTTTCTCCTAGGTCTGATTTGCACGGTGGGGGTGGGCGTTCATTTTCGTCTGTTGGAAATCCACGTCAAGGAGTAGGGTACTCTTCCGCTCAGTCCCACTCGATCAATCAAAAGGAGTCGAACTTTCGACCTACCGCTGAATCAATGAGGTCTTTTTCTCCTATTCGGGGGCGGCCAACCAAACAGATGACGCATTCAGACTACATGAATCTCCAATCCAAAGGATTGTGTTTTAAGTGCAGGGAACCATACTCGCCCACGCATGTGTGTGCAAATAAATCGCTGCGGATTATGCTGATGGATGAGGATGAAGAGCCAGATTCCGTGGGAGCCGAGTTTGAGCACGTTGACGTGACTAACGAGGGTCCTCAATTTCAGACTCTGGAGTTATCTTCTGCCACAACTTTTGGATAGGAATATGAAATTCGTAGGGTCTGTGAATGGTGAAGAGGTGGTGGTTATGGTGGATAGTGGCGCGACACATTGCTTCATTGCTCCCAGATCAGTTCAACGGCTACATCTTGCGATTGATAGTGACGCAACCGTACCAGTTTTATTAGGGGATGGGAAGCGGAACAATACAGCGGGGCTCTGTTCGGAGGTGTCTGTGACGTTTGTGCGGTGCCCATTTTTCCGTTTCAGCCTATATATTTCCCATCACTGGGGTCGATATAATTCTGGGAATTTCTTGGTTGGCCACTCTCGGTGAGGTGCGTGCAATACGATCTGTTCCGCCCTTTGCTAAGACGGTATGTGCTTGTGTTTTTTGATGATATATTAATTTACAGTCCGGATAAAGACACACACTTAGTTCATCTTCGTGAAGTCCTGGAATTACTGGCCTCCGCATCCTTTGTGGTTAACCCAAAAAAATGTTCGTGGGCCCAGCGTGAGGTTGATTACTTGGGGCATGTGGTATCAGCTGATGGAGTTCGTATGGACCCAGCTAAGGTGTTGGCGGTTCTTCAATGGCCTACGCCTAAATCGGTGAAGGGCGTGAGGGGATTTTTGGGTTTAACTGGGTACTACAGGCGATTTATAAGGAATTATGGGCAATTGGCTTTACCTCTTACGTCCTTACTTCGTAAAGAGGCAGAAAATGCTAGCTTTGCCTGGACTACGGAGGCCCAATCAGCATTTGAGGCGTTGCGATCAGCCATTACTTCAGCTCCCATATTAACAATGCCTAACTTTTCGGTGCAATTTTGTGTGGAGTGTGACGCATCGGGTAGAGGAATTGGAGCGGTATTGATGCAATTGGGTAAGCCCATAGCTTATTTTAGTAAGGCCTTGTCTGAACGTACTTCTGCGAAATCCACATATGAGAAAGAATTGATGGCTCTTGTTTTGGCGGTTCTTCATTGGCGTCAATATCTTGTGGGACGAAAGTTCTTAGTTCGGACTGATCATCGGAGCCTTCGTCATTTAATGAATCAATCGATTAGCTCCCCAACACAACAATATTGGGTTTCTAAATTGATGGGGTTTGATTTTGATATTGAGTATAAAGCGGGCATTTCAAACGCAGCCGTCGATGCTTTATCCAGACGAGATTTGGAGGTTGAGTGTGGGGCGATTTCTGTTCCACGATGGTTGGATTGGGCCTCACTACAGGACGAGGTCAGCCGGGACCCCACTTATGGAGCAATTATTCAAGCCTTGGCACGTGGAGAAACAGTTAATCAACCTTATACTCTGATCAATGGGGTGCTGTTTTTCAAGGACAGATTGGCCGTTCCTGCCACTTCCGAGTGGGCAAACCGATTACTCGAAGAATTTCATGCCACACCTTTGGGTGGGCACTCCGGCGCCCTTCGAACTTACCGCCGGTTGGCTTCTAATGTATATTGGCCTGGTATGATGAAATCGGTGATTCAATTTGTAGCTGAGTGTTTGACATGTCAACGTCAAAAGGCTGATACCCGTGCGCCGACGGGTCTTTTGCAACCACTCCCTATTCCCACGGCTATTTGGGAGGATATTAGTATGGATTTCATTTCTGGACTTCCACGATCGCAACAATGGGATACCATTTTGGTTGTAGTTGATCGATTGACGAAGGCCGTCCATTTTATCGGGTTGCTTCACCCGTATACGGCTCGGTCCGTGGCCACCGCCTTTGCTAAAGAAGTTGTTCGACTCCATGGAGTGCCTCGTTCGATAGTTTCTGATCGGGATCCGGTTTTCTTGAGTTCATTTTGGAGAGAATTGTTTAAGGCTATCGACACCCAGCTTCGTATGAGTTCGGCTTATCATCCCGAGATAGATGGACAAACCGAAGTTATGAATCGGTGTCTTGAGGCGTACTTACGGTGCTTTGTGGCTGAATATCCAAGAAGATGGGCACATTGGCTTCCTTGGGCTGAATATTGTTTCAACAAGAGCTACCATTCGGCCATTAAGTGTACCCCATTTGAGGCTATGTATGGACGACCGCCTCCAACTCTGGTCCAGTTTCTACCAGGGGAGATTAAGACAAAAGCAGTGGCGGATGACTTACTGGATCGACATGCTATCTTGAGGCACTTGCGTTTTCATTTGGAACGAGCACAAGCCCGCATGACGCGGACTGCCAATAAACACAGAAGGGATGTGGAATTTGCGGTTGGACAGCGGGTATTTCTCAAATTTCGTCCATATCGTCAAGGATCTCTGTTTAAACGACTAAATGTCAAGTTGGCACCACGTTATTTCGGGCCTTTTGAAAAAGCTCAGCGTATAGGCAAGGTCGCTTATCGTTTGGTTTTACCAGAGGGGTCAAGGTTACATCCGGTGTTTCATGTTTCACAACTCAAGGCGGTAATTGGCGGAGCGCAGGTCGACCCATTCCTTCCACCCGATTTGCAGGATGACACGCCTGAGTTCGTTCCCCACGAAGTTCTGCGTTTTCGAGAAATTTGGCGTGGGGATGAACGAGTTTCGCAAGTCTTGGTGAGTTGGCAAGGATTGTCGGAGGACAAGGCGACTTGGGTGGATGAAGTGTATTTTCGCGCTCAATTTCCAGATTTTCGCCTTGCGGACAACGCTGTTTTTAAGGGAGAGGGAATTGATACGATCATGTATCGACGGCGCAAGAAGAAAGGACCCATTCGTGGACCAGATCCTTAGCTTTGTTATTGCTTAAATTCTCTAATTAATTGTGGGTTGTAATAGCAATGGGCCTGCGTGTATGGGCCTACATACTCTTTAAGTATTTGTGTTTTTCTTTAGATTGGTATCTTATGACAGTTTGTAGATTCGGCCAAAGGCTTGGGAGGAGGTTATCTCCTTGTACTAGTGTGTTTTATTAGAAAACTGTTACGTATCTATCTTCGTCTACCCTTGATCTCAACAGTGAAACATTCTCTATTTTGTCACACACTATAACCCAAATGCATTTGGTCATCCAAACTGAGGAGGGAAATCGTATTCTTAATCTGAACCATCCCCTTAAAACTAAACGTTGGGGAACCCGTAGGTTTCCTTGGGCTTCATTTCTTCCAGAACATCATGCTAGTTCATTCGAAGTAATTGACAATGCAATATGTTTGATTCCCAACTGCGCATTTGATTTGAGTGGTCTTAAAAAAGGCGAAGATCCATTTTCTTGGAGGTTCTACAAATTTCCAGATTTATCCTCAGTTCCTGAAGTTAGTTATACATATGAGGGTGGTGGTTTGACTATTTTGGAAGATGGCTTTGATGCAACAAGTGAAATCGGTTTGTGCCATCTACAAGTTGGGGTAAAATGTGATACCAACCAACCTCAAATGTTCTTAGATGTATACAAATTAGATCTGAAAAAATGCAGAAGGGAACTGGAAAATGTAAGGGCGAAACAAATGGAAGACGGGAGGAGGGAAGTCCTTCTCCTCCCTGGAGCAAAGAAGGTCAAGTCTTGTTGCTTAGGGGTCAGACCCAAAACCGAGCTCATCTTTAAAAGCTTCTCCTTCATTCGAGGAACTCAACTGATCGAGAAGTAAGCATTGATGTATTTCATTTTATTTATTTATCTATCCATCTATCTAGTAATGTGTTGAACTAATGAAAAGTGTTGAGTTGATTGTTGCTACATTTTATAGTGATTTTTTTTGCTAAAGTTCATTAGCCCTGTATATTGGCAATCACTGTCTTTATAACCTCCAAGGTGAACTTTGCAAACTTTGCAGGCCGTCTGTCCACGATATCTAAAACATTCTTAAAAAGAGACCCGAATTCCAATAGGAACAGCCCAAATGGACTTGTTTTATACACTGCTAGTCGTTCCAGCATTTGCACAGCCAGCCAGAGGCGCTGCCGTCAAACTCTGCCACGTACCGAACATCGTGGGTTGTTCCTCTTTTTGTCTGCAGATGCAGCTCCCATATGAAGCTGGTAAAGCTGATTCTATGAATTTGGTGTTTTTGTCTGTGGTTTGTCCTGTTTCAATTACAATAGAATTGATTAATATATCTATACTTTGCCTTTTTATGGTTGATGATGAGGTTCATTGATCTCTAGTACTGTTGGTTTCAACTCATCTTGTTATTAATTTAGTATTGATACCACTATGTTATTACTGCCTTTGGATTTGACAAATGTTAATCTGCACCATTGAATAACTTCTCCGTAATAAAAAATTCTGAAAGCGTAAATTTATCAGGTCACCTATTTTGTTCTGTTCAAAAACATTTATGTTTCCAATAACTTCTTCGGCAAATCTGTTTTCGATTAGAACTAATTATGCATCTGTCTCTCCTGCTTTCAAACTTCTTCACAGCTGAATATCACCGGTTTTCGTTGCATTTTTCTTTCTTCTTGTCATTGTAATTTTCTCATGTGAAACTTCACAGTTCGCCTTCTCCTCATTTAACGTTAAGATTATCATCTTTGTTAATATACCATGGGTCACCCCTAATTGATTTTATCGATAGAAGATTGCCGCAAGCATATTGATTTCGTTTGTAAAAAAATTTCAATTCTTTTAAATTTGATTTTTTCCCATGTAGCGTAAATTTGAGTTAACCTGGATTTAACTTGTGTTTTCTGATTTCGTCAGATTAGCTGTAGGATTAGTTCTTGAGGAGACGATTGCGTTGGGATGTAGTGGAATGTGTCACATCGGCTGTGACACGTTCGGGATAATACATCCACTTAAATAGTGAAAATGTATTTTTATTTAAGGGATGTATAGGGTAGGATGTGTACTGTAAATAGGTTTTAGGATGGTTGATAGTATTAAAATATTATGATAGGTGATATGGGTAATGATTGGTTGATTGAGAAATGTGATAACTTTATAGGAGGGGATGTGAGTGGGTAGGCCTCATCCGCTTGAAGTGATATTGTTTCCTGATGGATCATCCCACATCCGAATGAGCCCCATCTCAGTCCAATCATCCCCTAAAAGTTTGCTATTTCAATTTTTCTGACAGGTGATTATATATACTTTTTTTATTCCCTTTTTATCTCTTACAACTTATCCTTTGTATCATGGAACTGCACTAGTTTTAGTTGGAGACAAGCATTGCCATTCCATTTGCCCCATAATTGAGTTTACTGCTATACAATTGTATTCATTGGGTGTTAAATCCTGTTGTCTGAATAATCATCATGTATCTGTTTCCGTTTCTTTTGAATTTAATCATTTTTTTGGCATTTGAGCATTCTTTTTGGACTTAGTCCTTGTGAAGATGGATTTAAAAAGCCTTCCGAGTTCCATGTTTTCAGGTTTTGGTGCATAGCTTGTAATACAAAACAAATGATAAGAATATTAATAGCAAGGTGAATCGTCAATCTGAAGAAGAAGCACCGAATAAAACAATTACAAGAATTGGGATGAGGTTCGTATTTGTGAATTTCATCCTCCCTCCCACCCCTTTGACAATTTATGTTTTATGCACATTGCGTTTGAAACAAGACTTCGTCGAGACTCGAGAGAGTAATGGAGTTTTTGGATTGACAAGAGGATGGCAATAGGCACCATGTACCATTATAACTGCTTTTCACCCTCATTTTAGTGATGCAGATTTTTCAGAACTAATTGATAGTTTTTATATATATATATATATAGACATGAGTGTGTGTGATGAAGTGGTGACATTTTGACTACCTTTGGTTGAAGCATCAGTTTAATAAATCTTACATTTGATTCATTGGTAGATCTAATATAGTTGCATTTCTTCAAAGTTAGACTAGTGAAATTCATATTTTAGTGAAACTTGGTTAGAATGTAACATTGGTTTGTATTCACTCTATTTGTCTTTTGTACTTGGAGCAGTGTGATTTATGTCATTGAGTTTGAGGATCAATTTTAAATTTTTTTCTCCTAATCTAAGAAAGAAAGAAAAAATTCTCCCCTCCCCCACGGTGACATGAACCCAGGATCAAAGACATAGGTAGTAGATGTTCTGTCACTTGAGCAATCCAACTTCGTCTTTGAGGACCAATTTTAACAATCTCATTGATTGGCATACATCTAGATCTTTATTTTCTAATCCGCGATTTGTCCTGTTTTGGACGGTTCGGGTTAGTTTTAATTGAGTAACGGGTATATTTGGCTGAATTTGAGTTAAGAGTGTTAACTAACTTACCTGATTCTACGATTTGCCCCGTTTTGAATGGTTCATGTTAGTTTTAATTTGAGTAATGACTAAACTTGATCGAGATTGAGTTTGAGTGTCCACTTACTAACTACATTATATAAAAATATTACCACGTAGTAAAGAATAATTTCAATAATAATATGATATATAAATATACATATACTCAAAGCTCCCGTAATTCTGCAACTCATCAAACAAACATTTTTTATTACAAAAAATATATATAAGCAAATTTATAATTAATTATTAACACAATTAAATATTAACTTTTTGCCTTTACTTTAATAAAACAATAGTTTAGGGTTTTGGATTATCTAAAACTATAATTGAAGTGTTAGTGTTGGGCATAGAGGTGGTAAAACGGATCCAGCCTGATAGACCAATCTAGCTCGTCCTATATTTTAAAAGAGTTGGACCCTATAAATCTTAGCTTGAAATATCATCGAGTCAAACATGTCTGACTCGATGGATTAAAAGTCCGATGGGGTGTGGACCAACCCAAAAAACACAGTATGCTTTAGGAGAACCGGCTGAGCTTTGTTCAATAATTTTTGACCCGATAAAAATTTAAGCCAAACCCACCCGCCCGTATTTTTAATATTGGCCCAATGATGTGGGTTATACGAGACTGTCCAAATTACCATTTCTAGTTGGGTCATAACCAGCTTTATAAGTCTACCCTACCACTCATTTTATCTATTTTTTTCTCTTTATATAAAGTGGAAGTTACAATTAATTCACACAAGGCAACACCATGGAGTGAAACAATGTTGTTTGCAGAAATGACACCGCTTGTTGTGACTTCCCCATAGCAAACAATCTGTGTCCATACTTTTTACGGTGTGAGTTTTCATCAAAGTTATTATTCTCGTTCCATTCTTGTCGGAACGGTCGAAATATCTTGTTCCATCAAAGAAAACGGAACCGCAAGCCTCCAATTCTGTCTCAGCTCAAAATTTCGGGCATTTTGACAAGTCTCGGTCATAATTGGCGGATATAGCCGTTTCGGCCGGAATGGACGAGATCCGCAAAAATCTATTTTAGTTTTTAATTTTCTTTCTCTATTTTTTGTTGATTTTCCTCTTACTCTTTTAAGTACTATTTCAACGATTCTGCGAACAGAGTACAACTTAGAATTAAGAGCCTCAATTTGTCAAAACTCAGCAGACTTCATTTCTTTCTTATTGAAACTTAAAACTTAAAATTTCAAAAACCCTAGATCTAGAAATTTCGAACTCTCAATCCTAGAAACTTAATATTTTAAATGATTAACTCTTTATATGTCTTGGGCATTTCAATTATGATGAACTCTTTGTATATTCAGAAATTTGAAGTCTGAAATTCAAATTTTGGGAAGTTGGATATGATTGATTTTTTTTTTTCAATTTAATATTTTGAGATAATTCATGTGTTGACACATTTGTCTGTAATGAATCGTTGGAATATTTTGATACCGAAATATTTTGTTTTAATGACAAATCCGAAATAACGTTGGAAACGGAATTGATAACTTTAATTTTCATCACAGTAATAGTTGGGCTGTATTAAAATATCTTCTAGTTGTAAAATATAATGAGCAGAGGATTGGTCTAAGTTGGCCTAATATAATACTTTTTAAATAATTTATTAATAAAATAATATACGAGACATTTAGAAAGTCACAATAGAAAAATAATTAAATTGAGTCCAACACCCTGTAAAATACTTGATAATATAATCATAAACATATTTCATGCACAAAATCATTTTTTTCTTAATTTTTTATTTTTTACGTGACATCTATAATAATATCTTTGAAATAAATACATATAATGATACTGTAGTAATTACATTTTATTATATTTGGGGGTTGGGTGGAACTGTTTTATAATTAATATTGCGACAAAGTGAAGTTATCGAAAACTCTTATTGTCCCCTTTCAAAAAATAAAAAGAAACTTTTATAGTTAAACAATCTCATTACTATCCTTGTTCTATTTAGGTTTTAAGTTGTTGGCCAAATAAAATGTCAATAAAGATTGATCTTGCTCAACATAAACCTAAAGATAAATTAAGCCTTCATAATAGCGATTTTGAAAAATGAAATCCAACTATCATCGAAGTGTTAGGGTTGGGCCAAGATGTTGTAAAATGGGTTGTTTCATTGTCAAATATTTTAAACGAGTTATGTCATATAAATCTTAGTTTAAAATATCATCGAGCTTAAAGATGTGAAAAAATCAACTAATTTAGATTTGATTCGTGATTCGATTCGATTAAGATGATTCGTATTCGAAAAGTTTCAATTCATATTTGAGTACAAATTAATTATTAAATTCATATAATATTTGAACTCAAATACAAATAAATTTGTGTTTGATCTAATAATTGTAATATTCAATTCGTTTATATATCTCATATTTAAAAGTTTAAATACTGCATATATAATACTATATATATAATATACTTTTATATAGCTATATCATAAAACAAAATTTAAATATAATATATTTGATTAAAGGTTGTAATTAAAAAATTAATATATTTAAAAAAGAAAAGAGAACTTTTCAAATCTCGAAGCAAATCGAATATGTTCGTATATTTTTCACGAGTCAAATTTAAATCACCTCTTTAAATTTTATTCGAATTCGAGTTCATATTTGCAATTTGAATTCGATTTCTTTGTATTAGTTCACATTCGGTTCATTTACAACTCTAATTGAGACTAACATGCTCGACCCGATGGGTCAAAATCGATAGATTATGGTCCGACCTGAAATACATAGTATGCTTTAGGGAAATGGGCCAAATTTCACTCAATAATTTATGTCCCGATTAAATTTTGAGAAAAATTGATCCGACCCTACTTACGATGTTGACCTGATCGACTGAGCCTGACCGAATCATTTAAATTGCCACCTCTAGCTGGGTCATAACCGGCCTTATTAGTCTACACTGCCACTCATTTTATCTATTCTTTTTTTTTCTCTGTTTAAATAAAGTTGAAGCTTTATATACAACATTCAAACAAAAAACAAAACAATATAATAAAAACTAGGGTTAAATATTTAAATCAATCTGTACTTTTACGAGTTTTTACACTTCAATATCTAAACTTTGTTTTTTGGCCTATTGCAACCTAAAGTCCACGCTTGTATAAGTTACAACCTCCGTCGAATTTTTTCGACTAAATATCGATCACGTGACAATCAGATGTCAAACTAGAGAGTTTGCTATTTCCATGATTTGTTGAGACATATTCACATTTCGACGGAAGTTGCAACTTGGCAATAGTAAAGTGATTGTCACGTATTTGGTAAATGAATCTATAGTTGTCAAATGGACCAAATTGGCCTGGCCCAGCACAAGACAAGCTCGTCACAGCCCGGCCTAGGCCCGACCCGTGAATAGTAATGGGCTAAATGGTCTGAATTATGTGGGCTTTTTGAGTCATAGTGGGCTCAAAAATTCTATCAAGCCCAGCCCTCCCTAGACCCACTAAAAGCCCAAGCCCCCTAGAAACCCACAGTTCAGCCCAGCCCAGGTCCATAGTGGGCTAGCCCAGCCCAAGTCCACTGGGATTGAATAGCAAAGTTTATAATTTCTTTTTTAGAATATTTAGTTATGAGCCTTAGAAGTTTCTTTTTTATTTTTCATATTTGGTATGAGTAGTAGATTTTATGATTTTTTGTTATATAAATCTTAATTTTGAGTAGAAAGCTTGTGAAATGTTATGTGTCTATCAGTGGAGTTTTGACTTTAATAAAGTAGAGTTATTATTAAGTGATCAAGTATGATGATTTAAAATAATATACAATAATAAATTATAATAAATTATACAATATATTTAATAATAATAAAATATTAATTGTGTTGGAAAAAAAGGAAAAAAATATATACACAATAGGTTAGTCCACTAGCCCACCAGCCAACCCAACCCACCAAGCCACTAGCCCAACCCACCAGCCTAGTCTGTTTAGCCGGACCAGCTCGAAACTGACCCATTATATGTAGTCCGTGTGCTGAGTTAGGTCAAGGAATTATACAGAAAGTCCATTCCGATCTGCTTCTGCGGAGCCGAATTGGCCAACTTAGTAGGCAGGCCGGGCCGGGCCGGGCTTTGACATATGATTGTCACTTGTTGGCGGGAAAATTTCGACGAAGGTTGCTACTTGTACAATTTGTGAACTTCAAGTAGTTACTAATGTACTCCCTCCGTCCCGGTTAACTTGTCACAGTTGACCGGGCACGGATGTTAAGAAAAAACAGATTTTGTGGAATCTTTTGTTTTTTTAAAGGTGAAGATTGAATGTGGATATTTTGAGGGTGGAGATTGTTGCCTTTAATTGCCATTTATGGGTGTGACAAGTTAAGTGGGACGGATCGAAATGGAAAGTATGACAAGTTAACTGGGACGGAGGGAGTATTTGTAACTATTTTTTGCAACTATTTTATAGTTACTAATGTAATTGTAACTACAAATAGTTGCAAAAGAGTTTGTTATATTGCAGCAAATCTTGATTGAAATTACATAAACTATTTTGTGTAACTACTAATAGTTACAAAATTGATTGTTTTTAGTAACTACTCTTGTAGTTGCAAAAAGAGTAGCGACAAAAATCATTTTTTCTTGTAGTGTGTTTCTACGAGCAAGATAATTATTTCTGGTTTGACTTGTTTTGCAATTTGACAAATTTCATTAAAATTCAGATTCTTCTTTGGTGTTGCATAAACAACTCCTTTTCTTTTTTAAAGTAAAATTCCTGATTGATGTGAGATTGATGACAACTAAATCCTGGTCTATTGTCATAACAAGATGTTCTAATAATTGAGCCAAAAAAAATAAATTTGATGAGTTAGTTCATAAGTCAACTAGTGATTTGCTTACAAAGTTAACAAACGGAATATCATCAAGCATTAGTTTGGTTTGTTTATTTTAGAGCATTATCAAACATGTTTAAATAATCTTTTATTTTGAAAAGCTTGCGTGATGTTCGATTTGTTTACGACTTAAATATTTTTTATAATGAATTTATATGTGATATAATTTAATCAATCATATATCTTTACGAAAAAAAATAAAAAAATATACAAAAGAAAGAAAATTACATCATAAAAGCCAACAACTGAAACTAATAAACTACAGCAGAAGAAATCTAGTTTTTAAGAAACAATAATTGTTGAGCCGAGTCATGTTAGACTCAGGGGATGCAGACAACGTGAAGGACACATGGTTTGCGTGTTTGATGGCACGTGCTTTGTTTGCATGCACGTGCATGGTTTGTTGCGGATATATCTCAGAAAATCAGTGAGGATGCTGCTGACTCAACTTTTTTTTTTTGAGAGCTTCTTAACATGGTACTAGAGCCAATGGTGAAAATTGGCAAGGAAATAGTGCTTATCAACAATGTCAACAAGAAAGAAGAGCTTACATCTACCATGGCGATTCAACCATATGCGAGGGAGTCAGATCCGCTACTTTTACATGGTGCTGATCATCCGGGAATGGTGTTGGTTGCTACTCCTTTCAATGGATCGAATTTTCGGCATTGGAGCCGAGCTGTTAGATTAGCACTGAAGGCTAAATCGAAGCTTGGATTTATTACTGGAGAAGTTTCTGCTCCGACAGAAGGAACAAAGGAGTTTGAGCAATTTGAGAAAGTTGATTCTACGGTGACACCTTCAATTCTCAATTCATTATCGACGGAGATAGCTGATGCATTGATTTATATAGAGAGTGCGAGTGATTTGTGATTTGAAATTTAGGAGAGATCATATGGTGAATCTAATGGTCCACAACTTTATCAACTGCAGAAACAGATCAAACTTCACTCAAGGAAATCTCTCGGTTGTCACCTACTTCACCAAGTTGAAACGTTTATGGGATTAACGTGCAAGCTTAATCTCCATTCCACCTTGCACATGTGGACCAGTGAAAGTAATGAGCAATTATGAAGCTAATAACAAACTAATGCAGTTTCTTATGGGGCTACATGATGATTTCAATCATGCTAAGGACCATATCTTAATGATGGAGCCACTGCCAATAAGGCTTACTCGATGATTCTGAAGATGGAGAACCTGAGGAATGGTGAAACTAATGTTGTAGATCCTCTTGAAGCAGCAGCTATGATGACATGAAACAATTATTCTGGAAAGGTGAATCAGTATGGCAGAGGCAACAACAACAATTTGTCCGTTCAAAGGAAGACTGGATCTGCTGGAGTTGACAAAGGAAGAGGAACTGGACAGAGAATTAGTAAAGAAGAAAAGGACAAATTGCAGTGCACTCATTGTGGTGCAAATAGACATGAGGTCTCAGAATGTTTCAAGTTGCACATTATCCTGATTGGTATAAGTAGCTGAGAGAACAGAAGAATCTGAATGCTACCAATTTAGTTGAAGGAGGTTCTGCTACTCAAAAAAGAAAGAATTCCTAAGCATAATACACCAGATTTTGCTGATCTTGTTCAACATGAAGTTGCCAAGTATATGGAAGCGAAAATGAACGCTGGAGAGAGTAATGAGTCTAGTACATTTGCTCACTACACAGATTATGCAGGTATATCTGAAAATTGTTATGCCCTTACTGTTCCTGGCAGATTGAGTGGAAATTATTGGATTCGAGATACAGGTGCAAGCAAGCAAATTTGTTCTGATCCAAATCAAATAGTTAATCTCACAAATCTGCAGCATCAGGTTAAGGTCAAGTTGGTGAACTGATCATTAATGAGTTTATCACCCTTAAAAATATCCTATACATTCCTACCTTATATAATCACCTCTCCATCAGCTTCTGAACGTCTCACCTATAAAGTCCTTTTTCACTAAATCTGAATGTGTGTTATAGGACCTTCACACTGAGGAGACACCGGCTATTGGAAAAGAGCATGGAGGCTTATACATATTGTCAGTCAGTTCACCCTCGTTTGTAATATTGTTTCTACTATTCCCTTTTTGTTTGGCATGAGAGATTGGGACACACTTCCACAGGATGTATGAAGCATATAACTTGAACTAAACCATCCTGTAATGAAGATTTAATAAAGGAATGTTCTGTGTGTCATAAAGCTAAGCAAATTAGGCTTTTCTTCCCCTTGAGCAATTCTAATACTAGTGATGCCTTTGCGTTCACATTGATTTATGGGGACCCTACTCCCAAACTTCCTTTGCATATACTCTCTGCATGCTGGTCATTATTGATGATTATACCAAGTGTACACGGATATGATTACTCAAGTAGAAGTCTGATGTTCCAAACCTGCTTGACAAGTTTCATAGATTGGTGATTACTCAGTTTGCTAAGAGTCAAGATTATAAGAACTGACAATGGCAGTGAGTTTTTAAGCTCCGAAACACAATCTATTTTCCAAACCCATGGTGTCTTATATTAGAAAACTTGCACTTACTTACCTCAACAAAATGGAGTTGTCGAGAGGAAACACAGACACATCCTTGATATAGCAAGAATGTTGATGTTTCAATCCAATATACCTTTGCTAATTTCTGGCCTTATTCTCTTCTTACCGTTGTTCATATCATCAATGCCTTCCCCACTGCTTCTCTTCAGTGGAAATCCCCCTGTGAAGTGTTACATGGTAAAATTCTTGATTACTATTCCTTAAAGGTTTTTGGTTGTCTCTGTTTTGCAACCAAAACTATTCCACAAAAGCACAAATTTGATACTAGGAGTAAAAGGTTTTAGAGTATTTGATATTGATACAAACACTCCACTTATCTCTTTTGCGATGTTATTTTCTATCTGACCGAGTTGTCGAGACATATCAAATTAAAATACCTTATCCACTTTTATTAACTAGTAGCAGTGATAAGTATGGGTCGAATCCCACAATGAGCGGATGAATTAATTATGTTTCTAATATTAATAACTAAACAAACAAAAGTAAATTAAGGGGGGAATTTGGTTGGGCTTAACTTAACTACTCAACTAATTAAATAAATAATTATAAACTAACGACTTAAATAAGCAAATAACACGACTTTAATCAATATCAAAACAATGTCAGTTTTTAGTTCAGTATCCCCTATTCGTAGTACGAATTAATTAACTAATTATACCCAATAATCTATCCCACAACTCTCTAACCCTAAACCGACAACAAGCTCCGTCGACCCGAATTACCCCTTAATCTTAGTTAACTAAAATAAGTTTTTTACCTAACCTATTTAATTGAACAACCTAGAACAAAACTCTCTAGGTTTAATTCATTAAACACATTAAGTACTAAGATAATATATTAGACTAGACTCTAAATACACAAGCTCGATTCGGATGACTAGACTTGTATTACCCCTAACGAATCAATCATTAATTGCTACTTATGATAATAAAACTGTAACAATTACGGATTACAATTGTATAATCTAGCAATAGACAAATTAATAACCTAATTCGACGGACCCTATCAAATCAAGAAATAAAAATATTATAAATCAAACAATTAGATAATACAAATAAATCATTCGATAGAAATCCAAAATACAACTATAGATCAATCTACTTCTATCATAAAAGTGTGAGTTGTTTCTTACAAAATTTGATTTGCCTATTATATCCTTAATGAATTTTAATTTTTAAGGTTAGTTTGGTAACTATATCTTTAAAGTTTTATTTATAAACTATATCTTTGAATTTTTATTTATATAGTTAGACAAAATTTGATTTGCCTATTATATTATTAATGAATTTTAGTTTTTAAGGTTAGTTTATTAACTATATTCTCAAAGTTTTAGTTATTTGGTTATAGCCCTATATAGTTTATCTATCAATTCATAGATAGGATACCCAAAATAAATTCATGGATATGATATATAATTCATCTAATGGCATAAGTTGAACCTACATATCAATCATAATCTATATATATATATATATATTAATAATATACATAACATTATTTTTTTTTATTTTTAAGTTTCTTTATAAATTTCTTATCTCTTTTATAATGAGATTCGTTTATATAATTGTTAAAAAAAACTATAGAAAAAGAAAAAAAACATTAATTAGCAAAATTTTAAGGCTAATTTAGTCACTTTATTTTTTAAAGTTTTATTTATTTAGAAAGATTCATTTTATAATTGAAATTCATCTCTCAAGTCTCAACTTATGAAATTTTCTATCACATTTAATATTATACATAGTTCGACTGATGATATAAGTTGAACCTAAATATTCATAATATATTATTTGTGGTAAAATACATTATATTCTTTTTATTTGTTTATATTTTATTCGATTCTTCATAAATTTCTGATAATTGTTCTAATTGGTTTCTTCTATAATTGAAGAGAAAAGAGAAAGATCGATTAGCACAAATGTACTTACAATAAGTAAAATTACTTTGGTACATGATTCTCAGGATATTGAATAATTGAAGTTACACAAAAGATATTTATGTATTTATAAGAAAATTATAGAAATTTAAACATATTATAGGACTTTAGTAACTTCAAAGTTTGACTTTTTTACTAGGATAATGATTCCAAGACTTTTAATTTCGAATAGTGGTAGTTTAGAGTTATTTAGATATTAAATGTTTGCAAAACTATTAAGTTTTGGTGTTTTCACGGTGAAAAAAATATTAAAAGGTTTTACGATTAGCAACAACAAGAAAAAAATTATACACATAAAAATTAGAACAATTGAATAATAGTGAAAGCTCTTATTTATCATTTTTAATTTTAGAGATATTTTTTTTTTAGTTTACTTTTTCTTTTTAATTTAGGTACGTAGTTATAATATATATATATACTCATTCTACAAACCATAACAAAGAACCAAAAAAAAAAAAAAGAATTGACAGGATAACTGTAGTGTATCATATTCCTTTTATTTACTCTTAAATTTTGTGAATCGATCTTTCTCCTTTCTCTACAATTATAAAAGAATCCAAATAGAAGAACTATATGAAATTTATGAAGAACTGACAAAAGTATATTAAAAAATTAAAATAATAAAATATATATTACTAAAAAGGAATAAGAATATAAGATATTATGAATATTAAAGTACTTTAGTTTTTGGTTCTCAAAATATTAAATAATTGAAATATATACAAAAGATATTTATCTATGTATAAAAAAATTATAGAAAATTAAGCATTGTTTAATAGGAGTTTAATAGCTCCAAACTTTGACTTCTTTGTTAGGATAATAACCACAAGAATCTTAACTTGCAATAGTGGTATACAATAAAGATATTTAGGTACTGAATGTTATATTAAGTTTTTGTGTTTTCATGGCGAAAAAGTACTAATAGATTTTAGGATTAGCAACAAGAAGAAAAAATAATATACATAAAAATTAGTAATGAATAATATTGAAAACTCTTATTGATTTAATTTATCATCTTTAATTTCCTAGAGATAATTTTTTAGTTTACTTTTTTTAATTTAGGTAGCTATGACATATATATACTCATTCCAATAACTACAACAAAAAATATGTTGACAAGACAACGATAGTGTATTATATAATATTTAATTTACCACAATATATGAATGTCTCAAGATTAATGATACTTATATGATAAAATGTTTAAAATATGTAAAATGTAATAGTTTAATATGATTTCAATAGTTATAAGTTTCACTTCATAGTCTAATAATAGACACAAGATTGTTGACATATGATTGTACTTATATTTTATTATTATATAAAAATGATTGAAAGTTAAATTTAAAAAATGTCATTAAAGAATTTTTGGAAAAAATAGATGAGATTAAATTAAATCTTTTAGTCTATTTAAAAAATGTAAACATTATATGTTAGAACAATATGTAAATGATTCACAATGATTTATATTACTATGTATAAATTATTAACAAATTCTTACATGGTATTTGGTCATAAATAAAACAGTCAACTCTTATTATAAATATAAATTAGAATAATACTTATCTAATAGTAACAATTTATTTGTCGAAATTTGAATGTTATAAATAATCTACTTGCAATAATCTCCCTAAATTTCTAAATTATTGAAATATCAATATTACAACATTCAGAAACAATAATAGAATTTATATAAGTTATCTAATGAAAAATAAAATTTGAATATATAATATTTAGACTAAAGTGTAAACCATTGAATTGATCAAGTGTTTGAGCATAGTAACTTAAACTTCATTATATTATAAACTAGAAGCAAGTACTAAAATCAAAGAATAAAATGTCTTGCATGTGAAATCGCTAAGATTATATTTTAAAATTGACTTTTGAGTGAGTAAAAAGACATGTTAGGAATTGTATGTGTTTTGTTGTATACCACTTTATCAAAGTCCAACAATAGAAAATAATGTCAAAACAATTAAATAAGAACTATATGATGATAAAACGAATAGAAGTGAGAAAATGCATTGTGAAGAAAGATAACACAAACTTATGAATAGACTTTATTATTGGTAGATATAACTTTATTAACATAATAAACAAAATTATAAAAAAAAACTAGCCTGAAAATTATAAATAGTAAAGGGTCTAAATGATTTTTCATTATAAAAAAAATTATACTAGACGAGTCTAGGTAATATAATAAAAAAATCAAAGGATAAACTAATATGATAGAGTCAGACATATTACACTATGAGAAAAGAATACAAAAAAAATTTAAATATCTATATTATAGGTAGATGTACATACAAGTTAATCATTACAATGTATTATTTCAAAATTTGGATTAAACTAGGCATACATTTAGCCTTACTGTTTAAATTTAGATTAAACTAGCAATATAAATGTTTACACGCTAAATTTCTTTGTATGAACATTACTAGGTAAATATAAATCGAATTATTATGCTTGTAGGAAATGAGATTATATGTTATATTTATTTTCAATGATTTAGAAGAATGAAATCGATTATATTATAAACTAGAAGCAAGTACTAAAATCAAAGAATAAAATGTCTTGCATGTGAAATCGCTAAGATTATATTTTAAAATTGACTTTTGAGTGAGTAAAAAGACATGTTAGGAATTGTATGTGTTTTGTTGTATACCACTTTATCAAAACAATAGAAAATAATGTCAAAACAATTAAATAAGAACTATATGATGATAAAACGAATAGAAGTGAGAAAATGCATTGTGAAGAAAGATAACACAAACTTATGAATAGACTTTATTATTGATAGATATAACTTTATTAACATAATAAACAAAATTATAAAAAAAAAAAACTAGCATGAAAATTATAAATAGTAAAGGGTCTAAATGATTTTTCATTATAAAAAAAATTATACTAGACGAGTCTAGGTAATATAATAAAAAAATCAAAGGATAAACTAATATGATAGAGTCAGACATATTACACTATGAGAAAAGAATACAAAAAAAATTTAAATATCTATATTATAGGTAGATGTACATACAAGTTAATCATTACAATGTAGTATTTCAAAATTAGGATTAAACTAGGCATACATTTAGCCTTACTGTTTAAATTTAGATTAAACTAGCAATATAAATGTTTACACGCTAAATTTCTTTGTATGAACATTACTAGGTAAATATAAATCGAATTATTATGCTTGTAGGAAATGAGATTATATGTTATATTTATTTTCAATGATTTAGAAGAATGAAATCGATATACTTCATAAGTAACATTTATAAACATTACAACAAGGGAAAATAATAATTGATTTACGAATTTTATTGAATTAAAAAAGTATACGATAAAGCCATATATATATATAAGATGAAAAAGATGGAAGAAAGTGGTAAAAGTAGCTTATATATGAAATCAGTAAAAGACTTATATGAAAATATAAAAGCTATAAATGCATCGGTAGTGATATTGTGTAATTTTAAATACTGTTGGTCTATACAATGGATCGATTTTATTCAAATAAGTCTATAAGTTGAACATCATTTTTAATCACATACCTTACACACCTACATAAATATACTCACTAATGTAATAATTTTTAATAGATGATGTAATTTTAGTAGACCAAAGAAAAAACTGTTATGTTAGAAAATTAGAGAGAGACAAAAATCACAAGGTTTATAATAATTGGAGTTTAGACTGAGGTGTGAAATTTTATTGTACTAATAAGAGAAATAATAAAATGGCAATGTAAAATTAGTGGACATGAATAGTTGCAATTCTTTTAAATATTTAAGATCTAACATTAAACAAATTATTAAATCAATAAAAATATTATATATATATATTTAAGCATATGTAATAACTTGGTAAATGAATTTACTATGATATATAAACTATAGGGTACAATAAAGAATAAAAAAGAACGATAAAGAAATAATGAACTAAGTTGTAGTGTGAATGATTCAATTATACTATGTGAATGAGTATCACATAATTAAACTAAAACATGCTGAAAAATAAAGAAAGTGAAATGTGAATGTTAATATTAACTTGACAATAAATTAGAAAAATAATTACGTCAAATAGAGTACGGTATAGTCTAAATAAAAAATAAAATGAGAGAAATAAAATCGGAATGCGTGGTTTATATATATATATATATATATATATATATATATATATATATATAAGACTTTTAAATGAATGTGCAATGTTTGAAAAAATTAGGAGTATTTCACTATAACTAAATAAGGAATGAAAGACATTACAAATTAGTTAAAACATTTACTCCCTCCGTTTCATAAAGAATGTCATTTTAGCTATTTTTGGAGAAATTAAGGATTGATATTTATTTGGTATGTTTTGTGAAATAAGGAAATAATCAACTAAATTAAGTAGGTTATTTAAGATAATATTGGAAAATTTGTAGTTTTTTTGGTAAAGTGACATTTATTGTGAATTTTTTTAGAGTGTCTAAAATGACATTCTTTATGAAATGGAGGGAGTATTATATTTTATATAGATTGTAACATGTATCTTGATTGAAGATTGCGAGACACTATGTATATATTCAACCTTTCATAAAAAATATTATTTATTTTGTAATTATACTATAGTATAATTTTTATTTTAAATCACATAATCTTTAAATTTCGATGTTGCATTGAGAAAATAATTAAGGAAAATTGAAATAAGCAATCTTAAATCGATATGTAAATTATATTAAAGAGGGTTATACTTAATAATAATAAAAAAAAAATTAGAAAATAACTTTTATAAGTTGGATGTTTGACCTTGATACTAAGTTGCTGGAAGTTTTTCCTCACATTACAATATGTAAAGAATTTCATGTGCAAATGTATATTGAAATAGAAATTATTTATTAGAGAATTATAGAAAAGTACGTTAGGCCTAATATTTTGTGTGTATATAAACAAATAATTGACTTATGGATGCCAGTTGATGATATAATGAGACAATTAAAAATGTGTTTTTCTTCAAATGCCAGTGATTTGGTGCAAAACATAAAAATATATGGCTCATTATTCCGTATATAGTTTTTCAATCATCGTATAACTTTATTCAAGATATAGTAATGATGATCGAGTCTGTGTATAATAAGAAGTAAACAATAGTTTGAATAAATCAAACTTTACATGTATAATAGAAAATTTTGTAAGACTAAATATTTCTACAATATATCATGGTATGTCGCTTTTTACGAATCTTTTAACCTTGATTATTATAACTTATTTATTAAGACTAAGGTTATTTAACTTTTCAATTTCTTTTTTGTGATTCTTTTAGGCCTTCCCCAATGGAAGGTTTTTTGCTGAGTTGACAAAAGGTGAAATACCCATTAATGAGGTATTCACCATTGGGAGGGCATTTTGGGTGGGTGGGGAATAAACCCGGGTAGTGGATCCGCTACCCAGGTATTGTGGTGGGCCCGCGACTGGTGGAGGGCATCGATTGCGCGCAACGCGCGCGAAAATAGGGGGACAGCCCCGGCGCGTGGGCACCACGCGCGCGCAAAGCGCGTGCGCTGTGGGCCCCGCGGCCTGCAGGCTTTGTCCCCCACTATATATTTATTTTTTTTTTCATTTTTTTTATTCTTTTTTTTTTGGGCTGCAATATGTGTATATTTGTGTGTATATTTGAGATATGTGTGTATTGAAAAATAGCCGTTATTGCAACGGCTCCAATTTTTTTTTTTTTTTTTCTTTTTACTGAAATTATGTAGCTTTTAGAAAATAATTTTTAATTTTTAAAAAATTAAATTTGCCCTATAAATATATCTTCCCACTTCACCATTTTCCCCACATTTACCTACTACTCTCAAATTTCAATTTTCAAGATAAATTTCTTCTCTTCTCCTCTTCACACCCAAAAAAAAAAAAAATAATGGATAAAAATCTGTGGACGCAATGGTTCAATTCTTCGAATTCCGGAGAAGAAGCATCGCCTCCAAATATCAACTTTCGTCCACCTGTTACCATCTTCAATCCTCAAAATCCTAATTTTCCAACTCATTTTCCTACTCATTTCCCAAATTATCCGGAAGGTAGCAACAACCAATCCATGCCCTTTACTCCATCTGGACCAGCATTTTACATGCATCCGAATCAAATACCGTACATGCAACCTCCTCCGTCTGGGTTTCGTCCGATGATGGGCATTAATTCATTGAGAAAGGCCGGTAGTGATAGTTCCGATACAGACAGAGACACTCCGACCCCGAACTCTCAGCGTTCGTCTCCTTTCTCGTCTCAGTTCTCCCCAGTCGGTCTTGATCGAATAAATCTCGTTTCCGACTTTGAGGCTGCTGATCATCCACCCAAGGCTCCAGCTCCACTTCCACAAAAGAAAACTTACTCTCATGATGAAAACGCCCTTCTCTGTAGCTGTTGGCTTGATATCAGCACAGACTCGGTTGTTGGAAACGATCAAAAGCTTGATCAAATGTGGGTTCGGATCGCCTAGACATACAACAGGAACCGTCCAAGCGGCACGCTACTTAGGACTCATAACCAGTTGAAGACTCATTACTATACTCTGCAGAAACAAGTGAGATGGTTCTGTGGCTGTTACAATATTGAGAAAAAGGCCTGGGGAAGCGGTTGTAGCGATGCAGATATCATAGCGAAGGCGAAGGTTCAATATACTGCAAAACATGGAGGGGAGTTTATTCATATGAGTTCTTGGTATGTTTTGAAAGATAGCCCGAAGTTTGCCAATCTAGACGTCGATGTCCCCGGCTCAAAAAAGACAAAAGTATCGGCATCTGGAGAGTACGTGATATCTTCAAACACCGACTCCAGCGCTGGAGAGGAAGTGAGGACGGAACATGCTCGTCCAATGGGGAGGAATGCGGCTAGGCGATTGAGCAAGGGCAAGGGAAAAGCAGGCACGTCTAATGCCGGAGAAAGCCTCGACGTTATTGAGCAAAGACTCCAGGCCTTAGAAGAACAAAACAAACAAAAGATCGAAGGATTGAACTCTATTGCCACTGCGAAAGAGTATAAAATAGTGATGAAAGATACCTCGAATATGACGGAGGACCAATTGCGTTTCCACCTCCTTGTGGTGGATAAAATCAAGAAGAAGTGGGGGATGTAGCTTTGGAAAAGTAGTCGTTGTATGCAAAACTAGCCGTTGTATTTCTTTCCGTTATAAGACTAGTCGTTGTATTTCTTTCCGTTATAAGACTAGCCGTTGTATTTCTTGCCGTTATAAACTAGCCGTTGTATTTCTTTCCGTTATAAAACGTGTCGTTGTAGTTCTTTCCGTTATAAAATGAGCCGTTTAAAAAATAGCCGTTGCAAATATAGCCGTTGCAAAACGAGCCGTTATAAAACTAGCCGTTGCAAATATAGCCGTTGCAAAACTAGCCGTTGGTAATATAGCCGTTACAAAACTAGCCGTTGTAACTATAGTCTATAAAAGGTCCTATCCAGGTTGTTGCACATCTCAAACTATAACATTACACTCCTCTATATTCGAAAATGTCTTCATCTTCTGAAGAAAGTGATAGTCTTCTTGAATTCTTAATTGATGATACGACTGAGCAAGAAATACAGTCGTTACTTAAAAAAAAACAAGAGTTACTTGTCAATGCCGGTACTTCTGACGGCAGAGCTAGAAAACGAAGAACGTACGTTCGCCGAGATCGTGAGGCGGGGCATGCAAGACTCTACCTCGACTACTTCTCTGAAGATCCGATATACGGAAGCGATACATTTCGCCGGCGTTTTCGTATGTCGAGAGAGTTATTCTTGCGCATAGTTGATGCATTGGAAGGCCACGATGAATATTTCCGGTTGAGGGTCGATGCAACTGGACAAAAGGGGTTCTCTCCACTCCAGAAGTGTACGGTTGCCATCCGTCAATTGGCGTATGGCGGACCTGCTGATCAATGGGACGAGTACCTACGTGTTGCCGAAACAACCGCTGTGGAATGTCTATTTAAATTTTACCGCTGTGTGATCGAAGTGTTTGGTGGATACTACTTGAGAAAGCCTAACGCCGATGATTGCCAGCGGCTTTTACAAATGCACGAAGAAAGGTACGGATTTCCCGGAATGCTAGGAAGCCTTGATTGCATGCACTGGGAATGGAGGAACTGTCCGGTAGCTTGGAAGGGCCAATTCACACGAGGTGATCATGGCGTCCCAACAATCAAGCTCGAAGCGGTTGCCTCTGCCGATCTATGGATATGGCATGCCTACTTTGGAGTAGCAGGCTCCAACAACGACATAAACGTGCTCAATCAGTCTCCTTTGTTTACGGAAACGTTGCAAGGAGTTGGTCCCTCCATTAATTTCACAATCAATGGTAAGCAATATAATCAAGGATACTATCTCACCGATGGAATCTATCCAGAGTGGGCTACTTTTGTGAAAAGCTTTCAATGTCCCCAAGATCCGAAGAGACAACATTTCAAGGTACTGCAAGAGGCTGCTAGAAAGGACGTCGAACGAGCCTTTGGAGTGCTTCAAGCGCGTTTTGCAATGATTCACGGTCCTAGTCGTTTTTGGTATAAGAATAACTTCAAGGATATAATGTTAACTTGCATTATATTGCACAACATGATTATCGAAAATGAAGGAAATGCAGCGATCGATTGGTCCGACGATCCCAATTACGCCATACCGCCGCCCCACGTAAGTCAAGGATCAACTGGAGCATTCGCTGACTACGTTAGAAGAGGTGTCCAACTTCGGGATAAGCAGAAACATCTCCAGCTTCGGCAGGATTTAATTGAGCATGTTTGGGCTCGATCCGAAAATAATTAGCTAGATTTAAAATATGTCGGGACTTCGTAGGCGTTGTTGTTGTAGGGTATTTTTTTTTTTTTTTTAATTGTACGGTGTGAGCTTTCAATTTTTATTTTTACTATTTACGTAATAAAAAAAATTAATATTATTTTTTTGGCATTTTTTTTTTCGAAAATATCCTAAAATATTAAAAAGTTAAAATAATCAGGATATTTAATTATTAATTATTTATCCGAAATAAGTTAATTATAATATAGATGATAAATAAAAATATGAATGGGATAAATAGGAAATTAAGGTGGGTCCCACGGAAATACCTACTTTTTGGGTATATTGTTGGGGAGGAGTTTTGTTTTGGAGGTATGGGTATTTTTGCTTTT
Source organism: Ajuga chamaepitys (assembly GCA_958295605.1). NCBI lineage: Eukaryota > Viridiplantae > Streptophyta > Magnoliopsida > Lamiales > Lamiaceae > Ajuga > Ajuga chamaepitys. The sequence goes on from OY282501.1 coordinate 5,302,326, forward strand.
GAGGTGGCGCTGATGTGGCAGCAAAATACCTGCTTTTTGGGTATTATGATTGGGGAAGGCCTTAGTTTTTAGTTGATTCAAAATTATATTTGTTCAATGGATTAATTTTTATTACATTGAATAATCTACGAAGTTATGTATATATATTATAGTGATCACAATATACAATTATTTTATGTTCAAATTAATTTTTTTTATTAAATAATAGTAAAAAATTATAACCACGTGCAACGCACGTGCGTAGTACTAGTTAACATAAATATACGAGTAAGATTCAACATCCCCTCAAATTAGCTATACATGATCATATTAATATCTAAAATCTCATAATAATAAAATAATGATATAGTTGAAATAAACGGAAAATAAAATTAAATGGAATTTAGACGACTTTCACGAAAACTCGCGCTCCTCCCTATGGCTTCTGCTCCACGTGAATGCCTTTTTTCAACCCTCTGCTAACTTCTTTTTATAAACCCAAATTGGCTTTCTCCACTTAACGAATCAACGCCACCTCAGCCTTTTCTTCAATTCCAAGGCCTGGTGGCCAATTCTCTTAATGGGCCGAATGCCAAGTTCAAGGCCTTTTAGCCCATTCAATTCAAAGACCACTTCGGCCTTTACTTCCACCTGTCCGTGTGTTGTATCGACTCCATGGGGCAATTTGGCCCATTTCTTTCACAGGAACTCTTCCAACTTGTCAATTTCCTCTCAATTCTTCATTTACTCGATTCAACTTAAATGATCTAAAAAATACTTCAAATCCATTAAAATTACATGTAAACATAACTGGAAGTTTTTGACTTTAATGTGCAGATGATTAGAAAAACAATCAATGCATAATAACTAAAATGCAATAAAATCACATTTCTATCGGTCTAATTAATGCACATTTTTTTACTTATCCGTGTAAGAGCACTTCTCCTTTCATTTATCAAGGAAAACCATATGTCCAGGACTTCTACCTAGTCCTTTACATTATGATCTAGGCAGGTTTGGTTATCATATTAGTGCTCCAGAGTATTCTTCTATACATCCGACTAGAGCTCCAGAGTCTACAAACATTTCTAGAGCTTTCCAAACCTTTTGATTTGCCTCCTACAGATGGCAAACATATAAGAAAATAGCCAGCTTGGATGGCAGACTATGTTATAGGCTCTAGCTACTGTCTCTGATCCAACAATGCCAGCTGCCTTAGCTCCTCCTCAGGAGCGAGGTACAATATATTTTGTCTCTGCTTTCCCTTATGTTTCCCTTCCATTCTTCTCACCCCTCTACACTGCCTTCTTAACCGAAGTGGATGAGGCTATCCTAGAGCCATTAACATATATACATGCAACCAAATATAAAGAATGGAAGGAAGCTTTGAATTCTGAGTTGTAATCTTTGGAACAAAATGAAACTTAGGGAGATTGTTCCATTACCAAAGGCAATTGGATCTAAATGGGTATACAAGATCAAGAGAAAGGCTGATGGGGGAGTTGAGAGGTATAAAACACGTTTAGTAGCCAAGTGCTTTACTCAAGTTTATGGGATAGATTCTCTCCAGTTGCCAAAGTTGTTTCAGTCTGATTTCTCATTGCTATTGCTGCACAACGGAACTGGACTTTGCATCATATGGATATAAATAATGCCTCTACATAGATATTTACATCAAGAGGTCTTCATGAAACCACCTGCGGGGTATTCTGGAGTTAAACCAGGGCATGTCTGGTTTTTCTATATTCTTTGGCAAGGCCTTGGTTTCTTGGAAGACCAAGAAGCAACACACCGTGTCTAAATCTTCTGCCGAGGTTGAGTATCGGTCACTTAGTTCTACAGTACTGATAATGCACAATCCGGTATCCAAGAACTATAACGATAATCGACGTAAATAATATGGAAAAACACAGGATTTACGTGGTTCGATCCGGAGATCTACGTCCACGGGCAGAAAATCCTCTTGCCGAGGTGTTTCTTTTCACTAGAATATTGAGTTTACAGATAGTAATTCAATGTACAGAGTGCCCACCCTAATTCAGAGTTCTTTTCTCATATTTATCCTCAGCCTTTCCTAAACCCTAACTGAACCCTAACAAACTTCCTATCTTCACGCCCACTTTCCCTGCATGGCGGTTATGAACGGATCTTTAACCTTGATTCGCGGAACAAACTACCCGCTGGACCAACGCGCGTTCCTGGGCCTGCTGGGCCTACGCGTGGTGGGCCTTCACGTGCTTGCTGGGCCAATCAGCGGGCTTTAGTATTAGCCCGACCCGAGCTGATCGGGTTATCCCTATCAAGTACGTTTGTGAGTTTCAGTGGATATCTTATATTTGCAAAGATCTCAACTACCACTGCCTCTTCCGATTCCATTACGTTGTGATAATAAGGCTGCTCTTTACATCATGGAGAACCCTGTTTTCGATGAACTGATTAAACACTTGGATATCAATTGCCACATCGTCCTCTGACAATCAGGGGTAGACCCAGAATGGATGGTTAGGGGGCCGGAAAAAAAATTATCGACCAACATTAATATATATATACATGTGATAAAAAATATTCAATATATTAAATTTATTATTTAAATAGCATATCAACAATATTTATTATTAAATATGTTGAAATGTATCATTAGTTACCTATATATTAAAATTTAGAGTATTTTTATTACATATTATCAAATTTATCTAAATTTATCCGAATGTTTTATAATCTGAGAGGACCAAATCACACACATTTTCTAAAATAAACACACAATATAACATATTATATATATTTTAGGAATACATATAGTAGTGAGAGGTAGGTAGGGGGAGGGGCCAAGGCCTCTTCACCCCCAAAGGATGGATACGCCTCTGCCGACAATATATCATTTGGCTAATGTGCTTACCAAACGCCTTGGTGGTACTGCATTTCGGCTGCCACGATTCCGACTTTGGTGGTGTTGAGCTGAGTCATAAAAGACTCGGGGGAATGCAGACAACATGAAGGACACAAGGTTTGCGTGTTTGATGGGCACGTGCTTTGTTTACATGCATGTGCCCCAATGTGTCCATCAAATCATTTATTACATTTTAATGTTACACCTTGTGTTTCATTATATTCACTAATCGACACGTGTATATCTTGTATGACTTATGACCTCGATTTGTCTGCTGTAGAATGTGATAGACTGCTTATTTTTAACGCCCTTCTATTTATAGGCGTTCTTGTTCTCGATCATTTGATATGAATGAGAATACAGAAAATTCCCCGAAATTATGATCTTCAAGCTCTATTTGAGAGCTTCTTAACAATAATCACATGTAAAATATGTGTATTATTATAAGAAACAAAAGAAAAATAAAAAGAAAGTGAAATAATAACATGTATTTGCTTGTATCAATGTCTTTCTAATGGTATCATAAGGGTATACATGAAATATATACCCGACATTATTTACATCATAAGTTGAATATGATAAACAATTACTTCTTCATATTTTTATTTAACTAATTAAAAATTTCAACCTTTCTACAAAATAGTAATAAACAAAACGATAGTAAAAAAATTATATTTCAACTCTTAACATGTTACTATAACGTTGAAATTTTTTACTTTGTATCACTGCCTCATAAATTTAAATTTCAAAGATATTATTTTTTGTAACATAAATTTCCTTTTATAATTTCTTTTATTTATATTTTGGTTTGTTACTAGAATTATTAAATGGTCTAACAATAAAAAAACTTATATGCTATTTTGTTGCTTTTCCAAATTCTTTGTAAAATTATGAGAAAATACTCAGTAAATTGTTTATAGTAAGTGTGTGTGTATATGTATATACACATATATATACACTATATATCAATATCATAGTTATAAAACATATTTTGAGAACTTGTAACAATAGACTAATAGCATATATATAAGACTTTTGACGTTAATTTCTATTATTAAAAGTTTAATAATGAAAAGTAATATGTATATATATATATATATATGACACTTTGTAATTTAAGTAAACCATAATACTAATTATTGTTTATAAGTTGAACTAATTAAATATCTAATTAATAGTTTGTTGAAACAGACTTCTTAAATTGTACTAAATACTTATATACGTTTGCATTGAATTAAACAAAAATCTATACACTAATATAAAAGTGTCTTAAATTTTATTACCTCCGTCCCAAGCTAATTGTCCTACTTTGACTTGGCACGGAGACTAAGAAAAAGTAGATTTTGTGGAATCTTTGACTTTTTCAAAGGTGGAGATTGAATGTAGATATTTTGATGGTGGAGATTGTGGGAAAATTTGCCATTTATGGTGTAGGACAATTAGATTGGGACAAACAAATAAGGCAAGTAGGACAATTAGGCCGGGACAGAGGGAATAGTCAATTTATGTTTGTCCTATTTTATCCCGTTTAAGTTTAAATATTTTAAGGATAATATTGTAATTTTCTAATATATCTTAATTGATAGGGATGACCCGGTCACTTCGGGTTGGGTTAATACCTAACGCCCCGGCCCACTAACTGGCCCAGAACCTCGGCCCATTAACCGGCCCAGAAGGTCCAGAGGTACGTGTCCCGGATAACGCGTGTGGCGCGGCCCAACTTATGGCTTGTTCCGCGATTCAAGGCCCACGATCCGTTCCCAACCGCCATGCAGCGGAAAAGAGGCGTGTGAATAGGGAGTTAGTTAGGGTTCAGTTAGGGTTCAGTAGGGTTTAGTATAAATTGGAGAAAAGAACTCTGAATTAGGGTTCGCATTCTGTATTCTGAAATTACTACGTGTAAACTCAAAGACCTAGTAAAAGAAACACCTCGGCAGGTGCTATTTTGTGCCCGTGGACGTAGATCTCCGGATCGAACCACGTAAATCTTGTGTTTTTTCATATTGCTTACGTAGGTTTTCGTTAAGTTTCTTGGATATCAGATTGCGCATTATCAATTGGCGCCGTCTGTGGGAACGCAAGTAGTTTTTGACATCAACAGTGCATTCAAATATCATGGTGATGACTCGTCTGAATCAATCTCGCCAGGGTGATCAAGCCAATCAAGATCCACCCGTGGATCAAGTTTTGCCACCGAGGCAATCGCCGACAAGAGGTACGTCTCATCATCAGGGCAACCAAGGCCCGGTTATGAATCCAGACAACCAGTTCTTACCTCCACCCCCACAAGACATGCAAAACCCTAATCTCGCTGCTGCCCGGCCACCGGTCAATATTCAAATAACTCCAGAATTACTCCAGGCCTTCCTACAAGAGCATACTCATGTTCTTCAAGACTGGGCGGCCAATCGCCTAAATCCCGAGGGACCTGCCGGACATGATGCCAATCCCGCGGTGCCTCCACATCGTCAGCACTCGCATGATCGACAAGACCCGGTGCACCGCGGGCGCCAGGATCGGCGACGGGAACGACCTGGTTCTTCCGAGGACAATGGGAGTTCTAACGGGCCAAAACATCTTGAAGTTCGTCTGGCGAAATATCATATGTCGTTTTGGCATACCGAGCACTATCATCTCGGATAACGGCAAGCAATTTGCCAACGATCCCTTCCGGTCATGGTGCGAGGAGCTTCATATCAAACAAATGTTCACCTCGGTAGCTCACCCTCAAGCTAACGGTCAGGTTGAAGTCACCAACCGAACACTGCTCACGGGTATAAAGAAATGCCTGGATAATGCCAAAGGTCTTTGGGCCGTAAACCTTCCGCAAGTTCTATGGGCTTATCGCACGACACCGCATACCTCTACCGGAGAGACCCCCTACAGCCTAACTTACGGCTCCGAGGCAGTTATTCCAGCAGACATCAGCGTACCAAGCCCCCGCCTCATCACATTGATTCCCGAGGATAACGACGAAGCTCTCCGTGCAAATTTGGATGAGCTCGAATATCGTCGTGATCAATCATTCATCCAGCAGGCCAGGTGTAAACAACGTGCAGCCCAGTATCATCACCTCCGGGTTCGAGGCACTCAATTCAATGTCGGGGACCTAGTACTTCGACTCAATTCAGCCAGCAAAGCTGCCCCCGAGGGGAAATTACATGCTTCGTGGGAGGGTCCTTATCGCATCGTTGCCGCACACGATTCCGGATCCTATCAGTTAGAGCATCTCGATGGAACCTCAATTCCCCGAAGTTGGCACGTTACCAACTTGAGACGCTTCTATCTGTGAATGCCAAATGACAAGTATCATCTTATCTTTATGCTCTTTGTACGTATCTTTTATGTTGTTATCTTTCTTTGTATCCCTCAATTTGCTCCGACACTCGTCATTGAATAAATACTCTTTATTTATGCATCTTGCTGTGTTTTCTTTTACGTTACGGGGACGCCCTAACGCAATCGTGTTATCATTATTAGTCTCCGGACAATTAAATCTCTCTCTCGGTCCGTCCGAGGAGATTCACATTTCGTCCCCGGACTTGTATCACTCTCTCGCCTGTTTAACCGAAGAAGTGTTTACTCCCGCCTGATCCGTCCGGGGAGATTTTACTCCCGCCTGATCCGTCCGGGGAGATTTTACTCCCGCCCGATCCGTCCGGGGAGATTTACATTGGAGTTATTCGTATTGTATTCCCGAACACCCGATTAAAATAGTTAATAACTTGTTGTTTTCCTTAACACATCTATGCACACCAAAACGATTTTATTATCTTCCGAATAATACGACGCCAAATTTTTTTTTACATAAGACTTCGAAAAAAAAAAAAAAAAAAAAAGACAAGCAATTATCTACGGCCCCCGAGCCAGTATTCAGCGCCCCGGCGTTGAGGCCTACTCCTAGACCTACGCTGCGTCCTCCGGGATCTTGTCGTTCTTCGGCCTCGGGCTCCGGCTCTTTCCCCCCCGCGGGCTTCCCGACGCCGTGGACTTGTTCTTGGCGCTTGTCTGGGAACTTCGTCTCTTGTACGAGCACGGCTACATGGCCGTGAAGCAGACCTCGGGGTTTCGGCCCATTGCACAGGGTCCCATTCCTCGGGGACCATCACCTCGATTTCTCTCGCCAGTTCCTCGACTGCCTCTTCGACAACAACGGCGGGCTCTTCTTCAACCGTAGTCACTGGAGCTGGCTCTCGAATAACAATGCCTGTGCTCTTTACCTCGAGCTTCTTTTTACCCTTCCGGGGGGCTTTTGAAGTACCTTGGCTTCGGCTTGTACTAGCAATGAATTCCTCGGCAGAAGGCCTCCACCTGCCTCGGCCCTTCAGTCCTTCATACATGTTGAGGAGCAACTCTAACACCTCTCGCTTTCTTACGAGCTCCGAGGACTCGGCCGGGCCCTTGCCATAAGCGCTGAAATCTCATCCTGAATTTCTACGACCCGCGCCTCAACTTCCTCAAATGTCAGTAAGCCGAACTCGGTTAATATTCGGTCATACTCCCTTTGATGGATGAGGACTTGGTCCATTTCAGCAACTTTTGCCAGATACTTCAATTCCTGATCAAAGGCTTTCTCCTCGGCCTCCTTCGCCTTTCTCTCTGCCGCGGCCACCCGCTTTTCTAGCCTTGGCACTACGTGCATTTGCAGGTTGTTATTCTCTTCGCGGAACCACTCAAGTGATCGCATAAGCTTCTTCATCGTCTCATGCAATTCCGCGGTATTCTAAACAGATAAAAGAATCAACGGGAACAATCAATCTCAAACATACAATGAGCGGGAATTCAGTTCATAAACAAGGTTTATATTCAACAAAATCGAAGTACATTATCCATGATTCAGTACAAAGTTTACATATACTCCTATTATCTACAACTTTAAATTTGAGGGGAACGACTGACCTCCCACTCGGTCCCCTCAGTATCCTCGGGCAACACCTCTCGCCGGCCCTTCGACACTTCAGCTTCTTCCTCCTCATTAACTGCGGCAGCTTCATCCGCAGCTATGGCATCAACCTCCATTCGAGGGGGGGTTCTTTGTTTCGGGGCTTGGAGACAAGCTCACCCCAGCGGAATGCCAGAAACTCTTGGTCCTGGTCCACCTCACAGTTAGCAATCTCCTCGGCCTTCAGAATTTGCTTCTTCTCAGCTAGAGCCTTCAACAGAGGCCACTCCGGCAGATTTGCTAATGCTGTGTAGTAAGCCTTCTCCACCCCGGCCACTGCCTCAAAGTCGTACCCGAATTCTGGACGATATACATCCACATTCGGGTAAACCTCCTTGATCTGCTCCAGCAGCACAGATCGCGTGGCCTGATCCCCTATTGCAACAAAGTCAGTCTGAAAGTCAAGAAACGTGCTGGTTTGGAACAGTTTCTCAGCGAATGCTTTCAACATCGCTTCTTGACCTTCGACTATGGCAGCCTCCCGAGCCTCCATCTCTGCCCGCAGCTGCAGTATTTCCCCTCGGAGGACACCGGCTTCTGCTTCCACTCTGCGCAGACGCGCGGCCTCATTTTCAACCAGGGCCGCCCTCTTACGCGCCTCGATCAGGTCTTGTGTTAACCTGTCGTTGCGCGCCCGAAGCTCTCTAGCCACTTCGGCTAGCTCCTCCTTGCCTTCCTTCTCGCTCTTACGACCGAGGTCCATGATTCCTCGCGCCAAGCGCAGAAGTTCTTCGGCATCAGTCCTCTCCAACCCCAAAAGACTTGAAGGCCCCTGCTCCTTCAACTGCCACCAATAATAGCACACAATGATCAGCACAGGTAAACATACAATGCATTTGCATTAACAGTAACTGACAGCACATCTTGAACTTACCTCCATACTCTCCTCCGTGCGGAGTCTTTTTGCTGCTGCTGGAGGAGTCCCAGATGGCTCCGGCCTCTTCTTGGATACAGGGGTAGGCCTCGCCACCCCTACCTGCTCCTCAGACCCAGCGCTGGGCCTCGCACCAGGTGACATCTTCCCCCGGAGAGATGCCTCAGCGGTTTTCCCTTTCTTTTTGGCCGCCCCAGCCACCGCGGGGCTTCCAGCCGGCTCTTTTCCGAAGCGTCCCACTGCATACAGAAGTTAAAGTTAGTTCTATACAAGGCAACAGTTTGTAAAGAGCAAGACATAAGAACTCCTACCCTCTTCGGCAACCGCATTGCCCGAATAATACGGGCTCAGTCCGGCCCCCTCCAGTTCCTCCTCAGTACAGAGGGTCTTGAAAGTCCCCACTGACCGGAATATATGTACGACTTCGGCCTCCGGGTTCTCCACCGGAGCGGTATCCAGTACCTCATCCCTCCTCCACCTCGGGAGAGCTACTTTGTTTCTCACAAATATAAACCTCTCCTTCCATCCCTCCACCTTACTCGGGTTTTGAACCTTGAACCCACCTCGGACTCGGGGACTGAAGGAGTACCACCCCTTGGATTTACCGAAGGCTTTTAGTTGGTAAAAAAACCTAAATAGCTCTACGGTCGGTTCTAACCCTGCATTCTTGCATACTACGGTGAATCCCACTACTTGCCTAACCGCATTTGGCGCTAGTTGGCTTAAGGCAATGCCGTAGTATCTCAGTAATCGGACCACAATGTCCCACAGGGGCAGTCTCAAACCTATTCTTAGGGGGTCTATATACACACTAATAAAACCCTGCGGCGAGCAACAGGCCCTATCACCGGGGTCCGGTACTATATATTCTAAGTTAAATGGAAGATAAAATGAGGGGATTTCTCTCTCAATCTGCACTCGCGTTATACGTAACGCTACAGTGGACACTTCAAAGTCCTCCTCCGCGCATTCATAGAAACCAACCATCCTAACGTTGGTTTCCATGCCGTCGGCCCTTTCTACCGTCCTAACCTCATTCCTCTCCGGAATAACATATCGAAGGGGTGGCACATCTAACGGAGCGCTCTGAGTCCCTACTTCTTGAATAGAAGAAGAAGATGAAGAAGAAGGCATACTTACTTGGGTTGAATTTGAGAGGTTTTTGATTTGAGATGAATCACAAGCACATAATTCCCCTTTTTTCCCGCTTTCTAAACTGGCAAATCGCAATGAAGAAGATGAAGGGTTACTGTGCAATTATTCCAAATATATACACAAAAAACCAACGGCTCTGATACAGCCTATTCAAATTCAGTGATGGAGATTTGGACGTGATATTCACGCGCTTTACGGTTCCCAAGGCGCGTGGGGAACAGGTTTATTGGAAATCGCAGAGCGTGTCACTTCACATCCCTCTCTCTCATGATGGCGCCGCCAATCACATCAACCTCACTCTTGGCCAGGAAGATTTAAACTACACTCCGGTGATCCCTTCACCTCGATCACACTACCACACTCCGGTGCTCCCTTCATTTCGGCCAAACTACTACACTCTGGTGATTCCTTTACCTCGGCCAGATCATCATAGACTTCCGATACCGTTTCTTGCTTTTGGGGGACTTGCTATCATCCCGGCGTAATTCGGCCTAGTTCGATTCAGTTTCCCCGGACTACGTTGTGGAGCACCTTCGACGCGGAACAGTCTTGGCCATCCAGAAACACCCCGGTTACAACCGAAGCTCCTTCCTCGCTCCGGCTGGGGGGGGAGGGCATCTGATAGGGATGACCCGGTCACTTCGGGTTGGGTTAATACCTAACGCCCCGGCCCACTAACTGGCCCAGAACCTCGGCCCATTAACCGGCCCAGAAGGTCCAGAGGTACGTGTCCCGGATAACGCGTGTGGCGCGGCCCAACTTATGGCTTGTTCCGCGATTCAAGGCCCACGATCCGTTCTCAACCGCCATGCAGCGGAAAAGAGGCGTGTGAATAGGGAGTTAGTTAGGGTTCAGTAGGGTTTAGTATAAATTGGAGAAAAGAACTCTGAATTAGGGTTCGCATTCTGTATTCTGAAATTACTACGTGTAAACTCAAAGATCTAGTAAAAGAAACACCTCGGCAGGTGCTATTTTGTGCCCGTGGACGTAGATCTCCGGATCGAACCACGTAAATCTTGTGTTTTTTCATATTGCTTACGTAGGTTTTCGTTAAGTTTCTTGGATATCAGATTGCGCATTATCATTAATTATTATATTCCATCCTAATTATTATCCTAATTGTATTATAATCACTTGCATATTCTAATTATATACCCTATATTCCGATTCTAATTTGTAATCATAATTGTGTAAGTATACATATTCTTATATATATATATACACACACACACACTAAGAATCGTGCAACAAATCAAGAAACTCACCGCTCCCTTGCTACGACATTGTTGGTCTCTCCTAGGTTACTCGCTAGATGGTTATATTTCTTACAAAAATTGACAGTCATTGGATTCCCTCCTTTCCCCTATTTTAAGTTACTTATCTTCTTTTTAATTATTAAATTTGTTTAGATGATTTTAGGGCTTCTCAGATAATTGAGAAATCGTAAGTGATGTTGTGATTTGCATTAATTTTAATTGGCCAGAAAAGTTAATCATGTTAGAATTATGTTAACATCTCATATGCAACTTCTTTGTAGTTTGATAACTTGTATGCTCGAATTATATGGAGTTCTTTAATTTTTATTTTAGCGTGTGTAATCTATGATGCAAGGCTAGATGCATATCATAAGTATTGTATGTGATTATTTGAAGTAACTAAGCAGAAAAGCATAATATTAAATTCTAATAAAAGTGCACGTAAATATTATTAATCATGAAGATCATGATAACACACTATTCATTATTATTATTCTGCTATCCTTAATTTGTAACAAAAGCAAGATTCATAATTTCATAATATACCAATAAAAAGCTATTGTGCAAATTGTTTATTATATCAACAATATTGAGAGAATGTCCTCTCTAAAATCGTTCTTGCTTGAACACATAACATCAAATAATTAATACATCAACAAAATATAGCAGAACGAATTCAATCTCGAATCGTTCATTGAATGAGATTTATTGAAGAGCAGACTCGATCTTTGGCTAACACCGGAGAAATCAAGAAATGAATTGTATAACCATTCTCAATTTTTGGCTAACCTCAGAGAAATCAAGAAATAAATTAAATCGCTTATTGAACGAAATTTCTTGGAGAGTATTAATGATTTAGAGAGTCGTTACTAATTCTTTACATAAAAAAATCAATTTTTTATATACTATTATTTTCACAACAAACTTCCTTGAAAATAGTTCTTTTGAAGAATCAACGTTTTATTACTTCTTAATTGGTTGTCTTGTTACGATTATGTTTGTTGGCTACTTACGATAAGGTTTCAGCTGCATAAGAGATACACTATAATCATGAACTTTATAGTTAAGTATTGCATTGGGTCAAGTGCATATGACACTGTATCAGGGTGCTTATTCACTCTGGTCTTTTAAGTATGCTTTGTTGTGGCTCATTACGACTAGTATTGTCCTAGCATATTGAGATCTAAATCCTTTAAGAAAAATAGATTAAATAAAATTTAATCGGGCATAGAGATAGAGTTGTGTTTGGGCCATCAATTTTCAACATGTGTTTTTGTCACACCCCAATTTTCGTAACTTTAAATAAAAGATAATTTATTTTGAAGGTATGTGAGCTACGTTAAATCTTTTGAACTTGTAAAACGTTTTTGAACAATTGAAAGACATATTTGAAAGAAAAAAATAACTATATTTTGAAAATACCCAGTTTGAAACATCTTTGAATAGAATATTATGGCGGAAGCGTAATTTGAATAAATTACATAAGTTGACTCGAAACTTTTAATACTATAACATCAATAGAACCTTCTTTTTTTTTTCAAAGGATATAAAGTCAAACATCAATAGAATAAATGACGACTCGAATATACATGGAAGTTTTGAGAACCTTTTTTACCAATATATCCACCGCCTCCTCGTACCACGACCCAACTCCAATGGCCTGTAGAACTGAAATAGAATGGGGTGAGCAAACCACAAGTTCAGTGGGGACATGTTTGTCAATCCAGAATGCAAATCATGCAATAATTAATGAATGCATACAACACACTGTAAAATAGTTGTTAGCATAGCACAACACATAGCATGACATAATATAATCATGTAGCCTGTTGAGTATAGCATAGCATAGCATAGAATGTAATTAACCTATTGTCTGTTAACTAGCATAGCAAAGCACAAAGCCTAGCATATCATAGAATATAACCTGTTGCATATAGCCTATGGAATGTTCCGCTTAGACATTAAAAATACAATCATGGCATTTAAAATAGACAAACATAGCCCATAGAGTAGAAATAATCCCCACCTTTAAAAAGGATGAAACTTGAAACGTAGATGCAAGATGTCCTATTGTCCATAGCCTTTTCATAGTCTCGTTCATCCTCCCACTTAGATACACATGAACCTATTTTATCATCAATATATATGGAATTTTGAAATTGGGAGGAAATTAGAAATTTAGGGCTTGATAGAGACTTTAGGAAATTTTGAAAGTAATTGAGAAGTTGTAGGAATGAATTTGCTGCGTAGTAATGAACAAATAATTTTTATTTTATAAAATACAAGGGATAAAACTTTGAAAATTTACCCATAGATAATATACACATGTAACAGGATCTTATTAAAATTTCGAAAATTTTCAAAAAGTATAACTATGGATTCTGAATTTTTAATTCGGATTTGTTGAAACTGAGAATTCTGTCCAGCAGTAGTAAAACCTTTATAAATCAAAACATACTGGTTGGATACCTTTGAAATTTAACTAAAAGATCGAAAATACGTATATAGATAACATATAAAAAAATAGGAATTTTTGAAGAAGTATAAATGCATAAATCTAATTTTGTAAGTCGGAATAGAGAGATTCGCAGATTCTGCAGTGAAGTAGTATAAAAATCATAAAAAATAATGTATATGTTTAATGGATTTGAAATGTTTATAGGACATTATAGGCACAACAATACATGACATAATAAAATTTCATAATTTTTGAAAATATTTAGATAGGGGAACGAAATTTAAAATAAAATACCTGTCTATTGGGGTGAAGAGCGATTGAAGATGAAAGTGGCACAATAAAAGTCTCTAAAATAGTGTGGACCAAACTTTTGAGTGAAAATCAGATTATTTGACTATGATTTTGATTTATGAGGTAATTTCATATATATAGATTATATGCCTAGGGTATAGGGCTCCTAATTGGACTAGGAAATGATTTACTTGATCCCTAAATAAAATCATGGGCTTGGGCTTGATTTTAGAATATGGTCTCTAAAAATAATTAGACACTAAAATAATATGGAGCTCAATATAATAATGAAAATATTTTATGAGTGTTACAATTTTTAGTAGAATTAAGTTATGTGTGAAGTCATGGACTATGCAACAAGGGGTATAATTACGTTGTCTCTATATGTGTCTTTCTCTGTGTTTGCTGATATGTCACTTAGTTAGTTGGCTATTGTTATAATTTCTTTACATGTTCCATTATCTAAATATATATTAGTTTCTTTCATCAATACGTTTTTATTATCTTTAATTAATTTGTTTAATGAATTCTAATATCTGTTCAATTTTTTGTTTTCTTTAAGAAAAAAGAGTGATTTTACCTAGGATTTGACTTTTTTTTTTGTTAGTCTGTGTTTGCTTATGAACTTAGATTTGTGCGTCTGGATGGAGGATGAAACAATCTAATTTAAATAATTTTATTACTTATTATTTTATTATTTTATACATATTGACCACTTTCTAATTTTTAATTATTATTATTATTTTTTTTTTTTGTAAAATCAGATGTCAATAACAACTCCAATAGCAGCAGATGTTATCGACAAAGGAAATGGGTAAGGGAAAAAATAAGTATGCCAACTTAAGTGCTATTGAAAAACATAAATATAAAGATAAAGTTAATAAAAACAAATAAAGAGCACGTGTCGCAGAAATTCCATGCTAGTAACTAAAAATATATAAAGGAGAACCTATATTTCTAAAAAATGATTATTATTATATAAAATATCGTATGAGTCTACCTCCAAAATATTTCCTATTAGAAAGAAATTTGTCAGAAATTTAGAAAATAAATTTCTATTTTTGGATAAATTGAATCTACATTGTCCATGCAATGATCTCATTAGAGTTGATATAAATAGAGTTGTAGTATTTATTTATATTCAAAAAGTTTGTATGCTTGTAGCAAATATATATAGTTTCTTACTCCATATTTTGTATATTATATATATTCTCTAACAATATATATAAATATTAAAATTTAATTTTCATTATGATATCTAAAAGAATTAATATTCAAACATGCATTATTATTTTCAATAAATATTGGATATTATAAAACATAAAAATCTATTTTAATAGTTAATCTCAAATGAACTATTGCACCATTAATTTCTTTCTAAAAAAATAATCGATTGCACCATGACTGCAAGTCTCCAACAAGCTTACATCTCAGTTTTAATACAAAAATAATATTTAATTACCCTAAAAAATAAATAAAAGAGAAAAAAATACACTAAAAGAAGAAATAATAATTGGCATTACCAATTCATTAGTATATGTTTAAACAGACCATTATAGATCATATGACTAAAATAAATTTTGTGCATCAATTAAACAAAGAGTCTCTGATTATGGTAGCTTCACATGTCTCATACCATGTGACGTGTCTAATCTAGATCTAGATCCAATTATTGAGCTCTCAATTTAGCAAAATTGCCATTGGGACATACATAAATCCACTCTCTCCTTATCCTTCACTTCATGTACCACCTAAATCCTTTAGACCAAAGAAATATCACAAAAAAATATACATTTTCCTTTGATCCTTTACCCAAAGAAAATCCTAATCAAACTACCATTTTCTTGCTGGAAGACTGAGAACTTCATTGCCTTATTGAGTCCAAGCTAAAATTATATTTGCAAACTTTATTCAGTGTCCCCTTAATCCAACATATTTTCTTGTTCGATAATCCATTGAAAAATCATGAAATTAATGTAGTTCTTCATTTTTTTTATCCCACATCGGGATGTTAGTTGGCAGGGTATGTGGTGGAGAGGTAAATAAAGAGAAGAAACGAGAATATGCTCCATACTTACCTGGACGGGATCGATTAGCGATCATTAAGGACCAAGTGGTCGAGCCTATGTCATAATTTGTGGTAGAGGGGGACAACGTTCAACTTAGTCGTAGAGGTCTTGGCCCAATTTTTGTTTTTATCTTTGCTTGGGCTATTAGGCAATTTTTAACAACAAAAATGCAGTATAAATAGTAATTTCTTGTTGTGAGCCTACAATACAACTGAAACGTCTCATTAAATGATATTATGATATTGATATTCACATTCACATATTTTAATGATATTATGATATTGATATTCACATTCACATATTGTATCATCCGGTTCAGTAAAGACCAAAGACAAACGTCTCATTAAATGATATTATGATATTGATATTCACATTCACATATTTTAATGATATTATGATATTGATATTCACATTCACATATTGTATCATCCAGTTCAGTAAAGACCAAAGACCTTGAGCAAACGGTCCGGCAACGCTGACCTTGAGAACGCTGACCTTGAGCAACCTGTCCGGCAAGTACTTACCAAAGATCTAGTCCGGCAACGCTGACCTTGAGCAACCTGTCCGGCAACTACTTACCAAAGACCTTGAACAAACGGGATCTAGTCCGGCAACGCTGACCTTGAGCAACCTGTCCGGCAACTACTTACCAAAGACCTTGAACAAACGGTCCGGCAACTTTGACCTTGAGCAACCTGTCCGCAACTACTTTGCGAACGTTGATTATAAGTAAACAATACTTGTTGATGCAGACTATCCCACATCGAGAGACCTTGAGCAACCTATCTGACAACTACTTTGCGGACGTTGATTATGAGTAAACAATAATTGTTGATGCAGACTATTCCACATCGAGAGACTAAGAAGACTGTTCCACATCGAGAGACTAAAAAGAAGTTTCAGAGGCAAAGGAATTCGATGCAAACGGTTGATTATGAGTAAACAACACTTGAAAGCATTGACGGAGAACAACACTCGAAAGCATTGACGGAGAAGAATTAGCTCAGATAGCATCCCACATCGACAAAGAAGAAGTTTAAGAGTCGGCTAATAAAATGAAGACGAGATTGCTTAGTTCAATCATGCAGATCCTGTGTGCTCATTGTATTTAAGTACATAATTTTTCACTTATGCAGATGTTGTGTGCTCATCGTACACCAGTGTTGGAGAGTCTTTCTTTTTATGAAAGATTTAATAATTTAGTTTAGTTTAAATTTTAATATTTTTCTTGAGAATTTGAGTACATAATTTTTCACTTATGTAGATGTTGTGTGCGATATTTTTCTTGAGAATTTGAGTACATAATTTTTCACTTATGTAGATGTTGTGTGCTCATCGCATTTAAGTACACCAGTGTCGAAGGGTCTTTCTTTTTATGGAAGATTCAATAAGTTAGTTTAAATTTTAATATTTTTCTTGAGAAAATATAACATAGTAGCTGTAGGGTCTTTCTTTTTATGGAAGATTCAATAATTTAGTTTACATTTTAATATTTTTCTTGAGAAAATATAACATAGTAGTTGTTGTTTTTTTTGGTAAAGATAAATATATATTATAACATTCACCATTTGTTATATGTGTTTAGATTTTTCACCATTTGTTATATGTTTTTAGATTTATGTCCCTCATATGTTGTTTACCGAACTACTTTAGTGAGATTAAAATAAAACGAAACTTGCTCCCATGAACTCGTCTTTGCTTTTGTTGCAGATAACGAGGTTCTAACTGAGATGCTGTAACAACAAATTTCGTGTATAAAATGTATAAGTACGAAAAGATGTACAAAATAGATTATTTGGATAAGAAAAGTAAAATTTACAATTTTATGGATCCTATCTCTATTTTTCCTCTGATTCTTCTCTTCATATATGTCTTCAAATTTGTTGACTTGAACAACGCTAATCCAAAGTTTGTAAGCTTGATTTTGGATTAAACGCCGCTCTTCATATATGTCTTCAAATTTGTTGACTTGAACAACGCTAATCCAAAGCTTGTAAGCTTGATTTTGGATTAAATGTCGCTCTTTTTATATGTCTTCAAATTTGTTGACTTGAACGATGCTAATCCAAAGCTTGTAAGCTTTCATATATGTCTTCAAATTAGTTGACTTGAACAACGCTAACCCAAAGCTTGTAAGCTTGATTTTGAATTGAACGTCGTTTGTTGCCGATTTTCTCGAAGAACGTCGAAATTCCTTTGTGCCGGAATTCTTCGCTTGATATTCTTTGTACCGGAATTCTTTACTTGATTCTTGACTTGTGTTGTTGTCATTTTTGGTGGAGAATGAGTTTCTATTTATAGTGGTAGGATGGAGAAAAACCCTAATGAGCTTGAGTCTGTACGAAGCGATATGATTGGTCCTTCATAATATCATTATTCATAAGATAACTATTAAATTAATTATATTTAATTTAATAATTACTGCAACAACTTAACACATGGAGCATTCTGATTGGTCCAACATGACTTGATGTTTATCCTCATCTTCTTGGATAATTACTAGATTAATTTAATTTAATTTAGTAATATCTACATCATCTTGACATGTGGCGGCTTTCAATTGGCCAATAAAATATATATAGTAAATCACCAATTACATTTCTTATTTAACTTAGGAATTCTATTTAATAAATTCCTAATATTAAAACAATCAATATAAAATTGATTTTCAACATATATTTTATTACGTGACGCCTTTTAATTGGATACGAGATTTGCGTATCAACAAATGCCTATTTTCCTGGTTGAGGACTATTTCCAACCCATGCCTTTAAAAGAAAGTGATCCATTTTATTGATGAAGCCCTATAACAGTACAATGTTTAGTTAAAATTTCATGAAGTGGTTATACCAATTAAGCTAAAACAAGTAGTGAAAGCAATTGAATCTATGGTTATTACAACTTGATTTTGTTTATATTGATGCGTTTTACAGATATGTTAGGCATCTATTTAATCAACAAGTTGCTGCCTATGGTGAAAAGCTTTTCCAACAAGTCGTCTATATGCATACATGTAACTCACAACCTACATCACAATCTAAAACATGATAGTCTTAAAATGTACTCCCTCCGTCCCGAATGAACTTGCACAGGGGGTCGGCACGCATATTAAGAAAAATTTGCTTTTTGGGATTTTGTTGACTTTTCAAAGGTTGATTAAGGGTGGAGATTAAGAGTGGAGATTTTGAGGGTGAAGATTGTGTTAGAACTTTCCTTTTTAAGGGTGTGCAAGTTCATTTGGGACGGACGAAAACGGAAAGTGTGCAAGTTCATTCGGGACGGAGGAAGTATTAAGTATCCCACATCGAGAGGTTAGTTGATAGGCATTGCATTAGATAAGGAGTTACAGAAAGAGAGGAAACGAGAAAGGGCCGGGCCCGTACTTACCGGGATAGGATGGGTGATCAATGAGACTTATGGTTGGAAAAATCCATTGCACTTCGGAGGGACCTTAGTCTAAGGTTGGGTTAAATGGTCGAGCCCTACTTTACAATTTTCGTAGAGGGATCTACGTTCGTGTGGCCCCTGAGTAATTTGTACGTTTGTCTAAGGTTGGGTTAAATGGTCGAGCCTACTTTACAATTTGCGTAGAGGGATCTACATTCGTGTGGCCCCTGAGTAATATTAGTTCAAAATTTATTATAGGCCGAGCCTACATCATAATTTGTGGAAGAGGGGGCCAGTGTTCCAGTAACACCTGCCAAATATTGTAGGACCCTAAGGGTCTAAGTTCAAAAATTATTTTAGGACCTTAGGGGTCTAAATTGTCGGCTTTGTCTATGTATAAGCTTGCATTGGGCATACCTCTCTATATTTGAGGGCTTTTTTTATCTACTTTATTTTCTATATTTGAGGGCTTTTTCTATCTAGTTTACTAATAACGTGAAAATTACTATGATGTTTGGCAATTTTTTTTGAACCAAAAGTTCAATGTAAACACCTTGCTACAAAAATCATGCGTACAATGTAAACACCTGGCCACAAAAAATCACGAGCCTATGATATACAAAAAGAGAGAATTTGCGAAAGATTTGTGATGTGGAGGAACTGCAAATCGAACATATTACAATAATAAGGGACTCATGACAACATGCTTTAGCAGAATGCAGAAAGAGCATTATTGGTATGTCAAAAGAATTACGAGTCAAATGAAAGAGTGGTATACATCCCCTACCTATAAAAGGGTGGGTGGTTTCTTATAAATTAATGTATGGACAAAAATAACCCACATTCATAACTATAAGTTAAGGTTAAACAAGTAATTTATCATATAATTAAGTTGCAATAATTCATTTCAAGACAATAGTGATGAAAAAATAACATATATCAATCACTATAATAAAACTCCCACTAAAGAAGACATAAACAAAATAAAAACAAAAAACAAAAAGAATCACCTATATATATTTAAGTTCTTTTACCTGTCGTTATATGATATATTTATATTTATTATTTGTTTAGTTGAATTTTTTTAAATGAGATTTTAAGTGCATGGTTTGCTATTTGGTTGTGTTTTGGATTGAGTTTATAGAGTATCAATTTTCAAATTTTACGACATTATTTTCCAGATCATTGATATCAAGTATTTTAATTTTCATTGCCAATAAATTTTGCATTTCAAATTATGTTTGAATAATGAAGCCTTCTCCTAACTAATTAAATGAGAATGTTATATTTCACTATAAAAAATGCATTTTTTATGATATGGATAATGACATTACAAAAAAGATATTCTTAAACTTCAGCTAACATCATTTAAATCATCCATATCTGCCTAATTTTTAAGAATGCAAGTTGTCTCTTACAAAAGAAATATTATCACTAAAATATCCTTAGATCATATTATAACATATACAAATAATCAAGTAATATCCCTAGGTTTTTATCTGATAAAAACCCTTGATCCTCTACTATAGAGAAAATTCATATATAGTACCATATAACCCTAGGTTTATGGGTCTAATATCCACGTCCACTTAATTAATTAATTACTCTGACTTATTAATTAATAAAGCCCACATATCCTAATCTAGTCCATATCTTTCAATCTCCCACTTGGACTAGCATTAAATATAATTCGAAGCACTAACCTTGTACCCTTGAGCTGAACAACAATACACATAAAGTGTGACCCTTCAGGCCCCCATTATCGACGATAATCTAATTAAAGTATGCACAAAACTCCTAGACTGCGTTGCGCAGCGAACTCGATATATGAAGGACGTTTACGTGAATCTAGTAAACAAACCTTTATATGAAGTTTATGTAATATCCCTTCATTCACGAATCACCTGATTGAGCCTAGGATCTGCCATGTGTCTATCCAAATAACTCAATCACTTTTCTCATCTTTATTATATGACACATTCGATCATATTCAATTACTTTAGTTGAATACATCTTTTGCATTGGCCAATGACTTTATTCTCAAATAATATAGAGAAATATGAGTGTTCTCTCGAGTTTCAATCGAGGAATGAATCCCATTCTTGGCTCAACTACCATTTCTATTTGCCTCAGGATAAACCCAACACAAGACGTGTCTTATCCTCCTTTAGGAGACAAGCGTTGTACTTGGTCAAAATTCATCACTTAACAAACAAAATGAGTATTGACCTCAGGTCAATGGATCATTACATACTCCACACACTAATAAACCGTAGACACTGAAAATAATCGGTTTAATAGTAGGGTATAACAGTACTCTCCAAAGTACTCATGTGTCCATCACGGATGTCTAATATCTCATAGTCGTGAGACCTACTACATTCTCTGAGAATGTGATGCAGACCACATGCTAACCTATCGCGTGTCATCAATATCCCATTCTTGAAACCATCGGTTATGGCAATTTTAGAATCATACTATATCATTTATGTCTCACACCATAAATGACAGTCATGATTCAAGGGAACAGTTATAAGAATAATAACAAACCATCAAAATAATTATTCTAATAAATGCATAAACTCAAAAGACAATCAAAATATCATAGAATGCGATCAAGAATGAATGTCTCAAATGAAAAGGATTTTAAGACACACAAACTATAAACTCCCACTGAATCAAGACCAACTACCAACGTGTCTAACAGCCAAGCTCTCAAAGTGCTTGTTGTGTCTTGCTATACACAACTGTTTGGTTGAAGGCTTAGCCAAGTTATCATCAGTGGATACTCTATCTAACTTCACATCTCCCTATCTATTATTTCTCCAATCAGATTATATCTCCAGGGAATATGCTTGTTTTGTTCATGGCTCTCGGTTCCTTTTCCTAGCGCAATCGCACTTACCGTTGTCACAATACAACGGTATTGCACTGCTGGCACTTGGAACGACACCTAGTTCTTTTACGAACTTTAACAAAGCAACAACCCCTTTTTGGTAACTTCAGATGTAGCAATATACTCGGTTTCAATGGTGGAATCGGCAGTTCTACTCTATTTAGAACTATTCCGATTCACTGCACCACCATTGAGAACGAAAACATATCTAGACAAAGACTTGAAGTCATCATGGTCCGTTTGGAAGCTAGCATCAGTATACCCAGTAACTGATGATTCTAGCTGCCCAACACAGACTTTAAGAAATATTCTTTAGTCCTTCTAAGGTACTTAAAAATAGTCTTGACAGTTCTCTAGTATTCTTTACCCAGATTTTGCTGAAATGTGCTCTTTCACGGGTTGCAACATGGAACGATTGCTCCCCATTATCAGTATATCGTCGGCATATATGATAAGGAAGACAACATTTCATTCTTACGTTTACTATAAATGCATGGAGCCTCTTTGTTTCTGACAAAATCAAACAATTTGATAGCTCTGTCAAAACAAATATTCCAACTCCTAGATGCTTGCTTGAGTCCAAAAATGAACTTCTTTAACTTGCATACTCCATTCGGCTTTTCTTTGGATACAAAACCTTCAGGCTGTGACATATACACAGTGCCTTCGATTCTCCATGAGAAACGCGGTTTTAACATCCATTTGCCAAATGTCAAAGTTATGCAGCTATTGCAAGTAATATCCAAATGGACTAGATGTTAGTGACAGCTGGCGACAAGGTTTCATCATAGTCAATGCTCTTGCGCTGACTATAATCCTTTGCCACCAACCTAACCTTGTGGGTTTGTACCTTGCCAACTGCATCTCTCTTCTTCTTGAAGATCCATTTGCAGTCTATGGGATGAACCTCATCTGGTAAATCAACTAGTTCCCGGACTAGATTGAGGTACATCGAGTCCATTTCAGATCTTAAGGCAGCTAACCACATCTTCGAATCGGTGCCCGACACTGCTTCGATATAGGTCTT
The DNA here is from genome assembly GCA_958295605.1 of Ajuga chamaepitys. NCBI lineage: Eukaryota > Viridiplantae > Streptophyta > Magnoliopsida > Lamiales > Lamiaceae > Ajuga > Ajuga chamaepitys. The sequence continues at coordinate 5,325,547 of OY282501.1, forward strand.
AGATTCGTCGTCTTCTGAATCAACTTCATCATCTTGGTTCTCAACCAATAGATTTAGTCTTTCAGGAGCACGACAATTCCTTTGAGGCCTATTGAGTTGGTTTTACGTTGGTTCATTCGGTTTATTCTGATCGTGAGTTGGATTTCAACATTTTTTGGATATTCTCAAGAATTTCACTATGATTCTCTTGAGGTGGGACTGATACTTATATCTTGTCTTTGATGCATCTAATTGTCTTGAGGTGACCCTCTAAGAGTTGTTTCCCCTCCCAATAGATCATCAAAACTCCCACTGAGTTCTTGTCCACTCCTTTGGATAATACCTCATCCTCTATGTTATCTTGCGGGTTTGATACAATATCTTATTTTGATGTAACTTATTGTCTTGAGGTGACCCTCTAAGAGTCATTTCCCCTCCTAATAGATCATCGAAAACTCCCACTGAGTTATTGTCCACTCCATTAGACAAGACCTCATCTTCTCTGTTATTTTGTGATTCTTGAATCTTTTCAAGATCTACCTTATTGTGACCTTGTTCCTCGGAGATATAAATATCTTCAAGAAACGCCACATTCTGGGAAACTATCACCTGGTGATCTCTAGGGCAGTAGATTCATATCCTTAGTTTCCTGAGGATATCCACAAAATAGCATTTCTCACTTTTAGTCTCCAATTTATCAGTCGTCATCTTCTTAACAAAAGTAAGACAACCCCAGGTCCGCATATGATTAAGACTCGAATTCTTACCACACCATAACTTATATGGTGTTTGCGTGACCGATTTAAGAGGAACTCTATTCAGAAAATAACCAGCGGTTAGTAAGGCATAACCCCAAAAGAATAAGGAAATATTGGTGAAACTCATCATGGATCGAACCATATCTAATGAAGTTCGATTTCTCCTTTCGGATACTCCATTCATCTCTGGTGTACCCGGAGGTGTCCAGTCTGACCGGATTCTATGTGATTTCAAGTAATCAAGAAAATCTCGGCTTAAGTATTCCCTCCTCGATCTGATCGGAGAGTCTTAATACTTTTCCAAGTTATTTCTCAACTTCTAAGTTAAACTCCTTAAATTTCTCGAAGGCCTCAGATATGTGTTTCATGAGACACACATATCCATACCTTGAAAATCATTAGTGAAAGTTATGAAGTACGAATGTTCGTCTCTTGCTTAAGTTGGAATGGTGCGCACACTACTGTGTGGACCAACTCGAGCACAACCTTGGCACGCAACCCTTTCCCATAAAGTAGTTAACTTGTCATCTTTCTTTTGAGACAAGATTCGCAAGCACCATATGATTCGAAATCAAATGGTGGGAGATAGTCTAACTTTCACAATCTTGCTATTCTTTTCTCATTGGTATGACCAAGTCTATTTTGCGAAAGATAAGCTTTATTATTCGTATTACTTAGCTCAGATCGTTTGTTCTTGTACATTGAGAATATTTTGTTCACATTCAAGCATATACAATCCATTCTAAAGAAAGACACTTCCTTAAAACAATCCATTAAGCGAAACAAGCATCTACTGTTTGCAAAATAGAAGGAAAAAGTCATAAATGTCTAATATTGGAATGGAAATAATATTCTTTGAAGTCTGAAGAACAAAATAACAATTATATAAATCTAATTTATATCCCGAAGGAAGATCTAATCTAATCTATTTTCAATGTACAAAACAAACTACCTAAGCTCTCATCCAATGCACCATGTGCTTTGAACTTCGGGCAGTCTCTCTTCCAGTGCCCCTTCTCATTGCAGAACAGGCATTCATCATTTGGTATTCTCGGCTTCTTTTGAACCCCTCCACACTTAGGCATCAAAGCTGCATCCTTTTATGCCTTCTTCCCCTTCTTCTGCTTATTCTTCTGTTTGGAAGATCTCGCAGAAGAGCTCACCATGAGCACAGAGTTGCCTTTAGAAGTAGATGATTCGTAGGTCTTGAGCATGTTGTGAAGCTTTGGCAGTGTTGCCTTCGTGTTGCTCATGTTGAAATTCACAATGAAATTTTCAAATGAACTTGGAAGAGACTGCAAAATCAGATTTATTGAGACACTTGAGGGTAGCTTCGTTCCAAAAGATTCCAACCTCTCAATCAATCCGATCATCTTCAGTATATGTTCAGAAACCTGGCCCCCATCATGAAGCTTACACTTGAGGAGATCTCTGAGTATCTCATACAGCTCCATGGTCTGAGCTTCTGAAGCTAGCGTACAGACTCTCCAAGTGTTTCAGTATCTCATAAGGGAACATGCTCCAATGTTGCCTATGCAGTTCAATACTCATAGAGGAAAACATTAAGCATTGAGCCGATGTGGCATCCTCAACATGTTTCTTATGAGCTTCTTCGTCAAACGTAGCGTGCTCAGGAGAATTCTTGTTAGGGATGACACTGATTGGTTTGTCTAAGACATACTCAATCTCGTCTTGCCTTAGCACCAATCGCAAACAACGGAGCCAATCCGTAAAGTTTGACCCAGTCAACTTGTTTGTTTCCATCAAACATTTATAAGCCAAAACCGACATTTTATCTGACGAGAAAATAATAAAATAAAAATAAATCAGAATAAAGTAAACAAAGATCACATTCGTATCACTAATAAAAACAAGAGTTTATTGTAATGATTAGCTCCCACTAATTTTAACATATTTTGCGCCCCCAAACATAAAATATGGATTTATAACAATTATAAATTTTAGTGGTCCAAGATCCAAGTTTATATTACTGCAGCCTCTGCTTTGACTGATGACTACAATAATATCACTAGGTAGGCCTCTAAGCCAATTGCAACAACAATTTGCAATTCTTGGTTTATTAATCCAATTAATATTGCGTCCTCAAACTATTTTGATCGCTTTGGCGTCTCAAAATAATTTAAGCAAGTTAATTCCATCACACGAGGTCAACCATACATCTATGAATGAACCCGAGTCTTGTCGATTTAGAGTAAACACTTTGGTGTTAAACTCGTGGTCGAAAAGATTAGGAATCTCAAACAATTATGATGGACGACGCATTTTGTTTCTAAACAAGACTTGGTTTTTAGTGGGGAATCGTTATGTGATACTAATTGTTTAAATTTAATATCTAATATTAAATTGAACGCAATTACTGGGTGCCGCCTACCCAGGCATAAAATACGGACCACACATATTGGGCGCCGCCTACCCATATATTTTCTCGCGGACTACATGTATTGGACGCCGCCTACCCAAACATAAAAGCGGTCTTAAATTACTATAATTTAAATTGAATAAGCATAAAATCAAATAATAGCTTATCACATCATATCAATAAAGCTCAATGAATAAAATTATTAATCCAATTAAAATTTTATTCTTTAATTAAATGTGGATTAAAATTGAATATATTAATTCCAAATTAATATATACATATATTTTTCATATTAATTCTAAATTAATATAAATATATAAGTCTAGTATTATTCTTTCAAAATTAATAATACTATCAAAATTTCTTAATCTAATTAATAAATTAATATTAGTCTATTAGATTAATATATTAATTCTAAATTAATATAAGTATACTTTTAATGTTAATTCAAAATTAACATCAATGTATAAGTTTATTATTATTATTATCTCAAGACAGTAATAATAAAATTTAATAATCTAATAAATTAATATTTTTTTCAACAAGGGATTTTGAATTAATCTAATTTAATTAATTATTTTTTTTTAACTGAATAAATAGTGGGTCAGCTTATTAAAACAAGTCCAGCCCAAATTTATTGAATCTATCATCATTTTAATTTTAGTTTTAGCTCAGCCCAGATTTAATTCAATAAAAGGTCCAATTCAGCTTTTGCAAATTTGGCCCAGTACCTGGCCGAAACCATTTCAGCCCAGTTAAAAAAATTCAGCCCAACACTTGGCCCATTACAAAATTCAGTCCAAGCCCAAAACTAATTTCCCTAGCCGAAAACTGTCGCCGTCGCCGCAGCAGGACCGCCGCTGCCCCATCGCAACAGCGGCGCAGCGGAACCGCCACTGTCGTCCCAACAACAGCGCAGCGGAACCGCCGCCGTCGCAATCGCGGGTAGAGCAGTAGCGACGAAGGTGCAACAGTATGAAAACGTTGTCGTCGCCTCGCGGCACAACAACAGCCAAAACGCTGCCGCCGCAGTCATCGCCCGTCGCACGTTAGTGCAGGAGCCCCGCTCCCTCCGCCGCTCGCACAGCGGCAACAAACATCGCCGCCACCGCTGACAGACGGGCACTCAATAATTCCAGGATTGTTTCGAAAATGTCGTGTTTCATTGTTGTTTTGGAATATAGGTTTACAAACACACATTCCAATAACCAAAACAATTAAACAAGTTACAAAAATAAGATTTCAAACAGATTCCATAATCCCTGTTGTTGCGATAATTAAATCAATAATTTTCAGATTTTCGATTTTACAATTGTAATCCACATGAAATTAAATCAATTTCAATTATAAATCGAGCCCGGGGCTCTGATATCACTGTTAGAAATTCTCGATTACATCTAATGTACGCAGCGGAATATTAAATCGAGAATTATGATCGTGATTTATAACTGAATTAAAACGTTGAGCATTAATTACGCTAAAGTTGGAATAACTTACTTGTGCATAATTAACCGGACAGAATTGAGCGATTGATTCACCACTTCAGCGATTGATTCACCACTTCAGGTATCCACGCGTATGTCGTTCGCAGCAGAACAATTCCCGGACAATTATTCGATAAGTGATAGCTAGGAAATCACTTATCAAATTCTACAGTGCCTCCAATTTTTATCTGATAAAAACTTGATCCTCTACTATAGAGAATATGTATATATATAACCCTAGGTTTATGGCCTAATATCCACGTCCACTTAATTAATTAATTAGTCCGACTTATTAATTAATAAAGCCCACATATCCTAATTTAGTCCATATCTTTCACATATTTCCCTTATATTCACGGTGTGAAACTTTGTTGGATAATTCTAACAGGTAACAGTTCTCCTGTGGGGAAGGACGATGGTTTTGTGAAGATGAATACTGTGAAATTGCCACATCATTATAGGGTGCTTTCGTTACAGGAACAAGAGTGCAGGACAGAGTGCTTGATGAATTGTTCGTGTACGGCTTATGCATACTTTGTTGGAATTGGATGTTTGCAGTGGGCCCAAAACTTAATCGATTTACAGAGGTTTTCCAGTGGTGGGGATGATTTATACGTCCGGTTAGCATATTCTGAACTAGGTAATACATTTTCCACACCCTAGACTATAACAAACAAAAATGTCGTCACTATTTTTGAGAGAATAAAACATGGTCTTAATTGTCACAATTTTTTTATTAAAGACAACATGTCGTCACTAATTAATGATTTGCGAAGACAAAAGAAGGCTTAAATATTTTTTGCAACAAGTAGTTGTCTCTAAAAATAGTTTTAAAATGATCTCAAATAATTAATAGAAAGTTTAGTGACTACAACTGCAGTTTTAAAAAATATTATACAAAATACCTCTTTTATTGTAATCCCGTTATTTTGCTATGCTTTGTTTGTTGTGCGAAAATCTTCGTCTAGATCTTGTCTAGGTTACCACAAGATACTAGGCTTTGTTCTGTACCCCAACAAGTATCAGTATATTACACAAATAATTAGCTGTCTCTTTAATCTTCTACAGGTAACAAGAAAGTTAAAAAAGTCATAATTAGCACGACGGTAGTTCTGGGGTTTTCTGTTCTGGCTGTATGTTCATACTTTTTATTAAAGAGTTTGCTCAGATACAGAGGTAGGCATATTCTTTTTTCTTGATTTGCAATGCTCAATGGATATATGTTATTGTGACATGTTAATATCTTTTTTTTTTTTTTTTTAAATTGAATGCAGCAAGGAAGCAAAACCATAAGCAGATTCATGGAGTTAAGCTTGTAGGATTGCCTATGTTTAGATTTCAGATGCTTTCAAATGCAACAGGGAAATTTGATCTCACCAATAAGCTTGGACAGGGTGGCTTCGGTCCAGTCTTCAGAGTATTAATTTCATCTTACTTTATAGTGAAAGGGTGATCACAAAATGAGATATTTTAATAAGAAATAGAGTGCAAAATGTGAATAGTTTAATTCTTGTTTGAAAGAAAATTCGTGAAGTTATTGTGAAGCTGTAAAATATGATCTAACAATTTTTTCAGGGGATTTTGCCAAATGGACAAGAAATCCCCCTACCTATAAAAGGGTGGGTGGTTTCTTATAAATTAATGTATGGACAAAAATAACCCACATTCATAACTATAAGTTAAGGTTAAACAAGTAATTTATCATATAATTAAGTTGCAATAATTCATTTCAAGACAATAGTGATGAAAAAATAACATATATCAATCACTATAATAAAACTCCCACTAAAGAAGACATAAACAAAATAAAAACAAAAAACAAAAAGAATCACCTATATATATTTAAGTTCTTTTACCTGTCGTTATATGATATATTTATATTTATTATTTGTTTAGTTGAATTTTTTTAAATGAGATTTTAAGTGCATGGTTTGCTATTTGGTTGTGTTTTGGATTGAGTTTATAGAGTATCAATTTTCAAATTTTACGACATTATTTTCCAGATCATTGATATCAAGTATTTTAATTTTCATTGCCAATAAATTTTGCATTTCAAATTATGTTTGAATAATGAAGCCTTCTCCTAACTAATTAAATGAGAATGTTATATTTCACTATAAAAAATGCATTTTTTATGATATGGATAATGACATTACAAAAAAGATATTCTTAAACTTCAGCTAACATCATTTAAATCATCCATATCTGCCTAATTTTTAAGAATGCAAGTTGTCTCTTACAAAAGAAATATTATCACTAAAATATCCTTAGATCATATTATAACATATACAAATAATCAAGTAATTTGATATATAATTAGCAAGATTAAACTAGATGATTGAAATACGTATCATAATACATTGAGAAGGGTAAACGACAGTTCAATAATTTTGATTTCTAACTTGAAGTTTTTTCAAAATTTAAATAAATTTAATATCATATTAAATTACATCTCAAGAGCTTGCTAATAATATAATAATCATATACTTAGATATTTATTTAATATGATCTTTTATCATTTTAAGCAAAGCATTATGAAACTTTTAACATTTTGACCCTTTTAATGTTAACAAATTGATGCAAGTAAGAATTGTATAATATTGGAGAAAATTAAGAATAAGTTTATTCATAAATCTGCAAACAAATAAAGTGAGTTAAAATAATAGAGGTAGTTTAAGAATTTTTTTTGTTATTTTTTTTTTTCGCCATATATCTTTTAGATAAAAAGTTTAAAAGGGTAAGCACATATGTAAGAATTTATTTAATATTACCTTAAGGATTATCGACATTTCGTGTGTGTGCGGGGGGGGGGGGGGGGGGGGGGGGGGGAAGGGTTTAATTAAATATGGATGTAGATATATTACAATTCATTAGAGAAAAAAAAAAACTATAAACTAATGAGTTGAGATTGATGATTAATTTTATTCAATATTGGTCTTTATAAAAAATTATAAGTAAACATGAAAAATATTTTAAGTTGTTAAATTTGTTTTTGTTGTTGGTTGATATGATTTCATTACTTAATTGTGTCATGAAAAGTTTAGAAAGAATTTCATGTGAAGGGGAAAAAGTTAAAGAAATAGTGTCTCTTATTTTAAATCAATCTAAACTAAAGAATAATGTATGTCTATATATATATATATTTAAAATAATTATGAAAATAATAATAAAATAAATTAAAGGAGCTATTATGAAAATAAAAATAAAATAAGTTAAAGGAGCTTCGTGTAACATTAAGTATAATTAATTTCAAAATTAAAAAATAGATAAAACAAGATATATGCGTGTATACTATATGGGGTTAATTACCAAAAAAATCACGAACTTTGATCCAATTTTCAATTGCAACATGACTTTTAAAACTTATCAATGTTGGTCAACAACTATAACTTTTTTCAATTACAACATCAGCTAATTTTTTTAACACCTGATTGTGTCGATATCACCATCATTAGATGCACATGGACAAGACCGTCATTTGCCCTCGATCAATTTCACAATCCGTATTTTTATTGTCGTTAATCGGTGATTGAAGTTATTATGTCACTTCTTCGACTCTCAATTAACGACAGGAGAATTGACGGATTGTGAAATTGATCGAAGGCAAATGAAGGTCATGTCTAGGTGCATCCAATGGTGGTGATGGAGACACAATCAAATGTACAAAAATTTAGCCGATGTTGTAATTGAAAAAGTATTATAGTTGGTGACCAACATTGATAAGTTTTATAAGTCATGTTGCAATTGAAAATTGGACCAAAGGTCGTGATATTTTTGGTAATTAACCCTATATGTATATATACACTTTTAGGATTAAAAGTTTGGTACGAAAACGATCCCAAATCTGCAAAGTGAATCACTTAAAATTATTACATAAATATGTATTTTTGTGGCTTATTGGCTTTAGATCTAAATTTAATCAGTAAAATTCAATATTTAGTCCTCTAATGATAAATCCCACTAACTTTTGTGGTTATGTGCATTTCTATTCGTGTTATTAGTATTACACGGTCATTTTACTAGATACAATTGACTACCCACCTAAGATGGAATTTCTTTAAAAAAAAAACAAAAAAAAAAAAAATGAAATACCCAAGAAAACACAAAATAAGAGCTTGCACATATAGTGTGATAATAAATCTCACAAAAAATCTTTTGTGTTGATGAGAAAAAACCAGTACCGAAAGTATCCTAAGTATATTTAATTATCTAATTAATTCTTTAGTCATAGAACACCCAAAAAATTACTAGCCTATCTAATCAAAGTATTAAAAAATATAATTTTGAAATTCATATGTACAAAGTACAACGCAATGAACATAGAGAACTAGAAGTAAAAAAAAATAAAACAAAAGAAAACAAAAACAACCATGCATACAAAAAAATAAGACCATTATGCAGAATGGTCATAAACCAAGGAAAAAAAATTAGTGTTGAGTGACCCTAATTTAAAATCAATCTAAACAAAAGAAAAAATATGAGTATAATAATAATAATAATAATAATAATGATGATGATGATGATGATGATGATGATGATGATGATAATAATAATAATGGAGAGGAAGATAAAATAAATTAAAGGAATCTCATGTAACGTTAAGTATAATTAATTTTAAAAAAAAAAAGGATATAGGAAACAAAATATATTTTGATTTATAATTATAGTTTTTCGCATATATTTTTAGGATGAAAAATTTACTTCAATAGTAATTTCCAAATTTGCAAAGAAAGAGGAAGAAGAAACAATAAAAAGAAAATTGTGTTATTACCTCAAGAAAAGTGAAAAGCTTAACAACAAAAATATGTAGGCTTATAAGTAAGTCTCCAGGAACCATTTAAAGATTTTAGAAGGTCTTTTGTTTAAGTAAAAAAAAAAAAAAAACTAATCACCGAGTAGTTATTACATAAATATTTATTTTTATGGCTTATTTGCTTTGGTATCTAATATTATTGGGTGAAATTTAAAAGTTAGTCGTCTAGCTATAAAACCCACTAACTTTTGTGGTTATGAGCAGTTGATCATTTTTACTAGAAACCATTGACAATATCTAACTAAGATGATATTTCAAAAAATAATGAATAGCCAAGAACACATAAAGTAAGAGCTTACACATATATTGTGATAATAGGTCGAGCAAAATCTCTGTTGTATTGACAGGAAAAAATAGTACCGAATGTATTCCAAGTATATTTAATCATCTAATTAGTTCTTTAGTCATAGAACACCCTTTCCTAGCCTATTTAATAAAAATATTAAAAAAATATATAATAGTGAAAATTCATGTATATCATATGCAACACAATGAAAAATGAAACCAAAAAGAACAAAAAAGAAAATAGTAATCCATACATACACAATAAGAAGACCATTTACGCATCACAATTATAGATCAAACAAATGCTTCTTAGGTGTTAATTTGTTTTTTGTAAAAAAAAATATTTTGATTCGCAGTTTATTTAATCATCTTACTATTTTCTTATTTTCTTTTTTCATGGTACCCAAGGTCAATTCAATTTAGTTTAATTAGATTATGATATATTTTCTTTTATAAAGTCACTTGTACCACGTGCAATGCACGTGAGCCTTTACTAGTTTCTCTAAGTGGAAGCCTTATCAAAATCTGTTGGCCTTAAGATCTCAACTGTTCTATTGAAAGAAATTTTCTGAAACTTTTAACAATATGGGCGTTTTTCTTTTTGATTTAGAATTTTTAGATTTGTAAATAACAACATTTGAAAGCATGGATGGAGAAGGATTAACTAAAATAGCATCCCACATTAAACCAAGAAGAAGTTGTTAGTCACATGAATAAAAGGAGAAGTCGCCACTTAATTTTTCCATGCAGCTATGCAATGATCACAAAGTGAATTATTCTTTCGCCTTTTACCAAAGAATACCATGTGCTTGCTGCATTTAAGCAACATACACCTTTTTTTCGAGGGTGTTTTTCTATTAAAATATCAAAAAAATTAAGTTCAACTTTTATAATTTCATTTGTTTACATATTGTCATAAAAAAAATATAATTTTTTTATATTTATCTTTTGTCAATATATATGATTGTCAAAATAATTTCATATTTGATATTTGATTTTGTAAATTATTTAGGCATTAATGTTTGATTCACTGGGGATGATCTTTAACTTGAATTGACACCAAACTTAGATTCTTGTGTTCATAAGTTGGGTTGTCCATAAAACTTATGCTTTCTGTAAACCAATGAATTATGGAAGTTCAACATCATTTATTTGTGTCATGACTCATAGATTCATGTCCCTCATTTGTTGTTTACCGAACTACTTTTATGAGATGAGCAATAACAAGGCAATAACTTGCAATCATGAACTTGTTTTTGCGCTTGGGGAAATGGTGCAAATTGTGTCGGTTGAGTACTATTCGGAAACCGAAGCCTTGAAAATTTTGAAAGTACTACTTTTATGGATGAATCCCTACAATAATACAATTTTCAATTTTCAGTGAAAAAAGCGAAGGTAGTGAAAGCAATTGTAGTCTATGGTTATTATGGTTTGATTTTGTTTGTATCGATGAAGGATTAATTATACAATGTTATTTGTTATATACCCTGCACTACATATGATTATGATAAAGTATCATGATAACCTCAACTACCTTGCCTATATTAGAAATATCTCTTTCATGAAAGTCTGTAACTTTAGAGAAAAAAAAATGAACAAATGAGTCCTTCGGATAAAGTATCCCACATCGAGAGATTAATTGGTAGGGTATGAGATGGCCACTTATATAAAGAGAAGAAACAAGAAAGAGTTCCATACTTACCTGGACGGAGTCAACGGGTGATCAAATAAGACCCATGGCCTAGGTTGGCGACCTCCATTGCACTTTGGAGGGGCGCCCACCTAAGGTCGACCCTAGTGGTCGAGCCTACGTCATAATTTGTGCTAGAGGGGGCTAGCGTTCGCGCGGCCCCTACCCAATACGAGCGGAAATTTTTAATAGTCTCTACGAGCCCAAGTGGCCGAGCCTACTCATAATTTGTACTAGAGGGGCCACCATTTGTTGACTGCACAATACGAATTGAAATTTTTAATGGTCTCCACGAGTTTGAAAATTGTAATTATCTCTTGTTGATGTGTATGGGCTTGCTTCTACACATGGAACCGGAACCGGAACCGAATTGCCTTTTTAAAAATAGGTTTAGAAAAATAAATTGCAAATAAAATTGACATAAAAATTAGGACAAAATAATTAAAATACATCATCATTACAATTTGTAAAAAAAGTTATAATATAATTACATTTTTTTATAATATAATTACAAAATGATTATACATTTATACTAAAGTCTAAATGTCTAAAATGTAACACTAAATAAATAAAAAAAACTAACTCTAAAGTTACAACATAATTATTGAATTACAACTTCACAAAGATTGTAAAGGTACATAATAAAAAATAATAAAAAGGAAAAGGGAAAAAAGAGAGGAGGGGTTAAAAGTAAAAATATATAACACAACTAGTTGTTTGGAACCTACAGTTCACAGTTTCAGGGAAGAAGGAACCATAACTGAATCGAATTATTATCTGTTCCAATTACGATTGGGAACCCGAAATGGGTGACCCAATCGTTGACTCACAATTCGAATTGTGATAGTTTCCGGAAGGTGGGCACGTCTATATTTATGGGCTTGGCTTAGGCCTGTATCTATTAGAGGCCTTGCTGATCTAATATCAATATCCTTTCATAATCAGGGTCCATGGCCAAATAATGTGGAAGTTAACATCTCAAGCCTACGATATACAAAAAAAAAAAAAAAAAAAAAGAATTTCTAGATGATTGTGACGTAGAAAAACTGCAAACCGAACAAATTATAATAAGGGACTTCTGGACAAAAAGAATAATGAGCCAAATAAAAGAGCGGCATACATTTCTCCATGTGGAAGCCTTCTCAAAATCTACTATCTCTTAAACAAGATCTTAACTTTTTTATTGAATTTTTTTTGAATCATTTAACGAACAAGCATCTTTATCGATGCATAACTTATTGATTTGAGTAAACAACATATGAAACCATTGATGGTTCTGACTTAAGCACATACCGGAAGAAGGTTGTTAAGGTTTTGCCCTGACACTCCTTGGCGTACAAAAGTTTACTGGAATGGAAATCCACTCGCCGAATTTTAGTCATCTAGAGCAATTGATTATCTCATAGATGGCTTGTTATTTTGAGGGTTATCTATTATAGCATACTCCGAAAGTGGCCCCTTTCCATGGTATACCGCTTAAGTCAGAACTATCCGCCTCTGCCAATAAGCTGAACGGAAAGATATTTCCTGAATTGGATATAGAGCCACTTGCTGTGTCTCCCTGCCTTTGGATAAAGACTTGTGAGGGGAAACTATAGACTTGCGCCCCTTTCCTTTGTCTCCCAACACAACAAGCCGGAGTTGTAAAGAAGGATTAGCTCAAATAGCACCCCACATCGAGAGAAACAAAGAAAACGTTGGGAGTCACATGAATAAAAGGAAGAAGTTGTTGCTTGATTTTCTCACGCAACTGCGCAGTGAGCACAAAGCGAACTATTCTTTCGCCTTTTACTAAAGAATACCGTGTGCTCGTTGCACATAAGCAGCATACACCTATTTTTGGAGGGTTTTTCCTTTTTGGGAAGATCCAATAAAATAGTTTAAATTTTAATTATTCACTAATTATCCTTATTATTATTATTATTATTATTCATTAATTATCTTATTTTTCTTATTTTAAGTTACTACTATCTGTATGTTCCCTTATTTGATTTTGTTTTGTAAGTCATTTATGCATTGGAGTTTTATTTTTGGGTTGGCAATGAAATTAGATTCTTTTAGGTGTTGACGTTTGATTCTTCGGTTGGTAAGAATTAGATTCTATAAGTTGTGTGCTATAGGAAACTAATACTATCTCCAAACTAGTGACATGAAAGTTAAGCATTAGTTGTGTGTGTCGTGAATCGTAGATTCATGTCTGTTGTCTGTTTACCAAACTACCTCTGTGAGGTAAAAAAAAAGGCAACAAGTTGCACCCATGAACTCATATTTGTGCTTAAAATTAAATGCCTCTACTGTTGGTCGAAAACTATTTCTGAACCCAAGCCATGAAAATTCTACAAGGGCTTCCTTTATTGATGAAGTTATACAGATTAAGTTAAAATAAAAAGGTCGTGATAGTGTGGAATGTTGGTGTCAAAATATTGCTGATTGTACAATTGATAGCTGGTGTGATAAACTGAGGGTGTAGTGATCAAATAAGCTGAAGAAGCTGATGAAAAGTGCTTTGGAAAAGCAGCAGGAATTAAGCATATTCAGTTTTTAAAGGAAGGGTATAAGACAACGGTTTTCAACTGATTTAACTGCCATATGACCGTTGTCTTATGCGGTTGCAGTTCTGTTAATTTTTCAGCTCAGTTTTGAGATCAGTTTTCAGTCATTTTCAGCAGCGGTTATTTAGCATTTTTGTTCCAACTGTATCTCTAGATATTAAGAGTGGATATACACAACTTGTAACACGCGATTAGGATCTAGAGAGAGGAAATTGAAAGCTTGAGAGGTGAAAAATGAGTTCAAAACTATGAACTTCGTTTCTTGAGTGTTTCCTTGTAATCTTTATGTCCAAATTAGTGGATTTGTTTCTGGTCTTGCCCGTGGATGTAGGCATTCGTGCTGAACCACCTAAATCCTGAGTTCTTGATCATTTCTAGCTTGCATGTGATATAGTTTTGAATCGCTTGCAAGGTGTTTGGTTTATTGACTGAGAGAATTTCTATTTAAGTTTTTGAATATGTTTTGCAACAAGTGGCGCCGTCTGTGGGAACCACATAGATTGAAGGGTTCAAACTCATCAGAATGTCTATCTCTAAGTTTGATGCGGAGAAGTTTAACGGGAAGAATTATTACGGGCTTTGGAAATTGAAGATCAAAGCTCTTTTGATCCAACAAGGTTTGGGAGCGGCTCTTAAAGGTGATAAGGGGTTTTCTGCATCAACCACACCTGAACAGAAGCTTGAGATTCAAGAGAAGGCACACAGTCTGGTAATTCTCTGCCTCTCAGATAAGGTTTTACGTGAGGTGTCAAAGGAAACTGACGTAGAAGGTGTGATTGGAAAACTAGACAAGTTATATCTCACCAAGTCTATGGCCAACAAAATGTTCTTGAAACAGAAGCTGTTTGCATTTAAGTTCCTGGAAGAAAAGGGTGTAGAAGACCAACTGGATGAATTCAATAAGACGTTGGATGACCTTGAAGCCATAGAGGTCAAGATGGAGGATAAAGATAAGGTTGTGTTACTCCTAAACTCACTGCCTCAAACCTTTGATCACCTAAGGGATGCCATGCTCTATGGCAGAGATTCCAAGATAACCTTGGCTGAGGTACAACCGCATTGAAGGGAAATGAATTACAAAAGATGAAGCAGAACAAGCAAGAAGTCGTCTCTGAAGGCCTAAACATCAAGAAGGGAAGATTCAATAATCCAAAGCAGTTCCAGTCTGGGGAAGGTTTCAAGAAAGCTCAAAACCAAAAGCCAAAATTCAATGACCAGAAGGAATCTAGGAAGCGTTTCTTTTGTAAGAAACCTGGACACTTGAAGAAGAACTGCTACGAGTGGAAAAAGAAGTAAAATCAGAAGAGTGCATCTGGCTCAAATTTTGCAGAAGTTGTAGAGGCTTCCACTGATGATCCTCAGGTACTAAATATAACGGATTCTAAGTCTATGAATGAATGGATACTAGATTCAGGTTGCAGTTTTCATATGACACCCAATTTGGATTGGTTGGAAATTTTTAAAGGAAAATGTGCTGGAACTGTTTTACATGGAAATGACCAAGTGTGTAATGTGAAGGGGATAGGTGATCTGAAACTTAGAACACATGACAATAAGGTAATTATGTTGAAGGATGTGAGATATATACCCTAATTGAAAAGAAATTTAATAAGTCTTGGAACATTGGAGAAAAGAGGCTGCTGGTTCAAATCAGAAAATGGTTTCTTGGATGTTATTAAAGATAAACCTGTTGTGCTAAGGGGTATAAGGAGAGCCAGTTTGTATTACTTGCTAGGAACAATAGTTCTTGGAGAAGCTGATGTAATTGTGAATGATAGTCTGGATATTTGGCATGCTAGAATGGGGCATGTCAGTGAAACTGGACTTAGACAATTTATCAAAACAGAAGCTAATCAGTTTCAAGGATGAAGATCAGTCAAAACTATGTGAAGATTGTGTTCTGAGTAAGAGTAAGAAACTTCCATACCCTGAAGGAAAGAAGTGTTCAAATGCTCCTCTAGAGTACATACATGCTGATCTTTGGGGTCCCTCAAGAACACAGACACTAGGTGGAGGAAGTTACTTCCTTAGCATAATGGATGATTTTTCCAGAAAACTATGGATATATGTCATGAAGTCAAAATCAGAAGCCTTAGAAAGATTTAAGATCTGGTGCAAACAGGTGGAAAATGAAAGAAATACAACAGTGAAGTGCCTAAGAATTGACAATGGTCTTGAGTTTGTTTCTGAGGAATTTAATGTGTTCTGCAGCAGCAAAGGCATCAAAAGGCACAAAACAGTGCCATCTAATCCTCAACAGAATGGTGTCATTGAAAGAATGAACAGAACTATACTGGAAAGGGTCATGTGTATGTTATCTAGTTCAGGACTAGACGGGAGGTTTTGGGGGGAAGCTGCATCTACTGCTGCATATTTGATTAACAGATGTCCATCTGCAGCCATTGAATATCTTACTCCTGAGGAGAAATGGTCAGGAAAGCCTCCAAACTATAATCATCTAAGGATTTTTAGATGCAGGGCCTATGCTCATATTAAACAATATAAGTTGGAAGTAAGAGCCATAAAATGCATAATGCTAGGTTATCCTGATGGAGTGAAAGGATACAGACTCTGGAGTACCGAGCCTGGTGCTGGGAAAATCATCATAAGCAGAGATGTGGTGTTTTCAGAAGATGATATGCCTTTGAAAGAAAATCAGAAACTCAAAATACAAGCTGGTGATGGAAACAATAAATCATCAGTTAAGGTGGAGTCTGTTTCAGAAGAATCTGATGATTTTGAAGAGGATGAAGATCAAGAAGATAATGATCAACATAATTTACAAGATTATCAACTTGTAAGAGATAGGGAAAGAAGAATTCCAAAACCATCCACAAGATATGCTGATGAATATCTCACAACATATGCATTAGTTACTGCAGAAGACATTGAATGTTTTGAACCAAGAAGATATAAAGAAGCCATTGAAAGTACTGAGAGGGTTCAATGGATGCTTGCAATGAGAGAGGAGCTTGATTCTTTGGAGAAGAATAAAACCTGGGTCCTGGTAGAAAGACCAAACAATCAGAGATTGGTCAGTTGCAAGTGGATTTTCAAAAAAGAAATTTGAAGTGGCACAAACATAAATTGTGATATTTAAAGCCAGACTTGTGGCCAGAGGTTTTACTCAGAAGGAAGGAATAGATTACAATGAGATTTTTTTCTCCTATAGTCAAACATTCATCAATAAGGATTCTGTTAGCCATTGTTACACAATTTGATCTTGAACTGGAACAGTTAGATGTGAAAACAACTTTTCTTCATGGTGATTTGAAGGAGAAGATTTATATGGCACAACCAGAAGGCTAAACTGTTGCAGGACTGAAAATAAAGTGTGTCTCTTACAGAAATCCTTGTATGGGCTTAAACAAAGTCCTAGGCAGTGGTACTTAAAGTTCAACAATCATATGAAAAACATTGGTTTTGAGAGATCAAAGTATGATAGCTGTGTTTACTTAAAGTTAAAGACAAGGGTGTCTTAGTGTTTTTGTTGTTGTATGTTGATGATATGCTGGTGGCTAGCAAGAGCAAAGAAGAAATCAAAAGTTTGAAGAAAGAGCTTCAAGCTGCATTTGATATGAAGGTGCTGGGAAATGTCAGGAGAATCTTAGGCATAGATATTGTGAGAAACAGAGCTGCTGGAGTATTATGGTTGAATCAACAAAATTATATACTGAAAGTGTTATCCAGATTTAACATGCAAGATTCAAAACCTGTGTCAGTGCCACTGGGACAACAGTTTAAGCTGAGTGAAATGCAGAAGCCACAAATAAGAGATGAAATAAATGAGATGAAGAAGATTCCCCAAATGCAGTGGGAAGTGTCATGTACACCATGATATGTACAAGGCCTGATGTGGCTCATGCCATATCAGTTGTCAGCAGATACATGGCTGATCCAGGTGGTGCACATTGGAGTGCTCTGAAGTGGTTACTAAGATATCTGAAGGGTACAAGTGGTTTTGGAGTATTGTTCAGAAGGCTTGACAGAATTGAAGCTAATATGTTGAATGGTTATTGTGATTCTGACTTTGCTGCTAATTTGGACTCTAGAAAATCTCAATCAGGATATATTTTTACCTTGTTTGGTGCTGCTATGAGTTGGAAGTCTATGTTACAGCCAGTTGTTGCTCTGTCAACTACCGAAGCTGAATTCATGGCCATTACAGAAGCAATCAAGGAAGCATGCTGGTTGAGGGGGATTTTAGGTGAATTTAGTTTAAGTCAGAAATCAGTTAAGGTGTTCAGTGATTGAAAGAGTGCCTTGCATTTGTCTAAACATATAGATGTGAAGTTTCATTTTGTCAGAGATATTACTGAAAATGGAATAGTTGCATTACTGAAAATCAGGTCTGAGGAAAATCCATCAGATATGCTTACAAAGGTTTTAACTGCAGACAAGTTTTATCTGCGCTTATAGTTAGTTCTAGTGATTCAAATGTAGTGATTTGGCTCCAAGTTAGGAGCTGTCTGGTGAGGACAAAAATGGTTACTAATGTTGGATTTAAAGTGTTGTTCTTTGGTATTGAAACATTTTGCCAAGGTGGAGAATGTGGAATGTTGGTGTCAAAATGTTGCTGATTGTACAATTGATAGCTGGTGTGATAAGCTGAGGGTGTAGTGATCAAATAAGCTGAAGAAGCTAATGAAAAGTGCTTTGGAAAAGCAGCATGAATTAAGCATATTCAGTTTTTAAAGGAAGGGTATAAGACAACGGTTTTCAACTGATTTAACTGCCATATAACCGTTGTCTTATGCGGTTGCAATTCTGTTAATTTTTCAGCTCAGTTTTGAGATCAGTTTTCAGTCATTTTCAGCAGCGGTTATTTAGCATTTTCGTTCCAATTGTATCTCTAAATATTAAGAGTGGATATACACAACTTGTAACACACGATTAGGATCTAGAGAGAGGAAATTGAAAGTTTGAGAGGTGAAATACAAGTTCAAAACTTTGAACTTCATTTCTTGAGTGTTTCCTTGTAATCTTTACGTCCAAATTAGTGGATTTGTTTCTGGTCTTGCCCGTGGATGTGGGCATTCGTGCTGACCCACGTAAATCCTGAGTTCTTGATTATTTCTAGCTTGCATGTGATATAGTTTTAAATCGCTTGCAAGGTGTTTGGTTTATTGACTGAGAGAATTTATGTTTAAGTTTTTGAATCTGTTTTGCAACTGATAGTAATTGACACTAGAGTTATTATGGCTTGATATTGTTTGTATTGATGAAGAATTTAGACAGTTTCATTTGTTATATACGAACATTAACATGAGCTAAAGAAGAGGGCTACTCTACATGTGATTAGAACAAAGTTGGAGCACTTCAGTGACACTTCTCAGTAAGCGATTAGCTCTATTCTCTCCAACATTTGGAAGTGCAAGTGCGATATGTATTGCAACTTTCTCACTATCAAATTTCGTCACCCCTACGAAGTTGCAAGATTTACACAAAAGTTCCTACAATTTTTTTGGTTTTCCTCATTTTACCCTTCAATCAACAGAACATAATGCTTAAGGTCAAGCTACGAGCCTACACTAGATTCCGGGACTTCTTGATCACGTTAATGGACAGAGTGAAATATGCGCATCTGTGACCTTCTGATGTAGTTAAAGAAAGACATGGTTGGTTAAGTTGTATAGATAGATGAGAAGGACTAGTTTGCTACACAGAACACTCAAATACAGAACAAAAATATAGGATATATGAAAAAATATTTCCATCTTTTTAGATATCGAGTTTGTAAAGATAATGAGTTGTCTCCACTCCACCATTCTACACATATTGGTATGTTTTAATTTCTTTTGAAAAATTATAGTTTTTTTATGGTCAAATTACGGTGATAATTAAATTTGACAATTCAAAATCTAAAATTTTAGAATCTAAAACTAACCTAAATATGTACAATTAGAATATGATTAGAAAGTAAAATGAATTTGATGGGGCTGGTAATATTTTGAATGAGATTTTACAATTAACTTGACTATTAAGACTTATGATTTGGATGCCTTGTTGCTGTGCAAAACAGATGTGCAGTTTCTATAAAGGGAAGTAATACGAGTCGAAAATTTAGTATGAAATTCGGAATTAGAGACACTTGTTGATGTATAGATTTGGCATGATCCTTATAGATCTATATCATAATCTGATGTTCTTATATATTAGAAAAGAAAAGAAGAAACTGATAAAGCCAACGAGTGAATATGATTTTCCCATGGTTAAATATCGTGGAAATATATCTTGTTCGAGAATTTTTCACGAACCAAAAATGCAGTGTAAATACAGTGCTACAAAAATCACAAGCCTACGATAATCGAAAGCACAGAGTTCCCGGCTGGTTTGTGATGTGAAAGAAATGCAAATCGAGCATACAACAAGGATAAGGGATTTATGTCAACATGTTTAAGCAGAAGACAGAAAAGAGAATTATTGGAATGTCAAAAAGATCATGAGCGAAGTGAAGGAGTGGTATACATTTTTTCAAGTGAAAGTCTTTCTCAAAATCTGTTGGACCTTAAACAAGCTCTCAATTGTTTTATTGAGAGAAAATTTCTGAATCATTAGATGATACGGGAGTTTTTTAGGCAGACTTCGTTGATTTTGAGTAAACAATACTTGAAAGTAAGGATTAGCTCAAATATAATCCTACATCGGCAGAGACCAAGAACAAGTTGGGAGTTCCATGACTAAAAGGAAGAAGAGGTTACTTTGTTATCTTAAGGAGCTACGCAGTGAGCACAAGCCGAACTATTTTTTCGCCTTTTACTAAAGAATACCGTACGTGTGTTCGCTGCATTTAAATAGCATACTCTATTTTTAGGAGGGTCTTTCCTTTTGGGGAAGATCCAATAATTTAGTTTAAATTTTATTGTTATATATATATATATATATATATATATATATATATATATATATTTGTGATCCAATAAGTTAGTTTAAATTTTATTGTTCTATATGTATTAGTTTTTTGAGATTAACAATAAAAATGCAACATATTTAGAGATTAGTTTAAATTTTATTGTTCTATATATATATTAGTTGATTTAATAATTTAGTTTAAATTTTATTGATCAATATATAGTTTTTTGAGATTAACAATAAAAATGCAACATATTTGGAGGGTCTTTCTTTCGTGGGAAGATCCAATAATTTAGTTTAAATTTTATTGTTCTATGTATATTAGTTATTTGAGATTAACAATAAAAATGCAACATATTGGAACAACAAACTCGTCTTTGCAATGGTGGCAAACACGTATTTCAATGGTGCAAAACTGGTGTTTTGCAATTTTAATAAGAAGTAATATCAAAAGTAATACAATGGCATAATGGAAAATTATATTCTTTAGTCCCATAAGTGATGATCACTTGTAAATTTCAGTTCCATCCGAATAACCTTTTGCAACTTTAGTCTCATAATTTTGAAAAATTTGCAATTTTTGTAACGTCTACTATTTTAGTGTTATAATGTTATTATTTAAGTTTATTAATATTTAGTTGGGTTTAATTATATAATTTGGGCCAAACATGTATAGAAATCCAAGATTTGGCCTTTTGACCCGGTTTCAAGTCACATTAGCCCAATTAATTATTTTAAGTCCAATTAAATGTCAATAAGTCATATTCTATATGTGTTTAAGTTTAAGTCGAAAAATCTCATTAGGACAAGTCTATGTCACGCATCATTGTCAATTAATTTGCATTTTAATTTTTAAGTCCAAGTTAAGTCCATGAACATGATCCGTTTAATATCTTCAGGCCCAATTATGTTGCGAATCATTATCTAATCATTTTCAAGTCATTTTAGTTGCCATATACTTATTTATTTATTTTAGACTTAATATTTCGTAGAAAATTAATCATCATATTTTAGTCCATTTGCATTCATATTCATCACATTACTTAGCCCGCAACTTTGAGCCCAAGACTCAAACTCAATGCATTAATTTGCTAAAGGGCTCATGTCTTGAGCCTAATGTGATCCAAATTCAGATGCATCAAATCAATACTGAGAAAGGACGATTTCAAGAAAAATAATATTAATCCCTATCTATAAGGGAATCAAAATACTATCTCAATACTACCTTCAACCCTAACTATATATATGCGAGATATCTTCATAAACAAAATGCACCCGTAAAAACTCCTGTAGTATCCTTCCCTAGTTTACCATCAGCACACCGCCATGCAGCCTCTAGTCCGCTTTGATTCCAATTACCAATTGCACGGAACGAGGATCACGGACTTAGCATTTGCATGTCATTCCATCAATTTTATTCACGACAATTTTCTGATTGGGTGATGTGTCGGATTAGTTTAATTGACTGTTGTTGGCTGAAATTGAAGTTGAAATCTGATGTGTGGCTTAGTATTTCTACTATTTGTGATTACTGTTGAAAATATGCTGGCTGATTTATATGCGTTCCTACTATGTTGGGATTAAAGCCTGAATGTAGGTGGTTTAAAAAAAATGATGTTCTTGTTTGATGCCTGATTTTTTTAAAGCCGCCCGTTCTGTCTGATTTCTGATTGGATGATGTGTTGGCATAGTTTAATTGAATGTTATTGGCTGGAATTGATGCTGAAATCTGATGATGCTGGCTTAGTATTTCCAGTAATTGTGAATGCTGATCAAAATTTGTTGGCTTGTTTTTGTGCATTCCTAATGTGTTGATATTAAAGCCTGAATGTAGGTGGCTAAAAAAAAAAAGATATCTGTTTGATCCCTGATTTTTTTAAAGCTGCCCGTTCTTTTTAATTGAATGTTGGTAGCTTAAAAACTCACCCGATGTGTGTTTCTTTTTTATTTTTTAAAGCTGCCCATTAATAGTGATACCGTGTGATGAAATTGCTCTGAGGGTTCACCTTACAAACAAAATATGGATAGCAAAATCATGCATTCACTTACTAAAATAATCAAAGTGTTTACAGCTTAAGCAAAACATACACATACATATTGTGTTTATGCTGTAAACACAAGTTTTGCAAACTTCAGAAACTAGTCATATCCTAGGTCAGCTAGTAACCCTCTTATCTCATATGTACCCCAGCTTGTTTCAATTCCTTACCTCACCAAGGTTTCATCAACCTCTAGAGCTGCTGGTAAGATGCCTGCTCTAGCAAGTGTTGCCTTGCCCATGTGAGGCAGTTTATAGTTGTTGTTTCCATTCAATTTCATCACCTCAATCATGCATTGTTGCAAACTCAAAATAATGTTGTTTAATTTTGAAGTCTCTAGGTCTTCATACAATTTAAGTACATTACTTACTAGATCATCCACATCGGTTGAAGGGCTTTCCACCTGTAGGGACTAAATAGCCCTAAAATATCCCAAATCAAGCACGTTTGTGTTGGGGGAATTAGGGGGCTGGCAAATGAGTTGAATGTTGAATCCATTTGATGATGCTGCAGCCCTAAAATCCATATCTTCATTGCTGATGTGTGGCTTAGCATTGTCTTGCTGTATGATAATGTGTTTACTTGAATTTTCTGGCCATTTGCTTTTAATTGCTGGAATAATCTGAAAAAATGTTGTGTGAATCAGCCAATGATGATAACAAATGTTTAAAAAAAACTCATGTAATGTAGCCAATGTTTCAAAATAATTTCAGAATTAGGAAACATTTTGGATGCTTACTTAACTGATTACCAACAAAATGTTTAATTTCTAAGGCTGAAAATCACTTACCTAATTTAGGAAACAGGATTTGATGATCTCCTTTGTTATTGATTCGATCGGCTTAGTTACTAATGTCCCTCTTGGCCGGTTAACACTGTTTTTTAGGGCTGGTACCTTTGTAGTGAATGAAAAAATTCCGATTTTCCATCAAATAAAAGTGCCCCCTCGGGACTGTATTGGGGGCTGTGAGACAACACACATAAACATGACCTTCGGAATAAATCTCTTTGATTTGCATGCTCTGTAGGGATCGGTTTCTTCGGCTAACTTGTACCCTCTTTCAGAAATCCTTTGCATGTAAAACCATTTCATCCACATAAATAATGTTGTGCATAGTCTCGTACCTTAATGTGTTGTTTGATCTATCCAAATGTAAACAACTAAGGCTGTATTTCAGCCGTTGGAGCTTATTTGCTTCGGTTAGAGCAGGTTTAACTACGTTGGTGTGTGGTTTGATCGTTCCTGATTTAACCTAGCTTCCAACCTTGCTCTTACTAACATTGAGTTCCACAGCTAGCCTTCGAATACTGCCCTTTCTTGAGAATGGAATGTTCTTCATTTTATCTATATCAAGTCGTACTGCTGCTCTTCCATCGTTTAATTTTCTGTCGTTGAACAAAACAGGTACTCCCAGCAACATTTGCCTCTTCGCAGATTCCATGTGTACTGAATCATCCGCCGACTTACTCCAAATGATGAAGCCGCATCTTTGATCTTGCCGAAATGCACGACTCCATCAGTGCTGTTGGCCATCAGAAATTGCGCGACCAAAGTGCGGTCTGATGGAGATAGATTAGGGCCCTTCCTCCGGTTTGTCATTTTTTTGTGTAAAACTATAAACTGATTTTTGCTAGTAGTTGAGCAGCATTGAATGATGCATTCAATGTTGTTAATTGTGTTTATATAGACATCTTTGATTTGATCAAAATTGAAAATGGGAAATTTAAATGTATTTCAGTTATGACATTTAATTTTTTGAGTTGGAGGGAAAAATGCCCCCTTTCGTTGGTTTCTGTAAACTGAGATTTGAAGGATAGCTATGAATGTAATTCAGATTTTGAATTTAAGTGTATGAATTTGTTCAGGAATTTTTCCTATATTTCAGGTTTTTTACTGATATTCAGTTTGTTTTTTTCTTTTATTCAGGATTTTTTACCCATAGTTAACTGCAGTTAAAAAATGGGCTAAGATTAATGAGTTAATCAGGTTCCTGATTTTTTGGTTAAACAGGTTTGAAAAGTCAACAGAAAAGCAAAAAACAATTTTTTTCTTAACCTCCGTGCCCGTCCCTACGTGCAAATCTGAGCGGGATGGAGGGAGTATCCCACATTGTAGAAGTAAGCAGAGTGCATGTCAACTGTACTCATTTTCCTTGAATCATTAATGAGAATTGTTGGTATCAGCTTTATGAGCTAACTGCTCCATTGCTTCTTAACTGCTTCTATGAAGATATTTTGATTTCAACACACATCGAGAAAGACAAAGAAGAAGTTGGGATCTCATGAATAAAACGAGGAAGAGGTTAGAGTTATTTTTCTCACATAGTGCGAGGTTGCAAAGTACGACAAGGGGTTTAAGGCAGAACCCCTCCTGTATACATACTTATACATTACAATCGGAAACAAAATTACGATAGAATGAGAATTGGTGAGACACTTTTCGGCCTTTTTGACGTCGTATTCATGACACTTGAAGGTAATGACGGGCACTAAATTGGTGGGACACGCGGCTAGAATGTCTGAAATGATGATGGACAGTCTGTCAAATTGTTCATCATCAGTCTGGTGTTCGACATCTTTCTGCGCTAGCAGGATAGTTTGAGTTATCCGGTACATTGAGCTAGCAGGTATGATTTTGAAAGGCCAATTAAGAGGGTTCTGCATCAGGAAATCCTCCGCCTCTGTTGTAAAATCTTTGAAAGTCTTTTCCGCAGTACTGGATGTAGAAATTTATAGAGTATATAGAGGATGCATATCAAGCATAATAAATGAAACAAGTAGAAATTATGGCAACAGCAACATGTAGTTTCATTGAATGAAGCTTACAAGCTCAGAAAATAAAGAGTGCGGCCATTAACTGTTACAGGAGAAGAGCTGCAGATGTTTGTGTGTTTATATATCACACATATCCAGCAAAACCTAGCTAATAAATTACTAAAGACAAAATACATAAATGTGTGCTTATAAGAAGCAACACTAGGCTGGTACTTTACTTAAGCTAGAATGCTTTATTACCAAATATGGTAATAAGCATTAACATGTCTAGCAAGTCAAAGTCTAATCAAAAGTAATCAGAAATCATGTATTAATGACTTAATACACATAATAGTCCAGCGTGTATTAAGATATCAATACATGCAACACTCCCCCCTCAAGCTGGATGTGTGGATGAACACAATCCAAGCATGGAAAGAATTCCAGCAAACGGTCCAGGAGGCAACTGCTTTGTGAAGACCAATTGATCCTTGGAAGATAGTGACTTGAATGTGAGAAATCCATCCTTGAACTGATTGCGCACAACATGACAGTCAATATCCAGATGCTTTGTACGTTCATGAAAGACTGGGTTTTCAGCTATGTGGACAGCAGCTTGATTGTCACATCCAAGGAGCAATGGCTTTGGCACCTTAACATGCAGGTCTGAGGAAATGTAATTTAACCACATCAATTCACAAGTGGTGGAAGCCATTGCCCTGTACTCAGCCTCTGCTGAACTTCTAGAGACAGTACTTTGTTTCTTAGATTTCCAGGATATAAGACATCCTCCCAGGAAAACACAATAACCTGTAACAGACTTTCTAGTGTCTTGACATGCACCCCAATCAGAATCACAAAATGCTTGAATAGACAATTCACCTATCTTTGGATAGAATAAACCAAAGTTGGAAGTCCCTTTCAGATATCTGAGCAGATGTAAGGCAGCATTCCAGTGAGAGCTTCTAGGTGAGCTGACAAATTGACTCAACTGCTGTGTAGCAAATGTTAAGTCTGGCCTTGTGAGATTCAAATACAACAATCTTCCTATCAATCTTCTATATGATTCAGTGTCTGCAAAAGGAAGTCCATCTGAATTATTGAGCTTCTGACCATAAGGAAGTGGTGTAGAAGTGGGCTTGGAGTTATCCAATCCTACATCATTGATAATATCCAGAATGTACTTTCTTTGGCAAAGAAAAGTACCTGTGTCATTCTTACTCAACTCCATCCCTAGGAAGTAAGTAGCCTCTCCCAGATCTTTAATGCTAAAGCTAGTATCCAGGAACTGCTTTACAGCATTCAAAAGATCAGGATTATTCCCAGTAATCAGAACATCATCAACATAGACTAACAAAGCCAGAAAATCATCATCTCCATTCAATGTGAACAAGCAATGATCATGTGCAGATTGTGTGAAACCAAAATGAAGCAATTTATTGCATAATTCTGTATTCCACTGCCTAGAGGCTTGTTTGAGTCCATATAGACTCTTCTTGAGTCTACATACCTGTCCAGGTCCAGCCTTGGTGTAGCCATCAGGTGGTTGCAGATATACCTCTTTGTCCAGAAATCCATGCAGGAAGGCATTGTTGATGTCTATGTGATGCAATGGCCATTCCTTCATAGTGGCAAGTGCTATGAGGTATCTCACAGTTACTGGCTTGGCAACTGGAGAGAAGCTTTCCTCATAGTCTTCACCCACAATTTGATTATACCCCTTTGCCACCAGCCTTGCTTTATATCTTTCAACTAAACCATCTGGTTTGAGCTTGATCTTGTAAACCCACTTGCTACCAATGGGTTTCTTTCCTGCAGGTAAGTCTGTGATTTCCCATGTATCATTAGATTCCAGGGCATGAAGTTCCTGATCCATGGCTTCTCTCCATTCTGAATAAGTCACAGCTTCCTTGTAACTCCTAGGTTCTGGTACAATCAAGTGATTGGCATGGAAAGCTGCATGAGATTGTGGATGCTTGAACATAGATGTTACAAAATCCTGCAGACGAGCTGGCTTCTGTATTTGCCTGGTACTTCTTCTGAGTGGTGTTGGATTTGCATTCAGTTCATCTCCTTCTTCTTCTGATTCAGGTGTTTGTCTGGTAGTTCTCCTTGTTGGTGCTGTATCTATATGAATCTGATCTCTTGGTGCTAGCCTGGCACTCCTTCTGAGTGGTGTTGGGCTGGCATGAGTTTCATCTGCTTCTTCCTCTGATTCAATTGAATCCTCTGATGGAACATCTGTGTCAGATGGAATAGGTATAGCAAAAGGATTTGAAAGAGGTGCTGAAGAGCTTTCCTCATCATCTAGAAATGACAGTGGTATTGGAGATGATTCTGTCTTGCTTTCAAAAGTAGGATCAGCATATGGATAAGTGTTTTCAAGACAGATGAGATCTCTTGAAGTAATCACCTGCTTGCTAGCAATGTGATAGACTCTGTAAGCCTTTTGATGGGGAGCATATCCTAAGAAAATGCATTTCTTGGCCCTTTGATCAAACTTATTCTTGTGTGGGCTTGTATCAGTGGCATATGCAAGACAACCGAAGGGCTTCATCATTGCATATGTTGGAATTCTTTGAAACATGATTGTAAAAGGGACTTGCCAATTTAAGACTCTGGTGGGTAATCTGTTTATGATGTGTGTGGCAGTAAGAATGGAGTATGGCCACAGGTAATGTGGGATGGAGGATTCCTTCATCAAAGCTCTGGCCATTTCAAGCAAATGCCTGTGTTTTCTTTCCACTACTCCATTCTGTTGTGGAGTATAAACACAGCTTCTTTGGTGTATTATCCCCTGGTCCTTGAGAAACTGCTGGCAGTCTCCACTCAGAAACTCTGCTCCATTATCTGTTCTAACCATCTTCACTATTTTCTCCAGTTGTCTTGTGATCATGTGGATGAATTCCTTAAGTGAGTTCACTGCTTGCTTCTTACTTGCCATAAGATTTACCCAGGTCATCCTGCTATAATCATCCACAATGGTTAGAAAATAGGAAGTGTTTGTGATGCTGGGTTGACTATATGGTCCCCAGATATCCACATGAAGAAGTTCTAGCACCCTGGTGGTGCTAATTGAACTGATAGGAAAGCTGAGCCTGGTTTGCTTTGAGATATGACAAATTTCACAATGCTTATGTGTTTCCAAGACAAGTGGAGTACACATGTGCTCCAGGAAATGTAAATGTTGCATAGAAGCTGGTGATGCATGTCCCAGCCTTCTATGCCAAGTCTTAAATAACTTGTTGTAGTGCTCTGCATTGGCTCCATATGCTGCTAAAGCCTCCTCTGAGTATGCTGGCTTGGCAATATAGAGCTTTCCCACAAGATGTCCTGTAAGAAGTATGCTTCCATCTCTTGCACTTTTGACAGTGCAAGATTCATGATCAAACGTAGCCTTTGCTCCTGTGTCCATTGTCAATTGGGATATGGACAGCAAATTGCAAGTGAAACTTGGCACAAGGAATACCTCTGTCAATGTGAGTTTATCTGATAAGGAAACACTTCCACATTGCTCCACCCTTCTTTCTGATCCATCTGGTAGAGTTACCATAGCTGTGTGTTGTACAGGTCTTAGGTTGCTCATCAAAGTTGGATCATTGCACATATGCCTGCTGGCACCTGTATCAATGATCCATGCACCATCATCCACTCCATCTATTAATGTGAAAGCAAAAAATGAGCTTCCAGCTTGTGTATTACTTGCATTCTTCACCTTTGAACTCTCTGTTTGCTGTCTCAGTTCTGATTTATTCAGAATTCTTGCCACCTCCCTCTGTACAATAGCTGATATATCTGGTGACTTGTTGTGACTTTCAGAGTAATGCTCATTTGCTGTCCCATCCTCTCCTGTTACATCAGCTGAATGAGCATAATTTCCTTGGTTTCCCTTCCACCAATCTGGATACCCTTTCAACTGGAAGCAGTTTGAAATCACATGTCCATGGTTTCCACAATGATCACAAAGCAGCTTTGCTTTTTCCTCCTTTGTCAATCTGATGTTCCCTCTTCCTCTGCCATTGGACTGTCCTCCTCTATTGTTTGAGCCAAGATGGGCCAGTCTGTTTGTTGAGCCTCTACCCCCACTGTTGAACTTCACATTCATGGCAGAACTATCCATCAACTCATTTCCAGACATATGCACATTCCTCTGTCTCTCAATCCTCAAGATCATTGAGTATGCTTTATCCACACTTGGAAGTGGATCCATCAACAGGATTTGGCTTCTAATGGGGTCATATGACTCATTCAATCCCATTAGGAACTGAATCAACTTTCTAGACATATCAAATTCCTCCCATCCTTTAGCAACTCCACAAGAACAGCCTCCACAGGTACACATTGGCAAGGATCTGAGCAAAGATAGCTCATTCCATAACTTATGCAAACTGTTATAATAAACAGCCATTGACTGATTCCCTTGAGTCATGTTGCAAATCTTCTTCTAGATATGAAACAGTTGAGGGCCATTGCTATCTCCAAATCTGTTGGTGACTGTTTCCCACAGATCCCTTGCACTCTTGGCATAGAGAAAAGTTTCTGATATTTCCTTGGATAAAGAGTTTAATAGCCATGCTCTGACCATACCATCCACCCTTTCCCACTGTTCTTTAAGTCTGATATCAGTAGGCATAGTGATATTTCCATTTATGAATCCTATCTTGTTTTTAGCTAGAAGAGCTATTTGAACTGATTTACTCCACGGTAAAAAATTACTTCCATTCAGTTTAGTAGACACCAGGGACATACCTGGATGATCCGAGCCATGAAGACTCAATGGATCATTATCAAGGCAAACATTTGTTGCAGTTTGAGCTGTGGTAGAGTCTGTGCTAGCCATGGCTCTTTCAGGTCCTTCAGATCTGAGTTGTGGCCACTCTTCTTGTGGTAAACGCCAAGCACTTCCAGTTGATGACATATATGTGGGTCAACACTGCTCTGGTACCATGTAGAAATTTATAGAGTATATAGAGGATGCATATCAAGCATAATAAATGAAACAAGTAGAAATTATGGCAACAGCAACATGTAGTTTCATTGAATGAAGCTTACAAGCTCAGAAAATAAAGAGTGCGGCCATTAACTGTTACAGGAGAAGAGCTGCAGATGTTTGTGTGTTTATATATCACCCATATCCAGCAAAACCTAGCTGATAAATTACTAAAGACAAAATACATAAATGTGTGCTTATAAGAAGCAACACTAGCCTGGTACTTTACTTAAGCTAGAATGCTTTATTACCAAATATGGTAATAAGCATTAACATGTCTAGCAAGTCAAAGTCTAATCAAAAGTAATCAGAAATCATGCATTAATGACTTAATACACATAATAGTCCAGCGTGTATTAAGATATCAATACATGCAACACTGGAAAGACTTTGCAACATCTCCTTGTAACTTCTGCCTCTGAGATTCGCGGCCTGGAGATCTGTGTCTAGCCATCTTTTATACAGCTCAACCCTCTCCCAGACCATATCCGCGGCATTTCTAATGCTTTCTAGTTCTCCGTTTCTATCTACAGTTTTCTCAATCAGCTTCACAAGCGATAGGCCTTCAGTAACGCCTCTCAGCAACTGACTAGCTTATGAATCGTGACATTGGGGAGTGCAACGATAATGTTTGTCAGTGTCACCACCGGAATAGACCAGTAGTTTGGAGGTTCTTGTGAGTGTAAGCTTGGAACTTCGTTGCTGTCGAATTCTCTTACCCCATTGAAGTTCACAGATCTGTTTAGAAGTTTCGTTAGATTCTTGGGATTTCTTTTCTCCACCTCTACGTATCAGTTCGTCCACTTCATTGCAAATATTGTTCAAAATCTTCTTAGGTAATCCAACCTCACCTTCAAGAAGCAGGACGTAAAATCGAGTTGATCAGTACCAGCTCTTGATTCACTCTCTCGTGTTATTTGGTGCAGCGGAACTCCTTAAATTCTTTATTAAGTAGAAATACGAGAAAAATGCATTCACACATTTAGCACAAACCAAGAGTACCGATTTGCTAGATAGAACAAAGAGAATCTAAACACCAATGCAAATATTTAAAACTAATCTTTTTGCATCATGAAGTAGTTTCCTGCATTTGTGGCGTCGAATTCGTATAGTCAGAGAGCTCCATTCAACCAACCTTAATGTCCAGTAGCTCTCAATCTTGAATTCTTCTCTCACGTTTTTTCCGGGACGTCTCTTGATTTTGAACCACGCGAAACATACCATTGTAAGAGAGGGCCAATTGTACCCAACTCAACTCCAATAGAATATACATAAAATCCAGTTTATGGACCACTCATAGTTTGAGCAAGTTACAGGATATGGATTACTTTTACACCGAGGCAAACTAAGGTGAAGTTATACTAAAGTTAACGCCATTAAAAGACACATGAGACCTTAGCTACCAGAAACTGCAGATCGTGCGATCACAAACTGAGGCTTGCTAGTTGCTGCCATCACTCAATACCTTTTCATCTGCTCAAAGTTCGCCCATAGTAAATTTCCCCGACTCTCGCTTGCTTATTTGAAACTCTTATTTCATTTCATTTTACTTTGATTCAATGTATCTTTTTCCACTCAGAACATAACAGGCAAAGAACATAAGTGCCATTATAGCCGGATCACTCACTAGCCTCATCCCTTCAGAGAATTCTTGGTTGGACGTTATCTGGGTTGTGGTGAAACCGAAACCGAAATCCGAATTTGTGACACTTTGAACCTGGATCTAATTTTCCCCATATGTTGCACGGTTGCAGTGCAATTTTCAAGCAATATTAACAGCGCAATTGGAATGTTCAGAAAACCTCACTTTCCTATGACAACATAAAGAATTCTTCCAGCAAAAACAAAGAATTCAAACAATAAAAATTCAACTCACAATACTGATACTGTTCACATGTGAACCATATTATTTCAAATTCTCAACTGAATTTTGATCTCTCTACTGCTGAAAGAATTTCAAGAAACCTCACAATTCTGAAACTGCAATCCACAGAAACAAAACATGAAAAAAACCCAATAAGCTCCTGAATTCAGAATATGCATCAGAAAGAACTGAAAATGACAAACACACACAAAAAGAAAAAGAAAAAAATTTGACAGAAAATTAACTTCTGATAATGTAAACCTACCTTTAATAAAGTGTCACCAACGAATACAAACTTAGAATTTCAGAAAAGAACAGATTATCCACAAGAAACGGGCCATGGGAAAAGTATACTACCAACAAAAATAGATATCAAATTGGATTGCAACAGCAGAGGAGGCATTAAATGAAGGTAGGTTTATGAGTAGTACAGCATGCATACATACCAGTTCATGGAGTTGTTGCAATCAAGATTTGACTAAGATCGAAGAAAGAAGAAGAAGAAGAAATAAGAGTGGGCTGTGGAAACGGGGAATTTTGTCAAGAATTGAGTTGAAGGTAGAAAAATACAGGAAATAGGTGAATCTCTGTTGATGCTTATGTTAACATTTTGGAGATATCTGAGGCGGGTATTAACTTTTATACCTTGTTCAACCAATGTAGCAAAATGATACAGCTGGAAATTATGAATGAAGACATTTCCAACAATTTTGATGATTAAAATGCTCAAGGCTGCTAAGTTTAGTATAATTTCGTACAGCCAATACAGTCTAAGAAAATGCATTGAGGAACAGAGTTGCTGTCCTCTGATATGGCATTCACTTACGTCGGGTTTAGTGGGGACGTGAACACAAATATTTTTAATTGTTTAGGGACCTGAACTAACATTTTAATAACAAGATGAACTTATATAAACATTTTTCAATAGTTAAAGAACCGGAAAAAAACACTAACCGTAAACAAACTTAACATCATCCAAGTATTAAGTTACAAAACAAGATAACAGAAAAAAAATTACTCAATCCACTTAGTCTCGAAATTCCACAAATTGTTTGTTCCATCCTTGAAGAAAGCAACTGTATGCTCCGTAGCATTCTCTACTACATCAAAAATAAATGTTTAGTTCCTACCATATATATGCAAGCAAGAGCACAACAAACAAATTTCAAGAAATGAATATTTAACAATTTAATTATATATATACACATTATACTGTTGATCTCTCGTATTAGTGTTGATGGGCATATGAGAGAGAGAGAGAGAGAGGGGCTGACCTTGTGAACCAAGCTTTCTACTTATCCCACGAAGAATGAAGATGGAGCTCGTAACCCCATTCCAGTATTTCTTCCTTTGCGTAGGTTACAGCTAGAGGGTTGCAGTCAACCAGCTCAACGACTTCACACACAGGGAATCGCCGTAATTTGTAGCAATTTTTCATGGTTAGGTACTTCAGGTTTTTGAAATATTTACCCCTTGAGGGGGAGGGCAATGTCCACTCCACAAGATCAGTGTCTTCGATCAAAAGATATTGAAGTTTATAGAAGCCACCTGCTTCCATTTCCCACTTTTCGCCTTGAAATGCATAACAAACCAGTTTGAGCACTTCCAGTGGTAAGTCACCAAACTTTTCCAAGTCTTTCCAAGAATGTCTCAACCCACTCAAACTCAACTTCTTAAGAGAACGCCAAGCTGACTTGTGCATTCTAACTGGAAGAGAAGGAAAGGGGACACCAATCTCAGGATTCACGATGACAATTTGAAGTGACTTTGGGTTACAGTTACAGAAATCAGGATAAAAGCTGCTCAAAGGTTCAGCACAATCAGGCGTTAACTCGATTCGAACTCTTAACTTTTTCAAGCGAGGCATTAGTTGAAGAACACTGAATGTACAACTCTGAGGGCTCACATCAAGAAGTGTGTGGATGTTCTGTAACTCATAGTCATTAGGAGGACCAGGTAGGTTCCGCCCCACGATTTCAAGATCTTTTAATTTTCTCAAATGCCAGATCTCTACAGGCAAGTACGTCTCAGCTAGAGTGAATTTGACGCTGAAATGTTGGTGGACAATCAAGTTCTCAAGGTTTACGAGTTTGGCTATAGAAGGAGGGAGGTTCCTATCGAGAGTGAGAGCAAGGTGCCTCAACAGGACTAGTTCCAGTACTTCCATTGGGAACTCATAGAAGCGGATTGTTAGAGCATCAATTACCTTTAACAATCTCAAAGAGCTGAAACATATTGGTACCTGATATTGATGATATGCACCAGTACATAAGAGGGAACGTGCTTTTAACACTTTTTCCACTGAGTTATACACGTCCTTGTTAGGAATTTAACCTAGCCACGATCTTCAGAACGACTAGACAATCGGATAAAGAACACAACAACAAAGAGCAAACAACAAGACAACGATTTGATTACCCAGTTCGTTACGAAGCGTAACTACGTCTGGGGGCGATACCAAGCCAGGATATTTTGCTTTTGATGAATCTTGGAGTTACATTGAACAAATGAAAGGAAAAACTGTTTTAATAGCTTCTTGGACACAAAAGCTGAAAAGTAAGTCCGTCTATTGAATCTCGGCCGAGATTAGACCCTGTCTCGGCCGAGATGACTAAGTCGGTGTAAGGGTCTCGGCCGAGATCACTCTCTGTCTCGGCCGAGATGCGTCTCCAGGGCAAACTTCCCGTTTTTCCTGCCTTCACGTCTCGGCCGAGATCACTTCTCTGTCTCGGCCGAGATGACTCTCCAGGGACAAACCTCCATTTTGCCTGCCTTCAAGTCTCGGCCGAGATCACTTCTCTGTCTCGGCCGAGATGACTCGACCACCCGTCTCGGCCGAGATCCTTCCCCGTCTCGGCCGAGATTACTTTCCAGCGAGAAACACTTCATTCTCCCTGCTTTTGGCTCCACAACTCAACAATCTCCCACTTGGAGACAAAAAGCCGAATTCCTTCCTTCCCGTTCCTACTTGGTATCACCGTCTCCTCTTCTTCTTCACGTTTCGAGGCCAATTGAAGTTATGCACAACTTCAATTTCTCTAAGGTTACAACCTTAGTAAACATGTCGGCTGGATTCTCACTCCCGAGAATCTTCTCAAGTCGCAAGGCTTTTATCTCAAGTAAGTGTCGGATGAAATGATACTTTAACTCAACATGCTTAGTTCTTGAATGAAATGCCGGATTACTCGCCAAGAAAATTGCACTCTGACTATCACTGTAGAGTACACTATTTCCGTGCTCCTTTCCAAGTTCACCCAAGAACCTTTGCAACCACACCATCTCCTTACTTGCCTCCGTCACGGCAACGTACTCCGCTTCCGTGGTGGACAGTGCAACCACCTTTTGCAACTTAGATGTCCAAGAAATTGCCGTACCACCATAAGTAAATACATACCCGGTCGTACTCTTTCTTCCATCAAGATCGTTTGATGCTAGGTCCGCATCAACGTAGCCAACTAACTCAGAATTTCTTCCATCGAAGCACAAAGCTTTACTTGTGGTACCTCGCAAGTACCTTAGAATCCACTTCACTGCTTCCCAATGCTGTTTGCCCGGATCACCCATGAACCGGCTCACTACTCCCACTGCATGAGCAATATCAGGACGAGTACAAACCATGGCGTACATGATACTCCCAATTGCCGATGCATATGGCACATCCATCATTTGAGTACGCTCCTCCTTGGTACTCGGCGACTCCTTCTTCGACAGCTTAAAGTGTCCCCCCAAGGGAACATTGACCGGCTTCGAAACCTCCATGTTAAATCTTTCAAGGACCTTCTCAATATAGTCCGCCTGCGAAAGATACAACAAATTTGCCGCCTTTCTCTCGATCCTCATACCCAAAATCTGTTTCGCTTCTCCAAGGTTTTTCATGGAGAACCTCTCAGACAATTGCTTCTTCAGCCTCTCCAACTCCCTTGGATTTGCTCCTACAATCAACATATCATCAACGTATAGTAGTAGGATGAGATAGCTATTATCAAACCTTTTGTAGTAACAGCAATGATCAGCATGGCATCTATGGTATCCAATCTCCAACATGAAATTGTCGAACTTCACGTACCACTGCTTCGGAGCTTGCTTCAACCCATACAAGCTCTTCTTCAACTTGCACACAAGACTTTCCTTTCCGTCTATCACGAACCCCTCCGGCTGTACCATGTACAACTCCTCCGCCAAATCACCATGAAGGAAAGCCGTCTTCACATCCATCTGATGCAACAGTAGATTCTCCGCAACCACCATGCTCAACACCATGCGAATCGTTGTCAACTTCACAACAGGAGTGAACACATCCGTATAGTCAATACCATACCGTTGCTCGAATCCTTTCACGACTAACCTAGCTTTGTAGCGTTTGCTACCATCGGCCTCATTCTTGATTCGGTAGACCCACTTGCTGTGCAACGCCTTCTTGCCCTTGGGAAGCTTGGACAGTTCCCAAGTGCCATTCACACGAAGTGATGCCATTTCATCTTCCATGGCAGCCATCCAACTTCGTTTATCACCAACCTGCTTTGCCTCTGCAAAACTCTCAGGTTCACCACCATCAGTCAACAATAAGTAAAAGTTAGAGGGTGAATACTTATTTGGTGGCCTTCGATCTCTAACTGGTCTTTGAGGTGGTGGTGGTGTTCTTGGTTCGTCATCATGAACCTCCTCATCGACCGGACTCTCTTTGCTCCCACTCGAGTCTAGATCGGGTAACTCAACAGTGCGGTCCTTTCCACTATCAACGCCCAAATCCTTCTCCCTATCCTTGTACATAACCTGTTCATTGAATATAACATCTCGGCTGCGAATAACCTTTCGGCTTTGCTCATTCCATAGCCTATAGCCGAATTCATCGCCGCCATACCCAACAAACGTACACTTCACGGACTTGGCATCTAGCTTATTTCTTTCAACAGAATCCAAAAGAGCGTAAGCAACACAACCGAAAATACGTAGGTAAGATAGATTTACCTCCTTTCCAGTCCACTCCTCCTCGGGTATCCGATTATCCAAGGGAACCGATGGACCTCGGTTGATCAGGAATGCAGCTGTGCTCACTGCATCCGCCCAGAATGACTGAGGCAATCCGCTCTTCAGTCTCATGCATCTCGCTCGTTCATTTAGAGTTCTGTTCATCCTCTCGGCCACACCATTCTGCTGGGGCGTTCCACGTACAGTCCTCTCTGTACGAATCCCATTCTCAGCACAATACTCCTTGAACTCCTTGAGTTCATATTCTCCACCATTGTCGGAACGCAGACACTTCACCTTCAACCCCGTCTCCGTCTCAACCAAGGCCTTCCACCTTTTGAAAACGTCAAATGCATTAGACTTATTTTTAAGAAAATAAATCCATACCTTACGGGTTGAATCGTCGATGAACGTCATGTAGTACATCGATCCTCCGATGGACGCCACCGGAGCTGGTCCCCATAGATCACTATGGACCAGCTCTAGCTTCTCCTTCTTCGGGGTCCTGCCACTCCTCGAGAAACTCACTCGCCTTTGTTTCCCGAAGACACAATCTTCACACATACCAACCTCCACGGTTTGTAAACCAGGCAGCTTACCCTTCGAATTCATGACTTTCATCCCTTTCTCGCTCATGTGGCCCAGCCGGCAATGCCACAAATTTGCATCACCATTACCACTCGCAAGATCAAGGGAATCCTGCGAGTTACTGGTCATGTACAGCGTTCCTTCCTTCTTACCACGAGCTACTACCATAGCTCCCTTGGTAATCTTCCAGTTGCTACAGCCAAACGTTACTACGTAACCTTCCCTGTCAAGCTGTCCAACTGAAAGTAGGTTCCTATTCAATCCAGGGATATGTCTCACTCCATTCAACATCAATTTTGAGCCATTTGATGTCTCAACCTTTACGTTTCCCTTACCCACGATTTTCAGGGGTTCATCATCTGCTAGATACACCTGTCCAAAATCGCCAGAAACATAATTTAGCATTATACTAAAGTTACCGCATGAATGGAATGATGCGCCGGAATCCAAGACCCAAGACTCCATGGGACTGCACACGCTCAAGACCAATGCATCGCCATCATCATCATCCGTGGCTGCATTTGCTGTCTTCCTGTCTGCCTGATCCCCCTTGTTCTTCTTCGGCGCCTTGCACTGGTATTTAAAGTGACCAACTTCGTCACAATTCCAGCACTTTTTCGTCTGACTCTTCCCTCTGGATTTTGACCTCCCCTTAAACTGCCTTCCCTTCTGTCTGCCTCTGTTCTCGGTATTCAGTGCTGACCCTGAGGACGATCCTGATCCTGATTCGTTTCTCCGAATCTCCTCCCCGATCATCAAGTCCCTCACTCTGTCATACTTCAGCTTAGCGTCTGTGGCGCTAACGGCTGTCACTGTACCGGCCCAACTGTCTGGCAGAGAAGATAGCATTATTAAGGCCCGAATCTCATCTTCAAACTTTATATCCACCGAGTCCAACTGTGAGGTTAGCATGTTGAACTCATTCAAGTGTTGCCTTACCGGTGTTCCCTCCGTCATCCTCAGATTAAACAACCGTCTAATCAGATGAACCTTGTTTGCCGTCGATGGCTTTTGATACATCTCCTCCAAGGTTTTTAGCATCTCCCGTGTAGACTTTGCGCCTGTGGTATGGTAAGCCACTTCCTTGGACAGCGACAGACGCACCGCGCTCATCGCTTTCCTGTCCAATAACTCCCACTCCTCCGCAGACATCTTCTCGGGCTTCTCCTTGAGGGGCTGGTGCAAATCCTTACCGTAAAGATAATCTTCGATTTGCATCTTCCAGAATCCGTAGTCAGTCCCATCGAATCTCTCCACCGAAATCTTTCCGTCGTTCATCGTGAATCCTCCAGGAAACTAACCCGGAGCTCTGATACCAGTTGTTAGGAATTTAACCTAGCCACGATCTTCAGAACGACTAGACAATCGGATAAAGAACACAACAACAAAGAGCAAACAACAAGACAACGATTTGATTACCCAGTTCGTTACGAAGCGTAACTACGTCTGGGGGCGATACCAAGCCAGGATATTTTGCTTTTGATGAATCTTGGAGTTACATTGAACAAATGAAAGGAAAAACTGTTTTAATAGCTTCTTGGACACAAAAGCTGAAAAGTAAGTCCGTCTATTGAATCTCGGCCGAGATTAGACCCTGTCTCGGCCGAGATGACTAAGTCGGTGTAAGGGTCTCGGCCGAGATCACTCTCTGTCTCGGCCGAGATGCGTCTCCAGGGCAAACTTCCCGTTTTTCCTGCCTTCACGTCTCGGCCGAGATCACTTCTCTGTCTCGGCCGAGATGACTCTCCAGGGACAAACCTCCATTTTGCCTGCCTTCAAGTCTCGGCCGAGATCACTTCTCTGTCTCGGCCGAGATGACTCGACCACCCGTCTCGGCCGAGATCCTTCCCCGTCTCGGCCGAGATTACTTTCCAGCGAGAAACACTTCATTCTCCCTGCTTTTGGCTCCACAACTCAACAGTCCTTGATAGCAAACAAGACGTTTTTATGGACAGACAGACGACGCTGTCTTTCCATATTTTCTGCAAAACAATCATTGCGCCTATTTAAAGTATGAAAAAGCATAGATTTTGCAGCTTCTTTCTTACACAGATGCCAAAAGACAGAATGAAGGCTATAAAATTCAGTTTTACGCCTGATTCCCTCGGGATGGATCACCACAACTGTATCATTGTCAAGATTTTGTAAAATCTCCTTATGAGAACTTTTTTTAGTGATAAAATATTCGGCGCTCCACAA
Source organism: Ajuga chamaepitys (assembly GCA_958295605.1). NCBI lineage: Eukaryota > Viridiplantae > Streptophyta > Magnoliopsida > Lamiales > Lamiaceae > Ajuga > Ajuga chamaepitys. The sequence goes on from OY282501.1 coordinate 5,365,742, forward strand.
GTTGAAGAGCCTTGAACTGCGGACTCGGTAACATTGAGGGAAAACAGCCATATAGAGAAAGCATGCTTTTGAATTTTGATCTAAGCAGTAGTAGCTTGGATATGTTACTTCTAGTATTTGATCATATGCCTCCACAAAAACAGAATTTTGTTTGTCCGCAGCTACCTTTGCCCAGTGCTCCTGAGTCTTCTCGGCTCGCAACAGGAGGTCAGCAACCTTGATGATCAAAAGAGGGAGACCTTCACAATTCTCTGCAATCTTCTTTCCAGCTTCCTCAAGATGAGGAGGGCACACCTTATCAGCAAACACCTTTCCACATAGAAGATCCCAACTTTCTTCCTTACTCATGAATCGCATATTGCAACGGCCTCCTCTTTTACTTAAGAATCTACCAACTCTTCGTAGCCTAGTCGTCACCAGCACCAGAATACCACGAGATGAGTACCCAAGACCTTCAAAGAAGTTAGGCAGGAAATCCATATCCCACACATCATCGAATACTATGAAGTATGTATTGTCGCTCTCCTTTTCTCTGTCGAGATTCACTTGAGCCGCAATAGCTCGCCCACATTTTATGATCCTATAGTAATTTTCCGAGTAAGATGGTAGGCCTACCGAGACAAATATGCGATAATCAAAATTGTCAATAATTAATGGATCTTCAAGAAGATTTTTGGCCAAGGTAGTCTTGCCAATACCAGCCATCCCCACGATTGCAATACTTCTTTCACCTCGAAAAAGCTCATCTTTGATGGTGCCAAGCATGTCAGTATATCCAACCATTTGGGACATGTTTCCAGTTCCACATGAATAAATGGTTGATGAGAATACATTTTCATCTACTTCTTCATCATCGTCCTCATGGTATTCCTTCTTCTCTGTTTCTTCAACGTACTGCTTCGCCCAATCCACTGTTTCTGAAAAACAGTAAATATCTTGAGCCAACATCTGTAGGTCGATCCAAAACGACAACAAATTGCTTTTAGATTGTGGAAGTATCTGAGCTGAGATATAAGATTCAAACACATCTTCCAGTTTCCATACTGCCTCTCTCAAATCTCCATCAAATTTTTCATCCCTCTCATTCCGCACACCCCAGCTTACGGTATTTTCCTCGACTTTATCAAGAACTTCTTCTAAGGATTCCATCATTTTGTATGCAGAATCCAAGATTTCTTCAGTAGGAGACTGAAATGAAATGCGTTCGTAAGTAGAATTTCTAAGGTGGTGAAAGAAGTTCATAAGAGATACCACAGCAGAGTAAGCAGCCATCTCTCTTGATTTTTTTTTCTCTCAAACAATTTTCAGTAAATTGTACAACCTTTGTCATGTTATTGTACAACTTGTTCCATTAATTGATTCATGGAAGGCAGCGACAATTAAAACAATCGGTGATTGCGATGGACGAGCTGCCTCTAACTTGTAGAATGCAGAGATATATTTTAGTTTATTTCAACTTGTTCCATTAATAATTAAGACGCTGCACCTACCTTCTGAGATATATTTGTTTATGTACAAATTGTTCCGTTCATTGACTAATGAATCTAGTGCACCTGGCGATAATTAACGAATAGTACAATCTATTCACGACAAAATTGGATAAATATAGGACACTTTCCCGAATCGGATAGAGAGCCACTTCCCCCCTCTCGCCTGCCCCTAGATAGAGAATTATGAGGCACCTCTTTCCTTTGCCTGCCAACACAACAAGTCTCAGCTGTAAAGAAGGATTAACTCAAATGGCAACCCACGTCGATAGAAGCAACGAAGAAATTGGGAGTCACATAAATAAAAGGAAGAATTCGTTGGTTGATTTTTTCACTCAGCTGCACAATGAGCACAAACCAAACTATTCTTTGGCCTTTTACTAAAGAGTACGTTGTGCTCGTTACATTTTAAGCAACATACGCCAATTTTTTTAGGGTCTTTCCTTTTTGAAGAGGCCCAATAATATAATTTAATTTTTACTTATTTATTGGAAACTATTTTCTTGTGAGGTCTTTTCTCTTTGGAGAGGCCTAATAACATTGTTTGATTTTTATTTTATTCGATTTATTTAGCTATTTATTTATTGGAAACTATTTTTTTGGGGACTATATAGAGCCCTATTAAAATTTTGATAGGAATCTTTTTATTGATTAAGGGCTACAATAGTACAATCTTCAGTTTCATGAAGATGTTATACCGATTTAAGTTGTTTATGGCTTGATTTTGTTTGTATTGATGAATGATTATTACAGTTTTGTGTGTTACTAGTCAGAGACACGTGCGTTGCTCGTAATTCATAAAATTTACTTAAAAATGACTATTATATTTTTCAAAATAAATAACTTAAAAATTTGTATAGTATGTCAAGATAAAAATAAATACTCCTTTAATATAATTTTCTAATAGACTAAATATACTCCTTGATACATATGTATCTTGTATTATTGTCTAACGTAATATGATATAGTACTTTGAATGATTAATCTTGACAAACTAAAAAGAAATATATTAAGTACAATGTGCAATTAAACTGAATTTCTTTATCAAGGTTAAACGATAATACCATTCATAATTACGCCATGTGTTCCATAAAAAGAGTCATGTTTCAGAAATACTTTGTATCCTAAAAAAGGAGTCAAGTTTCAGAAAGACAAAACATTATTTTATTATAAGTCAAAGTAATATATTAAAATCAAGTATAAATTAATATGGTTTGATAAATCAAATTAAAAAAATAAACGGAGTCTTATATTTGAGAACTTGTTGTTTCTAGAAGGTTAAGCATTCATCTGAATTGACCAAAAAATAAAGGAAAAATCCATTTTTAAGCCCTTGAACAATTACCTTTTGTTCTATTGAGCCCCTGTACTTTAATTCAGTCACATTAAGCCCTCGAACTTTTATTTTGCAAATCATTAAGGACTTTCTTAACCACAGTTAGTATGCGTACAATTCACGCTCACTAATAGCGTTTAAGATTTAATCATAATAAATATATATCCTTCTATTTGAATTCCACTATGCATCCTTCAAGTAAACAGACATTAATTTCAATTAAAACAACAAGAGAGTGCTATCACTTCTCCAAAAAAGGCCAAATCATCGATGTCTTAAGGATAAGACCCCGACGCTGCTAGCAGTGACACCGTCTGCAATTCTGTGCGGTTAACCGCAGGAAGGAGTGTGGGCACAATCACCAGTCATGGACCAATTATTTTGTTAATTTTATATTTGATTATATAAGAAATTCAAGATATATCGATGATTTTAAGAAAAAGAAAATAAAGGTTTGATTATCCAACTCCTTATCGATTGGTAAGGTGTTTGGGCCCAGGAAGCGAAGGGAATGAGCTCGCTTGTATGTTGAGGGTAAAGCCTGCGGAGGGGTTGTAAACAAAGAGGTACCATAAATCAAGATAGTAGCGGCCACTGTCAACACTCAAATTTTGTAAAAAATATTGTATTTTTAGTGTGGTACTTATAATAATCATTTTCCAAAATAAATATATATATGATTAAATCCTAAACGCTATTAGTGAGCGTGGATTGTACGCATACTAACTGTGGTTAAGAAAGTCCTTAATGATTTGCAAAATAAAAGTTCGAGGGCTTAATGTGACTGAATAAAAATACAGGGGCTCAATAGAACAAAAGGTAATTGTTCAAGGGCTTAAAAATGGATTTTTCCAAAAATAAAAGTTATACATTTGTCAAATATGACTATTTTTTTGGGTTGGGGATAATATTGCAAATATAATTACTTCATGTTTACAATTCATTGTGTCTTTTCAGCTGTTTTTGTATAAAAATGTATAGTTAAGAAGTCATAAGATTTTATTATGTATTTAATTATCTCATTAACAATTAAATTGTATTACGTCACCTTTAAACTAAAGTTACTTGATGTAGCAACACTATTATTACAAATAAATAATATTTTTATGTAAGGTCGACTATATACATAGTGTTCTCCAATCTTCAATCAAGACACGTGTAAAATTTATATAAAACATCATAAATGCTTAAACTAATTTGTTATGTCTTTAATTCTTTATTTAGTTATAGTGAAACACTACTATTTTTTCACACATTGCACATTCATTTAAAAGTGTTGTATATACATGTTAAACCACACATTCTGGTTTTATTTCTCTCATTTTATTTTTTTATTTAGACTATACAGTGTTTTATTCAACGTAATTATTATTATTTATTTTTATCTAATCTATACTCAAGTTAATATTAACATTCACATTTTATTGTCTTTTTTTTTCCTGCATGTTTTAATTTAATTATGCAATACTCACTCACATAGTACAATTTTTAATCATTCACTTAGTACAACTTGGTTAATTATTTCTATATAGTTCTTTTTTATTCTTTATTGTACGCTATAATTTTGTATAGCGTAGTAAATTCATTTATCAAGTTATTACATATGCATAAAATATATGTATAGTATTTTTATTGATTTAATAATTTGGTTAATGTTATATCTTAAATATTTGAAAGAATCTGTTGCAACTATTCATGTCCACTATTTTTACGTTTGTCATTTTATTATTTTGTTAGTAGTACAATAAAATTTTACACCTCAGTCTAATAACAGATTGTAACATGTTGCTTGCCTTAATATTAGGTTGATGATCTAAAGATGGTGGCAAGTTAATCTTGTAAATATCAAGATAAGCAGGAGGTTGTCTATTTCTGGAAGACCTTCTCAAGTCATTACTGACCAAATTGTCATTAAATTTATCTATACCAGAAATATGAAGCTCAGAATTAGAATTACATGAGGCAGACATCAAGGGAAGTATCTGTTAAGCACATTCACATAAAATCACCAGACTTCCGTTCCGCCAGAAAGCAAGAACAACGGCCGAACTCAGTAAGAAAAATCAGACGATACAGGAATGAAAAACTAGCGCAGCAAGAAGAAGATAAAAACAAACACACAAGAAGTTTTACGTGGTTCGAACAATTGTTCTACATCCACGGAGGATTAGCACACCTCAATTTACTATCAAATCCTCAAGATTACAAGAATTATTCCAGAATTGCAAAGACCCCTCAACTTAGAACCCTAAATTGATGACCGCAATCCTAATCACTTAATTCTCTCTTGATGATAACAAAACCAGAGGGAAAACTGTAAATTGAGATAAGTTGCAACATTTCACATGACTCTATATAAAAGAATGAGCTCGAATCATCCAGATAAGCCAACTGCAAGCTGAACTGTTTCGCAACGGCTTTAAAACCGTTGTCTGTTTGTTTGTTGCAGCTGATTTCATAACCACCCTGAACCGGTGGTTATGAATTCAGTTCTTCTTCTGTTTTGACTCCTCAGACTGGTTCTCAAGCTTCTTGACCCGGTTCCTTGACCAGCACCACATTTTATACAAAATATGAACACCTTTGATGTAATTGAACCACAATTCACAAATCTCCACCTCAATAAATCAAAATGTGCATCATTTCCTCAATCCTTACCATCGCCTATCTCAGAAACAGGTCTCAAGCTTAATTAAGCCCTAGCAATAAGCAAACTTAGCTCCAGGAACTGACTTTGTAAGGAAATCAGCAGCATTTTCCTTGGTGTGCACTTTCTTCGCCATAACTGTTCCAGCTTCAATAATATCTCTAACAAAATGCATCTTTACATCTATATGTTTTGATCTTTCATGAAAAACATGATGTTTAACTAGATGTAAAGCACTCTGATTATCACCCAACACTGTTACACACTTCTGTCTCACACCAAAATCCTTCAAGATCCCTTTTAGCCATATAGCTTCTTTGCAAGCATCAGTTACTGCAATATACTCTGCCTCTGTTGTAGATAATGCTACTACAGATTGATGTACTGACCTCCAAGAGACTGTTGTTCCATACAAAGTAAACACATATCCTGAAATAGACTTTCTAGTGTCTATATTTCCAGCAAAATCTGCATCTACAAATCCCATTAAAGGATCACACTCAGAGCTTGTTTTCTCATATTTCAGACCTAAACTGACTGATCCTTTTAGATATCTCAGAATATACTTCAGAGCTTCCCAGTGTTCTCTTCCAGGGTTTGCCATAAACCTACTTACTAAGGATACTGCAAATGCCAAATCTGATCGGCTACAAATCATACCATACATTAGACTCCCTACTCCACTTGCATAAGGTATATTCTGCATATATCTTTCCTCAGCAGGTGTCTTTGGACTTTGATCTTTTGATAGTTTGATTTGTTGCCCTACTGGAATTACCACTGACCTTGATTCATGCATATTAAACATTTCCAGTACCTTTTGTAGATAATCCCTCTGAGATAGGAATAATACACCAGCTTCTCTATCTCTGATAATATCCATTCCCAGCATCTTCTTAGCACTCCCCAGGTCTTTCATTTCAAACTCAGTGTTTAATCTCTCCTTCAACTGTTGAATCTTCAGCTTACTTTTGCTAGCTATTAGCATGTCATCCACATATAGCAACAGATATATTTGATCTAATTTTGCATTCTTCTCAAAGTATACACAGTTATCATAAAGACTTATAGCAAAACCAGCATTTATCATGAACTCATTAAATTTTTTGTTCCATTACCTTGGACTTTGCTTCAAACCATACAGAGACTTCTTCAAATGAAATACCTTGTCTTCTTCTCCAGTCTTTTCAAAACTCTCAGGCTGTTTCATGTAAATGTCTTCCACTAACTCTCCATGTAAAAAAGCAGTCTTAACATCTAGTTGTTGAAGTTCAAGATCTTCCTGTGTAACTTTTGCCAGTAAAATTCTGATAGAAGTATGTTGAACTACTGGTGAAAACACTTCATGAAAATCAATCCATTCCCTCTAAGTGAATCCTCTTGCCACCAACCTAGCTTTATATCTGAGCTTTTCATCATTTACAACTTCCTGTTTCTTCTTAAAAATCCATTTTGAGCTTACAAGTTTCTGACCATTTGGCTTCTTAACTAGCTCCCAAGTATGATTTCTCTCCAGAGAATTCATTTCTTCCATCATTGCATTCATCAATTGTTTCTTCTCAATTCCACTTATGGCTTCTAAGTAAGTCTGAGGTTCTGTATATTCAAGAGATTCTGCAGCATTCAATGCATAATATACCATGTCAGCTTGTCCATATCTCTTTGGTGGATGAATTTCCCTTCTGGCTCTATCTCTGGTCAAACTGTAGTTTCTTAGGTTATTCTGATCAGGTTGGTCTTCTTCACTCTCCGAGGAACTACTTGATTCTTCAGGATTTATTAGTTCTGTTGTCTGTTGAGTATCTACTCCTGATACCTCCACCTCAACTGATGAATTTCCTTTTTGAGTGACATCCTCAGCTTCTGACTGATCTCCAGTTGAGATGTATCCCATAACTCCTTCATTAAACTTCACATCTCTACTTATAATTAGCTTCTGATGTCCCTTTTCAACACACCATAGTCTGTATCCCTTTGTTCCTTCTGGATAGCCAAGGAAAACACATCTCAATGCTTTAGGGTCCAGTTTGTCCTGTCTTATATGAGTGAATGCCAAACACCCAAATACCTTGAGCTCTGAATAATTTGAAATTCTTCCATACCAGATTTCATCTGGTGTCTTGAAATCTAAAGTTGATGAAGGGGTTTTGTTGATCAGGTGGCGGGATGTGTTTACTGTTTCTCCCCAGAAAATTTTAGGGAGTCTTGCATCTATCATCATGCATCTAACCTTCTCCAGAATAGTTCTGTTTATCTCACAGCTATGCCATTCTGTTGGGGGTTTAGTGGTACTGTTGTGTGCCTGACAATCCCTCTTTCTTTACAGAAGTCTGTGAATTCATTTGAAAGATGCATTTTGCCGGATTAAGGCATAGATTATACCGCTGCAATGTGTTTAACGTTTCAGCAATATCTTGTACACATGTAGATTGAGAGGTACTTTTAATAACAAGATCGTCAACATATACCTCTACATTCCGACCAATTAATTTGATGTCGAAAGACGTTGTCCATGAGGCGTTGGTAAGTGGCTCTGGCATTCTTGAGCCCAAAAGGCATTTTCTTGAAGGCAAAGCATCCGGAGTCAGTGATAAAGGCCGTTTTAAGTGCATCACGGCGATCCATATGGATTTGATGGTATCCCTTGTATAGATCCAAAAAGTAAAGTGCCTTGTGCCCAGTAATGGCTTCGGCTTTTTGGTCGATAGAGGGCAGAGGATAACAATCTTTTGGGCAGTGCTTGTTAAGATCAGAAAAATCTACGCACATTCTCCATGCCCCGCTGGACTTCGTCACCATCACGGGACTAGATAACCAGGAAGGGTAATGCACTTCAAACAGGATGTCTGCATCTAGGAGCTGTTGTACTTCAACTCGGATGGCTGCGTTCCGCTCCGGAGCGAATTTTCTCCGTTTTTGTTGTATGGGCTTTACGCTGGGGTCAATATTTAACTTGTGGGTAATGAATTCCGGAGAGACTCCCGGCATGTCCAATGGGGACCACGCGAAAACTTCAGAATATTCTCGCAAGGTCTGGATGATGGTGTTATGTAATCACGGCGTATCCACTGCGCCGACGGTTACAGTGTGCTCTGGTTGAGCTGGATCGAGCGGCACCTGAACAGTGTGGTCTCCGAGTGGTATAGATGAATCCGAGGTGGGAACCGAGGTGGTTACCTGAAACTGTGGCTTGGTGGGAACCTTTGTTGCCTTTTTGAGTGCTACATACATGCACTCTTTTGAGATTCGTTAATTGCCGCAGATAGCCACCTCGCCATGTGGTGTAGGGAACTTTAGTGCGAGGTGGTATGTGGAGCAAACGGCCTTCGCCGGGGTGAGCCAGTCTCGACCCAAAATCATGTTGTATGGTGATGGGGAATTAACCATATAGAAATCTACGAAGATGGTTTTTATTGCTAGATAAGTTCCAATAGATGTAGGAAGGTTGATGACTGCTTCAGGTCGGACCTCACCCTGGGTGAAGGTCTGTAGCGGCCCGGGGGTCGGCCGGAGTAGTTCACGAGGAGTACCCATTTTCTGAAAATAGTCGGTGAATATGACGCTAACTGCGACTCTGTTGTCGACGAAAACCCGCTTTATCGTAACATTAGCTACGACCATGTCGATGATGATGGCGTCGGTATGTGGGGTGAGCTCGAGAACCGGATCTTTGTCGGTAAAACTTACGGTTTCAGATTGGTGGAGCCGTTTGTGGCGCGGCTCCTCGGGAGGAGACTTGCGCGCTTCCGCTGACACGTCGGTTTCTAACCTAGTGTTCCGCAAGTGTACGGATGTAGGTGTAGTACTATTGTCAAGGTCGATCCCACAAGGAATAGTTTTAGGTAGTTTGGTACCTTAATACTCTAGGAATGTCCTAACTAGATACTAAGTTGCAAAGGTTGATTTTAACACGACTTAAAGAATTTACAAATAATTGGCAAACAAAAAAGAACTAACAATCGATGAGAAAAGGTATCCTAGGGCTTCGATTTCAGGATATTAATTCAAGATTGGATATAATTAACCTATAAAATTACCAATTCTAATGTTTATTAGGCGGCACGACAATAATCTAATCCTTCTCTCGAAGCGATTAAACCGTTGATTAATTAAGCTAATTACCCTCTCGAGTCAATTATACCTAATAACTCCCAAACGATCCTAAGCCACGGCCTACACAGTCATAGACAACTGCGCTCTATGTTCTAAGTCTGATAACAATTCCCTCCTCTCGAAGCGGAATTGTTAAACTAAATTACTAAATCTAGGTGATCAAGCTAAATTCAGTTTTAAGCACAAACATAGAGATAAAACACGTAAAGAGCGGAATAAATAGATTAAATCATAATAAAACCATTGTCATAAAAATCCCTACTTTCTAACCCTAGGACACGAATAGCTTAGCTACTCATGCCTAGCAATAATCCAATACAAAATCTTAATAAAAACATTGTAAAGAATTAAACTAGAAAAGAATAAATAAACCCGGATTCCTCCGTCTCGATGATCTTCGTCTTCTTTGTCCTCCAAGATGTCTTCTAGGTAAATAATGTAATTGATGTTCTTCCGTGATTGATCCCATTTTCCCTAAAGCTTGGAGTCCTTTTTATAGAGTTGGGGACGAATCTTGGGGAAGATGGGATCAAAATCCTATTAAAATTAGGAAATCTTCGCATAAAAAAATCCTTCTGACACGGCCGTGTTGCTTAAGTGACATGGCCGTGTTGCTTCGTAAATTTCTCTTTTCCAGCAACAATTTGACACGGCCGTGTTGCTTTGTGACGCGGCCGTGTCGGTTCTTGCCCCGTTTTGCTCCTGGACCGGTTCAAGCCGGTTCGGACCGGTTTGGACCGGTTTTTGGACGGTTCTCACTCTTTTGGGCCGGTTTTCATTCTTTTCCAACTTGTTTCCTCGTCCGGCAGCCTGAAAATGCTCAAAATACCTTAAAACAAGTCGAAACACGTCAAATGACCCAAATATTATTAATATAAATAATTGCCGGTCAAATATGCACGTAAATGATATAAAATATGATCCTAAATCGACCTAAATACATGCATAAGTAACGTGTTATCATCCGCCTTCAAGGCACTGCGGGAAGCCCCAGTGGGGATGGCCCCATAAATCACATTTATGACGTGAGTAGGCGGATTGTCTCCAGGTCCTCCATGTGGAGGCGGCTGCGGCAACAAGTGGGGTTGTTGACGGCTTCCCTAGTCCTGCCGCGCATAATTGTTGTATCCAGGCCTGTTATTCTGCCATTGCGGCCTGTTTTGCTGTGGACCTCGGTCATTGTATTCTGCGTGGCCCTGTTGCGAACCTCCAGTCTGGCTTGACCGGGGCCTGTCTTCGGTCCGAGCAACATACTGCCGTAAGAAACCCTTCTTTAAACAGTCTTCGATTTCTTTTCCAAGCTCTCGACATTCCTCGGTTTCATGTCCATGATCATGGTGATACGCACACCACTTGTCGCGGTTACGCTTTTCTATCGGAGCAGTCATCCGTGAGCACGCCGCAGATCGTTCTTATGAACGGAAAGAATCTCGGCTCGTGATTTTGTAAGTGGAGTAAGTTGAGGGATATCTCCGCGAGGTTCCAAGCGTCCACGGCTTAGACGAGAAAAAGCACTAGGCCGAGTATTGGGCCCGGCTTGTGTTCTATCTAATTGCCGCTTGCTGGCATGCTTCTCACGTTTACGGGGAGTCTGCTCCTCAGCCTTGGCGAACCTGCATACAATGTTAAACAGAGCCCGGGTCGTAGCAGGAGGGTTCCGGACCAGCTCAGTGTAAAGCGGCCCGGGGGCGAAGGCCATTCATAAAGGCGTTGATGATGACATCGTCCGACCGGCTTCCCACCTTAAGGCTCTCCGCCGTGAAGCGATCAAGAAATTGGGTAACAGTTTCTCTATCCCGTTGTTCCATGTTCATGAGGTCGGCCAAGGTGGCCATGGGCTTTGCCCGCGTATGAAAACGCGCCCAAAACTGTTCGGCGAGATCGCGAAAAGAGGTAACGCTACCCCATGGTAAAGAATCAAACAAAAATCTAGCTTCATCTTGGAGATACTCGGGAAACACCTTACACAAGTGGTGAGGAGTCCAATTGCGGTTGAACATAGCATACTTGAAGGCGTTCAAAAAATTACTTGGATCTCCGGTGCCGTTGTATACGGCTACTGGAGGAAGCGCGAACCCCTCGGGGAGTGGGACAGCAAGAATCTCGTCGTTGAACGGGGTGATGATCTCCCCATCAGCATCGAGGCCCAACACTTTGTCAAGCTCTGCGGCAAATTGGGCTTGCTCTCGTTCCAAGGGATCCAGCACACGAGATTGGTATAAGCGAGCAAGCTTCGGGGCATCTGCAGGTCTTCGGCGATGCACGCCTTCGTGGACGTATCGGGGCCTCGACCCGTTAGAACTGCGGTTATCCGCTGGAGAGGCTGTCCTCCGTCGTCGACGCTCAAGCCTCGATCGATGAGGGGGATCTTCGTCTAATTCACGTGACAAATCACGGGGCGGTTTCTCATTTCTTGATCGACGCCATTGTTGGCACGCTCACCGGAGTGGGCGCGCCGATTGTTCCATTCTTGGAACAAAGCGGCGTGTTCCTGAAGAAAGGCTCGCTGTACCTGAGACAACTCGGGGGCAAGCGGAGGATTAACTTGCGTCGGATCAGCAGCAGGGGGATGATTCTGCATGTTGGCGTGTTCCGTGGGCGGATCTTGGTTTCGCTGACGGGGTGGTGGATTCTGATCCACAGGAGGATCACGACGGGACCGGGTAGGATTAGCAGATCTACGAGTATTCACCATAGCGATTGCGATGACGTTGAAATAAACTAGGGTTTTCTTGTCAATCGGTTCCCACAGACGGCGCCAATTGATAAAGCGCAATCCGGTTATCAAGTGGACTCCAAGTAAAATTCGATTTGTAACACAACCCAATACAAAAAAATTAGAGAACACAGGATATACGTGGTTTGATCCGGAGATCTACGTCCACGGGCGTAAAATATCACCTGCCGAGGTATTTTTCACTATCTTCCTTTCAATCTTACACGTTGTAGTTTAGGAGTACAAAATGTCAACCCTAAATCCGAGTCCAATTCTGCTATTTATACTACTCGATTCAAACCCTAACTAAATCCCTACAATTACGCCTACCATCTCTGCATGGGAGTTGGAAGGAGATCGTGGGAATCTCACTTTCCCAATATGCCGCGACTGGGCCGCTCCAGGCCCGTGTGTAATTCTGGGCCAGCTTGGTTGCTGGGCTCGCTCTTCTGGGCTCAGTTGCTTCGGGTCGGGTTGGTCCGACCCGAAGTTACTGGGTCATACCTATCAGGAAGTTTTTTCCTTTGCTTATCTTTTGAAGAAGTGATTAAAATTATAGATTGTGGTAAAATTGTTTAAAATCGAAAGTAGGTAGTGTTTGAGAATAAAAGTAATTTTTGGTCAAATCTAAAAGCTGGAGTGTTTAATACTTGAGCAGCTTTTAGCTTATAAGTGAAAAAAACTTATATTTATTTACCAAAATACAAAAAAGATGAAAAATTTTAGTTTTTGACCTAAAATCACTTTTATTAAATCTAAAGTTGTTTTTGCAAACACTCCAAAACAGTTTTTCTCAAGTTATAAGTTGAAAAACACTTGAAAAAAATAATTGTAAACAACCCCGTATTCTGTTCATGTTGGTACACATGGTATTAGTACCTGAAAAATATTACACCAGTTTAGGCGAATGCACAAAAGACATGCACAAAAATATTACTCCGTGTATGATCTTATAAACAGATTTCTGAAGTTGTTCATCTTAATAAACATAAATTTCAATGTAGGATAAAACATAAATAAAATTATTAGTAAAATGTAAATATAAGTTGCTCACACGTTATGTATGAATTTAATATAACTTACTTTATATATAGGTGTATATATATTTTATAGATGAACATTAAGATAAAATATTAAATATAAAAAATTATATCTATTTCAAACCATTTCTTATCTTTGAAATCTAAACATATATTTAGTATGTTTGGATCATTTTTTCACCTATGTGCATACACAAATAGCTTAATTAATTGTAAATGCTCAATCAAACAAAATATCCAAGTATCAAATCATATTATTAAATAAAATAAATTGAATAATGCTATAAGAAATTTTTTTTTCTTTAATTTTTCCCATTTTATTTTAAATGTTTTAATTTATCTAAATAAGGTTTTAAATTCTAACCATAACTATTTACTTTTTTTAAAAAAAAATATTTGCAAGTTTTAATACTTGGTATTACATATATACCTAACAAAATACCAAAATAAAATTAAAAAGTTATTCAGTAGTTGGAATAACAAAATAAAACATATCAATTCTTCAATATTTCTTAGTATTGGATAATTTTACTTATTTAAAATATGTTTCAATTGCAACTTGTATAAAATCATATTTTAGGTTGCAAAGTGTAATTCTTTATAGAAAAATAATATTAATATATTTAAGAAAAAGTAATAAAACAATAATTATGAGATGAATTACCATATATTAACTTATATATATATATATATATATATATATAAGTCGCAGTCTTGTGATTAATCAAACAAAAATAATCATTATAACAAATAAATTTTAGCAAATTTAATAATTTAATAAGCTAATTATAAATCAAATATTAACTTTCTCGATAAAGTACATGTTCAATTATATATACATTGAATTTTATCTCAACGTAATAAATGAAGAAAACTTGAGACAATTCATGCTAGATTTAGTTGTGGTTTTAATGAAATAATCAAGTAAAATAATTTTTAAAGAGAATTATTTGATTTGTAGTTGTATTCCGAACAAATATTATTTTTAACTGTACAACCCACAATAAACACTGAAATCTTACTCAAATAATCAAAGACAAATAATAATATTTTAAATCGAATATCTTATTATAATATATGTGATATGAATTTCAAATCAAACACCGTTAAAAAGGATTAATTTGATATATTATACATAATAAATAGAGTAGAGATGAAAATAACTATTTGCAACTTTAGAAAATAAAATAAATTTTTATTCTTACCAAATGTGACAATAACTTACCAATCACATTCTAAAATATTATACTGGAAAGTGTTAGTTAGAGAATTGTCCCTACTTACATATATAAATATATATGAATTTTTTAATTTTATAAAATAATTTTTAAATTCTAACTATAGATCATTAAAAATAAACATGAAATTATATAGTATAAAAAACACTAATATTTTATTTGAATATTTCACATGTAATATAAAGTTTCATACTTTTTTTATGTCCCTGCTTTTATTTTATATTTTATTAATTTATCTAAATAAAATTTAATGTTCTAATTATAAATATTTATTTTTCTCTTTCTAAAGTTAGATTTTCATTTGCAACTTTTAATTAAAGTCTATGAGTTCTTCATAATATTTGAATATTATTAATTTTATTTAGTATTATAAATTATTTATATAAATGTATATTTTTTTTTTATGAATATTTTATTTATGTAAAGATAAAAATTGATTAATGCGATCAAAATTACTTACGTTATTAAAAGTAAAAAAGACATAATTTTTTTTTTTTAATTGAAAAAAGACATAGTTGATATTGGTTAGTGCGACAAAGTATTATTTACTTTACAAAGTTTAAAAACATATAGCTGACGATTAGTAAAGTGAAAAAAGAATAAAAGATTTGGAAAGTGTAACAAATGTCAGAATTTAGGTTGAAAAGAGTAAATTCTTAACATATACATTATTAAAAATATAATAGGTAATTAAAAATAATTTCAATAACAATTTTAATACATAATTAAACATATGGTCAAAGCTTCCGTACATTCCTGAAAAAACATATTAGCATATTTGATGATTTAATAAATTGATTATGAAATAGATATTGATTTTTTTGCCTTTCATTTAATAAAGTAGTACTTTCATTATTTAAACGATGATTTTTCTCCCTATGTAACTTAAATAACGAAAATATATGAAAACTCATGTCAAATAAAATAAATTGATTATTTTTATTTTAAAAAAATACTCAATTAATATTTTTTATAAATAAATGATTTTACTAATTTTAGTTACTGCTCAAACCAAAATATTATAGTCCAATTCACAATAAACATCAATTCAATCATAAATGATTAACCAACAAATAATCTGTTTTTCAAACTAAATATATGTATATCAAAAAGAAGATCGTGAAAAACTTAATAATTTGATATATTATGCATAAAAATTGGATGAGGAATGAAAATTAAGAAAAAAGTTGCCAATTATAGTTAAAAAAAATTAGGAGGGAAAGCTAAAATGACGTAATTGCCCTCCATTTTGCTTATATATATATATACATAGATTCCAAATCGCAGACTTGATGAATATTTGTCCCTTCTGCTATCTGCATTATTTGTTGTATGATCCTGATTGCTGTATGCAGTGAATCGTGTTGTCAATTGACTATTGTATGCGTTCCTTAAAGACTATTGTTTTAGCCTTCTTACAACGCCCGAGATTCTCTTCCTACGGCAGACTTGTCTTGCCGCTTGCCGTAGACGACTTGGTGTATTTCCTTGTTGTAACTACTGTATATAATATACTAGATGTTCACCCGTGCGATGCACGGGATGAGTACGTTTCCAATAATAATAATAATAACAATGAAATTATCAGCTTATATATTAATTCAATTATTTGAATGCATGATCTTATGCTGAATATTTTAAGTAAAATTATAAATACACACTTGAAATTCGATTCATTTCCCTCCCTGCTATTTCAATGTGCATTACACATGTTGTAATAATTACATATGCATATAATGATAAAACAATGTCAAATATTTTGAATAATTATCGTTTGAAAGCCACATATATTAAATAATATAATATTAGTATAAGAAGCCACAAACATATTAGTTACTTAAGTATATGAGTGACAAGCTATATTATCATGTCATGTTCAAATAAAAGTAATTGACTTATTATTTTTGTAGTTAAGATAATTTTTCTTTTCACAAAATAGAAGAAAATAATAAGCAACTAATTCAACCAACAAATTACTTTAGCAAATATATCTAAGTTTTTTTTTTTATTATTGTAAAGTGTAAACCTAACAAATTTTGTATTTTTTATGAATTATTTTCAACCAAATACTTTAAACCATTCAAAAATTATTAAGATAAAAAAGGTAAAATTAAAGTAAATAATTTTAATTTTCAAAAAATTCAATCGGTTAAAAAAATTCATTTTTGGAATTCTATCACATTTTAATTTTATATAAAAATGTTTAGAAATCAAATATATCATTTTTTTTTAAAATCAAAATATATCATTACTATTCAAAAAAGGTATATTACACTTAAAATTTAATATTTTAATTATAATATATGCATTATGGATGTCAAATCGAAGATCGTCAAAAGAGAAATAATTTGATATATTTCTTATAAAAAATTAAGTTGAGATGAAAAAGTTAAAAGACTTTTAAATTTCGAAGGCAAAAGATAAAAAAAGAAAAGAAAAAAGAAAAAGAAAAAAAAAATGAATGGAGGAGAACCCACAAAAGAAGGTGGATGCTCCCCTTCTTTAAGGACTCTCTACGTATTTAAGAATATTTTTTAAAAATTAAAATAAAATAAAAATTTGGCGAAAAATTATGAAAGCGACATGTGTCTTTTTCTATTTTTGGGCAACCTTCTTTTAGTAGAATAGGTTGATTTGTGATGATAAAAGTGGTCTCAAATGCGCCTAAATATTTTTTGCAACATTTTGTTTCTCTAAAAGTAGTCTTGAACGATCTCAAATAATTTGTAAAGAGATTTGTGATGGATTTAAATCCTTTGGGTTCTGCAGAAGAGGTTAGTGAAGCAAGAAGTGCAGTAGAAGCAATGTTAACAAAATGACGAGGTTTAAAAATACCGGACTTAGCTCGAGTTTGCATAGGATGATTAGGTAGAGCAACTTGAGAGGGAGGTGGAGCAGATGTCGGGGGAGAAGGAAAAACGGAGGAAGCACTGAAAAGTGGAGCAGGCGAGGAGGAAGATGGCGGAGCAGTGAGTACTGGAGTTTGAAGTGGAGAATGGGCCTCGAGAAGTGGGCTGGCGGACGAAGCAGTGTGCGGGGAATGGGCTGGACTGCGAGGTGGACTTGCTATGGAAATAGGGGCGGCAGGTGGTGAATTGGGTTGGGAGGCAGCAGGTGAATGTGTTGGATTGGGGAATTGGGCCTGGTGGAGTGGGCCGGTAGTGTCAGCAAAGGACGGAGGGGGGGAAGGGCTAGATGGGGAGGTGTGGGCCTCAAAAGGAAGGCAGCAATTGAGCCTCAGGGAAGTGGGGGCCTGAGGAGGCGGTGGAAACGTGGAACGAGTATGGGCCAAGGACAGAAGGCCGAGAAGAAGGTGGAGAAGAGCCAGGAACCTGAAAATCAATAAAACTAGAGAAATCGAGTGTGTCAGTAGAAGAATTAGACGAAGCAGTTTGGAAAGGAAAAATGGATTCATCAAATTGAGCATGTCGAGTAATATAAATATGGCGAGTGACAGGATCGTAACACCGGAAACCCTTATGGGAGCTACTATAACCTAAGAAAATACAAGGTAAACTACGAGGAGACAATTTAGTAGAAGTATAATTGCGAAGATAAGGAAAAACACGGCAGCCAAAAACTTTAAAAATACCATAATTGGGAACACAATTAAATAATATTTCAAATGGGGATTTATTATCTAGAAGAGGGCTAGGCAGTCTATTTATAATGTAGATAGCAGAAGAAAAAGCATCAAGCCAGAATTCAGCAGGAACATGTGCATGAAATAACAAGGAAAGACCAGTTTCAGTAATATGTCGATGTTTACGCTCTGCTCTACCATTTTGTTGAGGATATAAGGACAAGATAGACGATGAATAATGCCATGCAAAGCAAAAAGAGTAGAAACACGTTTATTAACAAATTCACCACCACCGTCACTTTGAAAGATTTTAACCGTTAATTGAAATTGATTATGAACAAGCGGTAGAAAATGCTTTAAGACATAAAAAAAAATCAGATTTACTACGCAACGGATACAACCAAGAGAAACGAGAAAAATCATCCACGAACACAACATAATATTTAAAACCAGAAGAGGAAGCAATGGGGGCAGGACCCCACAAATCACAATGCACTAAATCTAAAACCGAAGAAGCACGTTTTTCATTTAACGAGAAAGGTAAACGTTTACTCTTAGCTAATTGACAAGACGAACATAAACCAGGTTTAGGCAAAATAGAATTAAGTGCTAAATAACCCAATTTGTTCAATAAGTGAATAATAGAAATAGAAGTATGTCCTAAACGAGAATGCCACAATTCATAAGAAGAATTTAACGAACGAGAATTTAAAGCAGCAATGAAAGCAGTGGAAGCCCGATCAAGAACATATAAACCGTCCTTACACCGTCCCTTTGCTAGAATTGTCTTTGTTATCTGATGCTGAACAACAAAAGATTGGTTAGAAAAAACGACAGTAACAGGAAGATCCGCAGTCAATTTACTAATAGATAAAAAAAATTTAGTTAAATGAGGGACGACTAAAACGTCTAACAAAGGTAAAGAATGATCAACTGAATGAGAACCCAAGTGAGAAATTGAAAGAGAAGCACCGTTACCAACGGTGACAGTAGAATTACCGGTATAAGGAGCAAATTCATCAAGAGTATCCGTGGAAGAAGTCATGTGGGCGGTGGCGCCCGTATCAACATAACAATCAGAGGGAGATGAATTTATGGAGCATTGGGCGCCGAAAGCTTGAGCGAGATTGGCAGAATCAGCCGATGGACGAGTGTAGCAATCTGGGCAATTGTTAGCTTAGTGCGACAACTGGCAAATCTGACAGCGTGGAGGTCGACGAGGAGCAGTTGCGCTGTAATTACCGGAAGAACCACCACGAGTAGAATTGTAATGGGTTGGGCTAGAATTATAATTATTTGGGCCAGAATTGTAATTTATGGGGCCTGAATTGGGTTTGCCAGAATTGTAATTATTTGAACCAGAATTGCCAGAATGTTGATTGGAAGAACCTGAAGCATGACCACGACCAGAAGGGTAACCACCGCGACCTGAAGAGGCACGACCATTACCACGGCCGCGACCTGGCGGACCACTGCGAGCAGAGTAAAATGCGGCGGCAACCGGAATGGAGTCGACGGCGGTGTGCGCCTTATCACGGAGCTCCTGATCGCGCGCCTGACTGATCAGATCGTTGAAAACAAGAGGAAAGGGTAGCGCGAGGCGAAGATCGACGAACGTACGAAAGTCGGGACCAAGACCACGAAGGAACCACCTACACTTGTCAGGTTCGGAGACAGGATGTCCAATGGCGGCGAGCTGATGGCATAGCAACTTGAACCGACGGCCAAAATCTGTGACGGATTGGGATCCTCGTTGCAAAAATTGTAATTCATCATGAAGCTGATTTGCGCGGGACGGGGTGTTTGGACTGAAGGCAGCTTCAAGAGCAGCCCAGACGTCTGCGGCAGACCGGAGGCCAATCACCTCCGACATCGCCTCCTCGGAGAGGGAGGAGAAGAGAAGACTAAGAACTTGATCGTGACGCCGAACCCAAAGGGAGTGGGCTGGATTCGGCACAAGATTAGATTTGGCACCAGCAGGTGTGTCTCTGGCGGCAGGGGGAATATCCAGCAATGTGGCAGCAGCGGGAAGAAAAGCCGGTGGCTCGGAGCTTGAGCCATCAAGAAAGACATGAAGATGATCACACTTGAGCATGGCGAATACTTGTTCGCGCCACAGTAGGTAATTCGTAGAAGATAGGCGAATATTCATAAGATGAAGCATGGTATTGAGGGGAAGAGAGGTGGAGTCAGAAGCCATGGAAATAAGGAGAAGAAGAAAAGCGAAAGAAAGAAACGGGAGAAAAGAGCGAGAGAGAAAAATAAGAGTTCTGGTGATTTAGGCTGATACCATGAGAGAAAGATAATTTGATTCACCGTAAATTTGGTGATCAGGTTTCCACTATATTTATAAAAGAATACAACAACAATAATGGAGAAAATCAAGGGGAAGTTACAACAAATCGATCCCCAAGATATTTACAGAAAATCTATCCTATTTTATACTATATTTATTTACATCAATTGAATTTACATATTTCTTCTCTATTTTCTCTATTAATAACAAGTTATCGCAAATAATTTATTATTAGTAATCACAATTATAACCTAAACAAATATTATATAAAATACTTTTTTTATTGTAGTGATATTACACGGTTAGATCCTTCATTCCGTATGGCGTACGAATAATAGCAGTGCAGTCAACAAATTGGAAACTTAAACATTAAAAAAAAAAAAAAAAGCAAAACTAGACATAGTAAACTAAATAAATCACTATACAAAAACCGACACTCGCCAACAAATAACTTGTCAACCAGTTTCGTGATTGCAATTGATATTTCATTTTTTATTCCGCTACTATGTAAACTAAATAAATGTTATTTGTTGCTTTAAATAAATCACTATTCAAATAACCGACACCCTTTGTTGCTTTATATATATATATAACAGTAACTCGTACTAGGTATATTTATGGCATTATACATCTTAAGGTCCTTAAAGTATTAATGTTTGTTTTAAATGGTCCTTAAAGTATCATTTTGTTTTAATTAGTCCTTGAAGTTATAAATTTTTAAATCAATTAGTCCCTGAAGTATTTTTTGTTTCAATTGGTCCCTTATGTTTTACAATTATGTCAATTGATCCTTAAACTATTACGAAATTCTAGCTTAAGGCCCCCTAAAAGAAAAAAAAGATACATAAAATATGTGAAATCGTCGATTTAATTCAAAATAATATTATAACATATCTTTTATTAAATAAATATTGTGTATTTTTATTATGATACTTTTACCATCAAACGAGGTGAATTATACTATAATAGGATTTGAACAAAAGTTCGAGATTATAATTTCTCAATAATTTTATCCAAACTTTGAGAAATACTGTGTGGTACTTTAATTTTAGTGATAATTTAGTCGAGATATTTTGAACTCTATCTATCTTGAATTTAATGTAAAACTAAACATTATTAACGAAAGAACTTTGAATTTTTATGTTTGAAGGTCTTTACAATATTTAAAAAAATTAAAGTTATTTCGTTGATAATGTTCAATTTTACTTTAAATTCAAGATAGTTAGAGTTCAAAATATATCTAGATCAAATTAGCACGTTTCTAACTAAAATAAAGTAGCACATAGTATTTTCTCAAAGTTTGGATGAAATTCTTGAAAAACTATAATCTCGGAGTTTTATTCAAATCGATATTTTTGTATAAATCACCTTCGATTCAGGGGGGAAGCATCATAATGATAAATTACAAAACATTTATTTAATAAAAGATATGTTACAATATCATTTTGAATTAAATCGGTGATTTCACATATTTTATGTATTTTTTTCTTCTAGGGGCCTTAAATAGATTTTTGTAATAGTTTAAGGACCAATTGAAATAATTCCAAAACATAAGGGACTAATTAAAATAAAAAATACTTCAGGGGACTAATTGAATAAAAAAATTAGAACTTTAAGGACCAATTAAAACAAAATGATACTTTAAGGACTATTTAAAACAAACATCAATACTTTAAGGACTTTAAGATGTATATTGCCGATATTTATTATATTATTATATAACATAAATGTGAACATTGAATTATGCATCGTGAAAAGAATATATAACAGTCAAACGAATTGAATCCTTAAATTGGGAAGACGATAATTGGAGGTATCATCGGACGGTAATCTCGTGATCTTAAACGGCGAAAACGAGACCATATGGTCCACTAACCTCTCCAATCCAGTGGCAAACTCTAGTGCTGTTCTCTTGGACACAGGGAACCTTGTTCTAGAAGTTTCCTCCAGTACTAGTTATGTATGGGAGAGCTTCAAACATGCTTCCGATTCTGTAATGGAGAAGATGAAAATTCTAAAAGATTTGAGCACGAACGAGACTAACATGCTGACATCATGGAGAACTCCGTCTGATCCGGCGCTCGGAATCTTTACCTTGACTTTCGAGCCTGTAGAGATTCCGGAGCTCTTCGTTTGGAAGGAAGGAAAGCCGTATTGGCGCAGCGGGCCATGGAACGGTCAGACACTGCCGGGGATACCGAAGATGGTACCTTTGTACAACTATCGGATGGATGTTGACAGCAACTCTTCATTCGCATCTGCAACTTTCAGGCTTCCGAATTCGTCTGTACTGACATTTTTGGTCCTGAATTCCTCAGGGGAGATACTGCAGAAGGAGTGGTCTTATGAGAAGACAGAGTGGGAGGTAAAATGGTCGTCCATAGATAGTGATTGTGACAACTACGGCTACTGTGGACCTTCCGGAATCTGTGACGCTCGGGGCAGGACGGTGTGTAGCTGTTTTCCAGGCCACGAGCCAAAAAGAAAGGAGGAGTGGAAGGAGGGGCACTGGAGTGGCGGATGCACCAGAAGAACTCGTTTTAAATGTGAAGGTAATGTTGGGCTCGCATCTCTACATTGGTATAATATTGTCCGCTTTGAACTAAGATCACACGAATTTTTTCTTGAATAATTCTCAAAAGACCTCACACCAATGAAGATACTTCTTTAATTATATGCCAATCATATTGTTAAAAATTCTCGATTACATCTAATGTACGCAGCGGAATATTAAATTGAGAATTATGATCGTGATTTATAACTGAATTAAAACGTTGAGTATTAATTACGCTAAAGTTGGAATAACTTACTTGTGCGTAATTAACCGGACAAAATTGAGCGATTGATTCACCACTTCAGGTATCTACGCGTATGTCGTTCGCCGCAGAACAATTCACGGTACAATTATTCGATAAGGTGATCGCTAGGAAATTACTTATCAAATTCTACAGTGCCTCCAATTTTTATCTGATAAAAACCCTTGATCCTCTACTATAGAGAAAATTCATATATAGTACCATATAACCCTAGGTTTATGGGTCTAATATCCACGTCCACTTAATTAATTAATTACTCTGACTTATTAATTAATAAAGCCCACATATCCTAATCTAGTCCATATCTTTCAATCTCCCACTTGGACTAGCATTAAATATAATTCGAAGCACTAACCTTGTACCCTTGAGCTGAACAACAATACACATAAAGTGTGACCCTTCAGGCCCCCATTATCGACGATAATCTAATTAAAGTATGCACAAAACTCCTAGACTGCGTTGCGCAGCGAACTCGATATATGAAGGACGTTTACGTGAATCTAGTAAACAAACCTTTATATGAAGTTTATGTAATATCCCTTCATTCACGAATCACCTGATTGAGCCTAGGATCTGCCATGTGTCTATCCAAATAACTCAATCACTTTTCTCATCTTTATTATATGACACATTCGATCATATTCAATTACTTTAGTTGAATACATCTTTTGCATTGGCCAATGACTTTATTCTCAAATAATATAGAGAAATATGAGTGTTCTCTCGAGTTTCAATCGAGGAATGAATCCCATTCTTGGCTCAACTACCATTTCTATTTGCCTCAGGATAAACCCAACACAAGACGTGTCTTATCCTCCTTTAGGAGACAAGCGTTGTACTTGGTCAAAATTCATCACTTAACAAACAAAATGAGTATTGACCTCAGGTCAATGGATCATTACATACTCCACACACTAATAAACCGTAGACACTGAAAATAATCGGTTTAATAGTAGGGTATAACAGTACTCTCCAAAGTACTCATGTGTCCATCACGGATGTCTAATATCTCATAGTCGTGAGACCTACTACATTCTCTGAGAATGTGATGCAGACCACATGCTAACCTATCGCGTGTCATCAATATCCCATTCTTGAAACCATCGGTTATGGCAATTTTAGAATCATACTATATCATTTATGTCTCACACCATAAATGACAGTCATGATTCAAGGGAACAGTTATAAGAATAATAACAAACCATCAAAATAATTATTCTAATAAATGCATAAACTCAAAAGACAATCAAAATATCATAGAATGCGATCAAGAATGAATGTCTCAAATGAAAAGGATTTTAAGACACACAAACTATAAACTCCCACTGAATCAAGACCAACTACCAACGTGTCTAACAGCCAAGCTCTCAAAGTGCTTGTTGTGTCTTGCTATACACAACTGTTTGGTTGAAGGCTTAGCCAAGTTATCATCAGTGGATACTCTATCTAACTTCACATCTCCCTATCTATTATTTCTCCAATCAGATTATATCTCCAGGGAATATGCTTGTTTTGTTCATGGCTCTCGGTTCCTTTTCCTAGCGCAATCGCACTTACCGTTGTCACAATACAACGGTATTGCACTGCTGGCACTTGGAACGACACCTAGTTCTTTTACGAACTTTAACAAAGCAACAACCCCTTTTTGGTAACTTCAGATGTAGCAATATACTCGGTTTCAATGGTGGAATCGGCAGTTCTACTCTATTTAGAACTATTCCGATTCACTGCACCACCATTGAGAACGAAAACATATCTAGACAAAGACTTGAAGTCATCATGGTCCGTTTGGAAGCTAGCATCAGTATACCCAGTAACTGATGATTCTAGCTGCCCAACACAGACTTTAAGAAATATTCTTTAGTCCTTCTAAGGTACTTAAAAATAGTCTTGACAGTTCTCTAGTATTCTTTACCCAGATTTTGCTGAAATGTGCTCTTTCACGGGTTGCAACATGGAACGATTGCTCCCCATTATCAGTATATCGTCGGCATATATGATAAGGAAGACAACATTTCATTCTTACGTTTACTATAAATGCATGGAGCCTCTTTGTTTCTGACAAAATCAAACAATTTGATAGCTCTGTCAAAACAAATATTCCAACTCCTAGATGCTTGCTTGAGTCCAAAAATGAACTTCTTTAACTTGCATACTCCATTCGGCTTTTCTTTGGATACAAAACCTTCAGGCTGTGACATATACACAGTGCCTTCGATTCTCCATGAGAAACGCGGTTTTAACATCCATTTGCCAAATGTCAAAGTTATGCAGCTATTGCAAGTAATATCCAAATGGACTAGATGTTAGTGACAGCTGGCGACAAGGTTTCATCATAGTCAATGCTCTTGCGCTGACTATAATCCTTTGCCACCAACCTAACCTTGTGGGTTTGTACCTTGCCAACTGCATCTCTCTTCTTCTTGAAGATCCATTTGCAGTCTATGGGATGAACCTCATCTGGTAAATCAACTAGTTCCCGGACTAGATTGAGGTACATCGAGTCCATTTCAGATCTTAAGGCAGCTAACCACATCTTCGAATCGGTGCCCGACACTGCTTCGATATAGGTCTTAGATTCGTCGTCTTCTGAATCAACTTCATCATCTTGGTTCTCAACCAATAGATTTAGTCTTTCAGGAGCACGACAATTCCTTTGAGGCCTATTGAGTTGGTTTTACGTTGGTTCATTCGGTTTATTCTGATCGTGAGTTGGATTTCAACATTTTTTGGATATTCTCAAGAATTTCACTATGATTCTCTTGAGGTGGGACTGATACTTATATCTTGTCTTTGATGCATCTAATTGTCTTGAGGTGACCCTCTAAGAGTTGTTTCCCCTCCCAATAGATCATCAAAACTCCCACTGAGTTCTTGTCCACTCCTTTGGATAATACCTCATCCTCTATGTTATCTTGCGGGTTTGATACAATATCTTATTTTGATGTAACTTATTGTCTTGAGGTGACCCTCTAAGAGTCATTTCCCCTCCTAATAGATCATCGAAAACTCCCACTGAGTTATTGTCCACTCCATTAGACAAGACCTCATCTTCTCTGTTATTTTGTGATTCTTGAATCTTTTCAAGATCTACCTTATTGTGACCTTGTTCCTCGGAGATATAAATATCTTCAAGAAACGCCACATTCTGGGAAACTATCACCTGGTGATCTCTAGGGCAGTAGATTCATATCCTTAGTTTCCTGAGGATATCCACAAAATAGCATTTCTCACTTTTAGTCTCCAATTTATCAGTCGTCATCTTCTTAACAAAAGTAAGACAACCCCAGGTCCGCATATGATTAAGACTCGAATTCTTACCACACCATAACTTATATGGTGTTTGCGTGACCGATTTAAGAGGAACTCTATTCAGAAAATAACCAGCGGTTAGTAAGGCATAACCCCAAAAGAATAAGGAAATATTGGTGAAACTCATCATGGATCGAACCATATCTAATGAAGTTCGATTTCTCCTTTCGGATACTCCATTCATCTCTGGTGTACCCGGAGGTGTCCAGTCTGACCGGATTCTATGTGATTTCAAGTAATCAAGAAAATCTCGGCTTAAGTATTCCCTCCTCGATCTGATCGGAGAGTCTTAATACTTTTCCAAGTTATTTCTCAACTTCTAAGTTAAACTCCTTAAATTTCTCGAAGGCCTCAGATATGTGTTTCATGAGACACACATATCCATACCTTGAAAATCATTAGTGAAAGTTATGAAGTACGAATGTTCGTCTCTTGCTTAAGTTGGAATGGTGCGCACACTACTGTGTGGACCAACTCGAGCACAACCTTGGCACGCAACCCTTTCCCATAAAGTAGTTAACTTGTCATCTTTCTTTTGAGACAAGATTCGCAAGCACCATATGATTCGAAATCAAATGGTGGGAGATACTCTAACTTTCACAATCTTGCTATTCTTTTCTCATTGGTATGACCAAGTCTATTTTGCGAAAGATAAGCTTTATTATTCGTATTACTTAGCTCAGATCGTTTGTTCTTGTACATTGAGAATATTTTGTTCACATTCAAGCATATACAATCCATTCTAAAGAAAGACACTTCCTTAAAACAATCCATTAAGCGAAACAAGCATCTACTGTTTGCAAAATAGAAGGAAAAAGTCATAAATGTCTAATATTGGAATGGAAATAATATTCTTTGAAGTCTGAAGAACAAAATAACAATTATATAAATCTAATTTATATCCCGAAGGAAGATCTAATCTAATCTATTTTCAATGTACAAAACAAACTACCTAAGCTCTCATCCAATGCACCATGTGCTTTGAACTTCGGGCAGTCTCTCTTCCAGTGCCCCTTCTCATTGCAGAACAGGCATTCATCATTTGGTATTCTCGGCTTCTTTTGAACCCCTCCACACTTAGGCATCAAAGCTGCATCCTTTTATGCCTTCTTCCCCTTCTTCTGCTTATTCTTCTGTTTGGAAGATCTCGCAGAAGAGCTCACCATGAGCACAGAGTTGCCTTTAGAAGTAGATGATTCGTAGGTCTTGAGCATGTTGTGAAGCTTTGGCAGTGTTGCCTTCGTGTTGCTCATGTTGAAATTCACAATGAAATTTTCAAATGAACTTGGAAGAGACTGCAAAATCAGATTTATTGAGACACTTGAGGGTAGCTTCGTTCCAAAAGATTCCAACCTCTCAATCAATCCGATCATCTTCAGTATATGTTCAGAAACCTGGCCCCCATCATGAAGCTTACACTTGAGGAGATCTCTGAGTATCTCATACAGCTCCATGGTCTGAGCTTCTGAAGCTAGCGTACAGACTCTCCAAGTGTTTCAGTATCTCATAAGGGAACATGCTCCAATGTTGCCTATGCAGTTCAATACTCATAGAGGAAAACATTAAGCATTGAGCCGATGTGGCATCCTCAACATGTTTCTTATGAGCTTCTTCGTCAAACGTAGCGTGCTCAGGAGAATTCTTGTTAGGGATGACACTGATTGGTTTGTCTAAGACATACTCAATCTCGTCTTGCCTTAGCACCAATCGCAAACAACGGAGCCAATCCGTAAAGTTTGACCCAGTCAACTTGTTTGTTTCCATCAAACATTTATAAGCCAAAACCGACATTTTATCTGACGAGAAAATAATAAAATAAAAATAAATCAGAATAAAGTAAACAAAGATCACATTCGTATCACTAATAAAAACAAGAGTTTATTGTAATGATTAGCTCCCACTAATTTTAACATATTTTGCGCCCCCAAACATAAAATATGGATTTATAACAATTATAAATTTTAGTGGTCCAAGATCCAAGTTTATATTACTGCAGCCTCTGCTTTGACTGATGACTACAATAATATCACTAGGTAGGCCTCTAAGCCAATTGCAACAACAATTTGCAATTCTTGGTTTATTAATCCAATTAATATTGCGTCCTCAAACTATTTTGATCGCTTTGGCGTCTCAAAATAATTTAAGCAAGTTAATTCCATCACACGAGGTCAACCATACATCTATGAATGAACCCGAGTCTTGTCGATTTAGAGTAAACACTTTGGTGTTAAACTCGTGGTCGAAAAGATTAGGAATCTCAAACAATTATGATGGACGATGCATTTTGTTTCTAAACAAGACTTGGTTTTTAGTGGGGAATCGTTATGTGATACTAATTGTTTAAATTTAATATCTAATATTAAATTGAACGCAATTACTGGGTGCCGCCTACCCAGGCATAAAATACGGACCACACATATTGGGCGCCGCCTACCCATATATTTTCTCGCGGACTACATGTATTGGACGCCGCCTACCCAAACATAAAAGCGGTCTTAAATTACTATAATTTAAATTGAATAAGCATAAAATCAAATAATAGCTTATCACATCATATCAATAAAGCTCAATGAATAAAATTATTAATCCAATTAAAATTTTATTCTTTAATTAAATGTGGATTAAAATTGAATATATTAATTCCAAATTAATATATACATATATTTTTCATATTAATTCTAAATTAATATAAATATATAAGTCTAGTATTATTCTTTCAAAATTAATAATACTATCAAAATTTCTTAATCTAATTAATAAATTAATATTAGTCTATTAGATTAATATATTAATTCTAAATTAATATAAGTATACTTTTAATGTTAATTCAAAATTAACATCAATGTATAAGTTTATTATTATTATTATCTCAAGACAGTAATAATAAAATTTAATAATCTAATAAATTAATATTTTTTTCAACAAGGGATTTTGAATTAATCTAATTTAATTAATTATTTTTTTTTAACTGAATAAATAGTGGGTCAGCTTATTAAAACAAGTCCAGCCCAAATTTATTGAATCTATCATCATTTTAATTTTAGTTTTAGCTCAGCCCAGATTTAATTCAATAAAAGGTCCAATTCAGCTTTTGCAAATTTGGCCCAGTACCTGGCCGAAACCATTTCAGCCCAGTTAAAAAAATTCAGCCCAACACTTGGCCCATTACAAAATTCAGTCCAAGCCCAAAACTAATTTCCCTAGCCGAAAACTGTCGCCGTCGCCGCAGCAGGACCGCCGCTGCCCCATCGCAACAGCGGCGCAGCGGAACCGCCACTGTCGTCCCAACAACAGCGCAGCGGAACCGCCGCCGTCGCAATCGCGGGTAGAGCAGTAGCGACGAAGGTGCAACAGTATGAAAACGTTGTCGTCGCCTCGCGGCACAACAACAGCCAAAACGCTGCCGCCGCAGTCATCGCCCGTCGCACGTTAGTGCAGGAGCCCCGCTCCCTCCGCCGCTCGCACAGCGGCAACAAACATCGCCGCCACCGCTGACAGACGGGCACTCAATAATTCCAGGATTGTTTCGAAAATGTCGTGTTTCATTGTTGTTTTGGAATATAGGTTTACAAACACACATTCCAATAACCAAAACAATTAAACAAGTTACAAAAATAAGATTTCAAACAGATTCCATAATCCCTGTTGTTGCGATAATTAAATCAATAATTTTCAGATTTTCGATTTTACAATTGTAATCCACATGAAATTAAATCAATTTCAATTATAAATCGAGCCCGGGGCTCTGATATCACTGTTAGAAATTCTCGATTACATCTAATGTACGCAGCGGAATATTAAATCGAGAATTATGATCGTGATTTATAACTGAATTAAAACGTTGAGCATTAATTACGCTAAAGTTGGAATAACTTACTTGTGCATAATTAACCGGACAGAATTGAGCGATTGATTCACCACTTCAGCGATTGATTCACCACTTCAGGTATCCACGCGTATGTCGTTCGCAGCAGAACAATTCCCGGACAATTATTCGATAAGTGATAGCTAGGAAATCACTTATCAAATTCTACAGTGCCTCCAATTTTTATCTGATAAAAACTTGATCCTCTACTATAGAGAATATGTATATATATAACCCTAGGTTTATGGCCTAATATCCACGTCCACTTAATTAATTAATTAGTCCGACTTATTAATTAATAAAGCCCACATATCCTAATTTAGTCCATATCTTTCACATATTTCCCTTATATTCACGGTGTGAAACTTTGTTGGATAATTCTAACAGGTAACAGTTCTCCTGTGGGGAAGGACGATGGTTTTGTGAAGATGAATACTGTGAAATTGCCACATCATTATAGGGTGCTTTCGTTACAGGAACAAGAGTGCAGGACAGAGTGCTTGATGAATTGTTCGTGTACGGCTTATGCATACTTTGTTGGAATTGGATGTTTGCAGTGGGCCCAAAACTTAATCGATTTACAGAGGTTTTCCAGTGGTGGGGATGATTTATACGTCCGGTTAGCATATTCTGAACTAGGTAATACATTTTCCACACCCTAGACTATAACAAACAAAAATGTCGTCACTATTTTTGAGAGAATAAAACATGGTCTTAATTGTCACAATTTTTTTATTAAAGACAACATGTCGTCACTAATTAATGATTTGCGAAGACAAAAGAAGGCTTAAATATTTTTTGCAACAAGTAGTTGTCTCTAAAAATAGTTTTAAAATGATCTCAAATAATTAATAGAAAGTTTAGTGACTACAACTGCAGTTTTAAAAAATATTATACAAAATACCTCTTTTATTGTAATCCCGTTATTTTGCTATGCTTTGTTTGTTGTGCGAAAATCTTCGTCTAGATCTTGTCTAGGTTACCACAAGATACTAGGCTTTGTTCTGTACCCCAACAAGTATCAGTATATTACACAAATAATTAGCTGTCTCTTTAATCTTCTACAGGTAACAAGAAAGTTAAAAAAGTCATAATTAGCACGACGGTAGTTCTGGGGTTTTCTGTTCTGGCTGTATGTTCATACTTTTTATTAAAGAGTTTGCTCAGATACAGAGGTAGGCATATTCTTTTTTCTTGATTTGCAATGCTCAATGGATATATGTTATTGTGACATGTTAATATCTTTTTTTTTTTTTTTTTAAATTGAATGCAGCAAGGAAGCAAAACCATAAGCAGATTCATGGAGTTAAGCTTGTAGGATTGCCTATGTTTAGATTTCAGATGCTTTCAAATGCAACAGGGAAATTTGATCTCACCAATAAGCTTGGACAGGGTGGCTTCGGTCCAGTCTTCAGAGTATTAATTTCATCTTACTTTATAGTGAAAGGGTGATCACAAAATGAGATATTTTAATAAGAAATAGAGTGCAAAATGTGAATAGTTTAATTCTTGTTTGAAAGAAAATTCGTGAAGTTATTGTGAAGCTGTAAAATATGATCTAACAATTTTTTCAGGGGATTTTGCCAAATGGACAAGAAATCCCCCTACCTATAAAAGGGTGGGTGGTTTCTTATAAATTAATGTATGGACAAAAATAACCCACATTCATAACTATAAGTTAAGGTTAAACAAGTAATTTATCATATAATTAAGTTGCAATAATTCATTTCAAGACAATAGTGATGAAAAAATAACATATATCAATCACTATAATAAAACTCCCACTAAAGAAGACATAAACAAAATAAAAACAAAAAACAAAAAGAATCACCTATATATATTTAAGTTCTTTTACCTGTCGTTATATGATATATTTATATTTATTATTTGTTTAGTTGAATTTTTTTAAATGAGATTTTAAGTGCATGGTTTGCTATTTGGTTGTGTTTTGGATTGAGTTTATAGAGTATCAATTTTCAAATTTTACGACATTATTTTCCAGATCATTGATATCAAGTATTTTAATTTTCATTGCCAATAAATTTTGCATTTCAAATTATGTTTGAATAATGAAGCCTTCTCCTAACTAATTAAATGAGAATGTTATATTTCACTATAAAAAATGCATTTTTTATGATATGGATAATGACATTACAAAAAAGATATTCTTAAACTTCAGCTAACATCATTTAAATCATCCATATCTGCCTAATTTTTAAGAATGCAAGTTGTCTCTTACAAAAGAAATATTATCACTAAAATATCCTTAGATCATATTATAACATATACAAATAATCAAGTAATTTGATATATAATTAGCAAGATTAAACTAGATGATTGAAATACGTATCATAATACATTGAGAAGGGTAAACGACAGTTCAATAATTTTGATTTCTAACTTGAAGTTTTTTCAAAATTTAAATAAATTTAATATCATATTAAATTACATCTCAAGAGCTTGCTAATAATATAATAATCATATACTTAGATATTTATTTAATATGATCTTTTATCATTTTAAGCAAAGCATTATGAAACTTTTAACATTTTGACCCTTTTGATGTTAACAAATTGATGCAAGTAAGAATTGTATAATATTGGAGAAAATTAAGAATAAGTTTATTCATAAATCTGCAAACAAATAAAGTGAGTTAAAATAATAGAGGTAGTTTAAGAATTTTTTTTGTTATTTTTTTTTTTCGCCATATATCTTTTAGATAAAAAGTTTAAAAGGGTAAGCACATATGTAAGAATTTATTTAATATTACCTTAAGGATTATCGACATTTCGTGTGTGTGCGGGGGGGGGGGGGGGGGGGGGAAGGGTTTAATTAAATATGGATGTAGATATATTACAATTCATTAGAGAAGAAAAAAAACTATAAACTAATGAGTTGAGATTGATGATTAATTTTATTCAATATTGGTCTTTATAAAAAATTATAAGCAAACATGAAAAATATTTTAAGTTGTTAAATTTGTTTTTGTTGTTGGTTGATATGATTTCATTACTTAATTGTGTCATGAAAAGTTTAGAAAGAATTTCATGTGAAGGGGAAAAAGTTAAAGAAATAGTGTCTCTTATTTTAAATCAATCTAAACTAAAGAAAAATGTATGTCTATATATATATATATTTAAAATAATTATGAAAATAATAATAAAATAAATTAAAGGAGCTATTATGAAAATAAAAATAAAATAAGTTAAAGGAGCTTCGTGTAACATTAAGTATAATTAATTTCAAAATAAAAAAATAGATAAAACAAGATATATGCGTGTATACTATATGGGGTTAATTACCAAAAAAATCACGAACTTTGATCCAATTTTCAATTGCAACATGACTTTTAAAACTTATCAATGTTGGTCAACAACTATAACTTTTTTTAATTACAACATCAGCTAATTTTTTTAACACCTGATTGTGTCGATATCACCATCATTAGATGCACATGGACAAGACCGTCATTTGCCCTCGATCAATTTCACAATCCATCATTTTTATTGTCGTTAATCGGTGATTGAAGTTATTATGTCACTTCTTCGACTCTCAATTAACGACAGGAGAATTGACGGATTGTGAAATTGATCGAAGGCAAATGAAGGTCATGTCTAGGTGCATCCAATGGTGGTGATGGAGACACAATCAAATGTACAAAAATTTAGCCGATGTTGTAATTGAAAAAGTATTATAGTTGGTGACCAACATTGATAAGTTTTATAAGTCATGTTGCAATTGAAAATTGGACCAAAGGTCGTGATATTTTTGGTAATTAACCCTATATGTATATATACACTTTTAGGATTAAAAGTTTGGTACGAAAACGATCCCAAATCTGCAAAGTGAATCACTTAAAATTATTACATAAATATGTATTTTTGTGGCTTATTGGCTTTAGATCTAAATTTAATCAGTAAAATTCAATATTTAGTCCTCTAATGATAAATCCCACTAACTTTTGTGGTTATGTGCATTTCTATTCGTGTTATTAGTATTACACGGTCATTTTACTAGATACAATTGACTACCCACCTAAGATGGAATTTCTTTAAAAAAAAAACAAAAAAAAAAAAAAAATGAAATACCCAAGAAAACACAAAATAAGAGCTTGCACATATAGTGTGATAATAAATCTCACAAAAAATCTTTTGTGTTGATGAGAAAAAACCAGTACCGAAAGTATCCTAAGTATATTTAATTATCTAATTAATTCTTTAGTGATAGAACACCCAAAAAATTACTAGCCTATCTAATCAAAGTATTAAAAAATATAATTTTGAAATTCATATATATGTACAAAGTACAACGCAATGAACATAGAGAACTAGAAGTAAAAAAAATTAAAACAAAAGAAAACAAAAACAACCATGCATACAAAAAAATAAGACCATTATGCAGAATGGTCATAAACCAAGGAAAAAAAATTAGTGTTGAGTGACCCTAATTTAAAATCAATCTAAACAAAAGAAAAAATATGAGTATAATAATAATAATAATAATGATGATGATGATGATGATGATGATGATGATGATAATAATAATGGAGAGGAAGATAAAATAAATTAAAGGAATCTCATGTAACGTTAAGTATAATTAATTTTTAAAAAAAAAAGGATATAGGAAACAAAATATATTTTGATTTATAATTATAGTTTTTCGCATATATTTTTAGGATGAAAAATTTACTTCAATAGTAATTTCCAAATTTGCAAAGAAAGAGGAAGAAGAAACAATAAAAAGAAAATTGTGTTATTACCTCAAGAAAAGTGAAAAGCTTAACAACAAAAATATGTAGGCTTATAAGTAAGTCTCCAGGAACCATTTAAAGATTTTAGAAGGTCTTTTGTTTAAGTAAAAAAAAAAAAACTAATCACCGAGGAGTTATTACATAAATATTTATTTTTATGGCTTATTTGCTTTGGTATCTAATATTATTGGGTGAAATTTAAAAGTTAGTCCTCTAGCTATAAAACCCACTAACTTTTGTGGTTATGAGCAGTTGATCATTTTTACTAGAAACCATTGACAATATCTAACTAAGATGATATTTCAAAAAATAATGAATAGCCAAGAACACATAAAATAAGAGCTTACACATATATTGTGATAATAGGTCGAGCAAAATCTCTGTTGTATTGACAGGAAAAAATAGTACCGAATGTATTCCAAGTATATTTAATCATCTAATTAGTTCTTTAGTCATAGAACACCCTTTCCTAGCCTATTTAATAAAAATATTAAAAAAATATATAATAGTGAAAATTCATGTATATCATATGCAACACAATGAAAAACGAAACCAAAAAGAACAAAAAAGAAAATAGTAATCCATACATACACAATAAGAAGACCATTTACGCATCACAATTATAGATCAAACAAATGCTTCTTAGGTGTTAATTTGTTTTTTGTAAAAAAAAATATTTTGATTCGCAGTTTATTTAATCATCTTACTATTTTCTTATTTTCTTTTTTCATGGTACCCAAGGTCAATTCAATTTAGTTTAATTAGATTATGATATATTTTCTTTTATAAAGTCACTTGTACCACGTGCAATGCACGTGAGCCTTTACTAGTAGCTGTAAAAAGACTAGCAAGAACCTCTACCCAAGGGCTTGAGGAATTCATGAATGAGATTGAGGTGATCTCAAGGCTTCAACATCGTAATCTTGTACGGCTCCTCGGTTGTTGTGTGGAGTTGGAAGAGAAGTTACTAGTTTACGAATACATGCCCAATGGAAGCTTGGATGCTTATCTCTTTCGTGAGTAAATTATGCTTTCATATATTATATTCCGAATCAACATCTAAAAGAAAAAAATAATGTTACATTATAGAAAAACACGCAACATCAACTTTTGATCAGTCGACTTACCTATTGTAGGTGTTCAAATGACATTTTGGTTAACTATGTCAAAGTAAAAGACATTTTCTGTAAAGTTACTGGGTATAGCTTTATCAATTTTCCCAGAATTTTGTTTTATAGTCTGCTCCATTGTTGTTTGAACTCTCATATTGACCTAGTAGTTCTTCACAGATCCACATAACCAGAAGTTTCTTAGTTGGCAAACACGTGTAATTATTATAAAGGGAATTTGTCAAGGCCTCCTTTACCTTCATAGAGATTCGAGGCTGCGAATTATTCACGGAGACCTCAAAACCAGTAATATCTTATTGGATGAGGAGCTAAACCCTAAGATTTCGGACTTTGGAATGGCAAGGATTTTCGGTGGCAAAGATGGTCAAGCCAATACAAGAAGGGTTGTTGGGACATAGTGAGTGCACACTGCCATATACTCATACATATACAATATTTTCGGCATGCTCGTTTGTAATATTGATCTACGATTCATGTTTACAGTGGCTATATGTCCCCAGAATATGCGCTACACGGATTTTTCTCAGAAAAATAAGATGTTTACAGCTTTGGAGTCTTGTTATTAGAGATTGTGAGTGGAAAGAGGAATGCTCATTGTTATGACAAAGATCAACAACTCTACCTTATAGCACATGTAAGTTGCTCTCTACATTCCTAAGTATAATGGATTTTAGTGGAATTATGGGAAAAATACCCATTTTTTGTTATGAATCAAAATATTGTACCCACAGACTTAAGAACTCAACTCCTCCCAATTTAAAGTTATGAAGATCTAATTGTGCTTATTAAAGAGAAAGAAAAAAGAATAGAAATGTGTACACAATACCGTATACTTGAGTCGAATATCGTATTCAGAACGTATACAATAGCATATGATTCATGGTAACTTATCCTAACATGTGAGTATATACATAAATTCTACATATAATATAGGGATAATTACAAAATGGCCGCCGAACTATTAGCACTTTTTCACTTCGGCATATAAACTATTAACAGTGACTAAACCGCCGCCAACCTATTTGAATATTACTACTCGAAAGCTGCCGGCCAGAATACCGCCCAAATTCATTGCACACCCGGTTTCGGAAAACCACCTTTTGGGACAGAATTTGGGCGGTATTCTGGACGGCAGCTTTCGAGTAGTAATATTCAAATAGGTTGGCGGCGGTTTAGTCACTGTTAATAGTTTATATGCCGAAGTGAAAAAGTGCTAATAGTTCGGCGACCATTTTGTAATTATCCCTATAATATATCTATTTTTTTTAAAGACTTCGATATTTATATAGTACTATCCTAACTTATTTACACAATTACTTAAGTTTATGGACATATTTTGTTTACACCATATTCATTATCTGGAGAATTTTAATTTACGTTTGTTAATCTTGCTTCTATCTAATTTATGTTCGTTAAGTTTATAGAATTTTTGAAATGACAAGTAACTTTTAATTTTACCAAATATATGCCCGCTAAACTCACATAATTCTAAAAATGTCATGTAATATTTCTTTATGTCTAATTTATACCTGGCTTTTAATCAGAAACTCGTCTGTATTGCAGATGCGGAAGATAGACTGCCTGCACGGCAAGTGAATTAGGAGTGTCCGTTAGTTATTTCTATCAAATTTTAAAGTAACTAGTAAATCTCACGTGCGTTGCACGTGACACACGTGAATTATAAAAGAAAATATATCATAATCTAATTCAAATCGAATTGGCTAAAAAAGCTAAGGTGTATCATGAATTTTTTTTTTTAAAATAAAATAAATTTAGAGTCGGAAATTCTTTTACGAAAAAAGAAAAGAAAAGAAAAAGAAAACACCAACATAAAAGAAATTTTTACTTGATTTATGACAATGTTGCTTAAATGGTCTTATTATGTTGTATGCATAAATTATTCTCTTTGTTCTTAAAGTTCATTGTGTTGCATATCGTATGCATGAATTTTCATAATTATATTTGTTGATACTTTCATTAAATAGGTTAGAAAAGTTCTTTGTGTTCTATGTCTAAAGAATTAATTAGATGATTAAATATACTTAGAATACTTTCAGTATTTTTTTTCCCATCAATACAAAAGAGGTTTTGCTCGATATTTATTTTCACATTATATGTGTAAGGTCTTACGTTATGTTTTGTTGGATATTTGTTGTTTTTTTGAAAAAATTCTATCTTTGGTGGATGCTGTCAATGATTTAAAGTAAAAGTGATCAAATGCACATAACCACAAAAGTTGGCGGGCTTTATAGTTACAGGACTAAAGCTTGAAATTTCACCTAATAATTTTAGATGGCAAAGCTAATAAGCCACAAAGATTCTTTATTTATAATACTACCTATTTAGCTAATAAGCCACGAAGATACATAATTATGTAATACCTTTTAAGTGATTAATTTTTGTATACTTAAACTTAGGACCTTCTAAAATCTTTGAATGGTTCTTCACTACAACAAAAGTGATCTTTTGCATAAGACTTTTTGACACCACAATTGTGGTCACTAATAATAAGTTATTTGTGACCATTTGTTGTCACAAATCTCTCTACAAATTATTTGAGACAACTTTAAGACTATATTTAGAGATAACTAGTTGTTGCAAAAAATATTTGAGACGCATTTGAGACCACGTTTGTGGTCACAAATATATTATTTGCGACCGAGTTATTGAGACCACAATAAAGTTGTGGCAAATACTCATAAGTTGTGACAAATACTCATTATTTGAGACCACTGCTCATAAGTTGTGGCAAATACTCATTATTTGACACCACTTTTTGTGGTCTCAAAAGACCATTTTTGTTGTAGTGCTTGAAGGCTTACTTCTATTGTGATCTTTTCACTATTATTAAAAGTAATAGCAAAATTATTTTTATTATTTCTTCTTCCACTTTGCAAATATGAAGATAATTTTTGAAGTAAACCTTTTATCCGAACGTACATGCTTAAAAACCATAATCGTAAATCAAAATATTTTTTGTTTTATATATTCCTTTATTTTGAAATTAATTATATTTAATGTTGCGTGAAGCTTTATTATTTTATTTTATCTTTCTTTTAAACATACATATATATATATGGACATATATTTATCCTAAGTTTAGATTTTTTTTTTAAAATCAGGGCCACTTTCTTTTAAATAACATCAATACTAAAGAATTGTTTCCTTATTGATATATGATCATGTTGCGTAAATGATCTTATTTTTGTGTATGCCTGTATTATTATTTTTTTTGTTCTCTTTTAATTTTTGTCTTTTATTTAGACTTCTAGTTCTCTATGTTCATTGCGTTAAACAATGTACTC
This sequence comes from Ajuga chamaepitys, assembly GCA_958295605.1. NCBI lineage: Eukaryota > Viridiplantae > Streptophyta > Magnoliopsida > Lamiales > Lamiaceae > Ajuga > Ajuga chamaepitys. Next base: position 5,405,376 of record OY282501.1, read on the forward strand.
ATGAATTTCAAGATTATATTTTTTAATACATTGATCAAATAGGCTAGAAAATATTTATTTGGTGTTCTAACTTAAGAACTGATTGGATAATTAAATATGTTTAGAATACGTCTGATACTGTATTTTTTTTCATCAACACAAAATAGTTTTTGTGTAAGGTCTCACTTTATGTTTTCTTGGATATTCATTTAAAAAAAAAAAAAAAAAATCCATCTTAGATGATTTCTTGTAAAATTGACAAAATGCACATAACCACAAAGGTTAGTGAGCTTTACAATTAGAGGACTAAATTTTAAATTTTACCCATTAATTTTAGTTGTCAAAGCTAATAAGCCATAAAGATATATATTTATGTAATAATTTCAAGTGGTTAATTTTTCTATGAATGGTTCATGGTGATTCCTGGAGACCTACTTATAGACATAAGTATTTATATTGTGAATTTTTTCACTTTTTCTTTAAAGTAATAACAAAATTATTTTTGTTGTTTCTCGTTCCTTTTCCTTTGTAAATTGCAAATTTGAGAGAGAGAGAGAGAGAGAGATTCTTTTTCTAGTTTAGATTGATTTTATATCAGGGACACTATTTCTTTTACTTTTTTTCCCTTCACAAGAAATTCTTTTATAATTTTTTCATTATAAGATATGACATAAGTAAGTAATTAAATCAAACTATCTAAAAAAAAGAAAATAAACATAATTTAACAAATCGAAATATTTGTCATGTGTGCTTATAATTTTTTATCAAACACCAATGTTGAATAAACTTAATTACAAAATCACAACTCATTTAGTCTATAATTTTTTTCTTTTCCATATTTTAATATATTTACACTCATGATTAATTAATAATCACATATATAGGAAATGCCGTTAATCCTTAACTTACAAATGATGAAAATATTATCAATTAAAATAATAAATTTCAACGAAAAATTCTTAAACTACCTCTATTATATTAATTTACCTCTATTACTTGCATCACTTCGTCAAAATTGAAAATGTCAAAATGTTTAATTTTTCATAATCATTGACTTAAAATGATAAAAATCACATCAAATAAATATCTAAGTATATGCTTAAATAGTTTGCAAGCTCTTGATATATAACTTAATATAAAATTAACTTTTATTAAATTAAAAAAAAAAATCAAGTTAGAAAATAATTACTGGACTCTAGTTTACCCTTCTCAATATATTTCAAATTTTATTCAGAATTTTTATGATAGGCATCTTAATAATACAATTTAATCTTACCGAATATATATATATATATTAAATTACTTGATTCTTTGTATATGTTATATTATGATCTAAGGATATTTTAGTTATGATATTAATTTGTAAGAAGCAACTCATAATTTTAAGAATCAGGAAGATATGAATAGACGTTAAGTTGAAGTTTAAGTATACCTACTGTTTTGATATAGCGCCATCATCCATATCATTAAATAAAATAAAATAAAAATTTTCGTTAGTAGTGAAATATTACATTCTCATCTAATTACTTAGTAGAAGGCTTCATGGTTCAAACATAATTTAAAATACAGAAGTTATTGGTCATAAAAATTACAACTAAATAAGCTTAAATTAAATAAAATTCCATTCACTTAAAATTTCATTTATAAAAATTTAGCTAAACAAGTAATAAATATATCATATAACGACAAAGTAACAAAAACTTAAATATAAATAGGTTATTCTTTTCTTTTCTTTTTTTATTATGTCTTCTTTAATTTATTGGGAGTTTATTATAGTGATACATATAGGTTATTTTTCTAACATTATTGTTTTGAAATTAATTAGTGCAACTTAATTATATAAGAATTTACATGTTTATTCTTAAATTGTAGTTATAGATGTAGGGGTATTTATGTCCATACATTATTTTGTAAGAAACTCTCACACTTTTATAGGTAGGGGGATAGTAAAATCGGACACGAATTGAAATTAAAAGTGACATAACATTTTTAAAAACTTATAAATGTAGTGCGTGTGAAATGGGCAAAATCAGAAGCTAAACTTATTTCAAATATCTTATAAGTTGTTCAAAGAGCTTATAAGGTGCAATTTGTTAAGAACTTATAAGTTATTAAACTGTTTGGATAAAAGATCTTATAAGCAAGCAATTGAATGGAGTAATTTAACTATGAAGTGTGTGTAGTGTGTCTAAATGTGTGAAGTGTGCAAGATGTGTGTAGTGTATATAACCGAGTGTAGTGTGTAAAACGTGTGCAGTGTGTGTAAATGTATGTAGTGTGTGTAGTGTGTGAAATTTGTGTAGTTTGTGAAGTAAGTGAAATTTGAGTGTAACTTATAAGATATTAAAAAAAAAAAATTGGGAATAGAGAAACTTATTTTTTTTTTAGCTTATAAGTTCTATGAACTTATTTTATCTTATAAGTTGTCAAAAATCTTATTTTGTCAAACACATTTGAAGCGTTTATAAGCTTTTAAACATCTTATAAGATGTTTTGAGGAGTTCATAAGCTTAGCCAAACAGCCTCTTAACCAATAGAGGTGTTAATTTTTTGTCATCTTCTGTGCGATTTTCCAGGCATGGAAGTTGTGGAATGAAGAAAAGATAGTAGACCTGATGGATCCAACAATATATAGTCCTGAAATAGAGGCTGATATAATTAGATATGGAAATGTGGGTTTGTTATGTGTACAGGAAACAGCAGCAGACAGGCCACATATATCTACAGTTCTGTCAATGCTCAGTTGTGAAATTGTAGACCTCCCTCGCCCTAGCCAACCTGCATTTCTTGGAATTCAAAGGTTTCCTATAATAGAAACCTTTAAGATTAATTTAAATAAACACTCTGTAAATGATGTCACTGTGACAACTGTTGAAGGCAGGTAGAAATAGGGACATTGTTGGATTATGGATTTTACATGGATTGATATCTTAATACACATTAGATTATAGTATGTATTAAATCATTAATGCATGTATTCTGTTTAATTCCTTTTGATTTGACCTGACAAGCTAGACATGTTAATGCTTATTACCATATTTGGTAATAAAGCATTCTAGCTTAAGAAAGGTGTTAGCTAGTGTTGCTTCTTATAAGCACACATTTATGTCCTTTGTCTTTAACATTAATTAGCTAGGTTTTGCTGCAATGTGTGATATAAAAACACATTTGATCTGCAGCTCATCTTGTAACAAGCTAGCAGCCGCACTTCTTCAGTTCTTCATTTTATGAAGTTCATTCAATGAAACTAGATATTATGGTTGCCATCATTTCAGCTTGTTTCATTTATTATGTTTGATATGTGTTTTCTGCATATTCTATAAATTTCAACATGGTATCAGAGCAGCGTTGATCCATATATATGTCATCAACCGGAAGTGCTTGGCATTTACCACAAGAAGAGTGGCCACAACTCAGATCTGAAGGAACTGAAAGAGCTATGACTACATCAGAGTCTGCCACAGCTCAAACTGCAAATGTTTGCCTTGATAATGATCCATTGAGCCTTCATGGCTCGGATCACCCTGGTATGTCCCTAGTATCTACAAAACTAAATGGAAGTAACTTCTTACCATGGAGTAAATCTGTTCAAATAGCTCTCTTAGCTAAAAACAAGATAGGGTTCATAAATGGAAGCATTACCATGCCCACTGATATTAGACTTAAAGAGCAGTGGGAAAGAGTGGATGGCATGGTTAGAGTATGGCTATTAAACTCTTTGTCCAAGGAAATATCAGAAACGTTTCTTTATGCTAAGAGTGCAAAAGATCTGTGGGAGACAGTCACCAACAGATTTGGAGACAGCAATGGACCCCAGCTGTTTCATGTCCAGAAGGAGATATGTAACTTGACCCAAGGGAACCAATCAATGGCTGTTTACTATAACAGCTTACATAAGCTGTGGAATGAGCTATCTATGCTCAGATCTTTGCCAATGTGCACCGGTGGGGCCTGTTCTTGTGGAGCTGCTAAAGGATGGGAGGAATTTGACATGTCTGGAAAGTTGATTCAGTTCCTAATGGGATTAAATGAGTCATATGATCCCATTAGGAGTCAAATCCTGCTGATGGATCCACTTCCAAGTGTGGATAAAGCATACTCAATGATTTTAAGAATTGAGAAACAAAGGAATGTACATATATCTGGAAATGAACTGATGGATAGCTCAGCTATGAATGTGAAGTTCAACAATGGTGGTAGAGGATCAGCAAGCAGACTGGCCCACTTTGGCTCAAATAGCAGAGGAGGACATTCTAATGGTAAAGGAAGAGGCAACATCAGATTAACAAAGGAAGAAAAGGCAAAACTACTTTGTGATCATTGTGGAAACCATGGACATGTGATTTCCAACTGCTTCCAGTTGAAAGGATATCCAGATTGGTGGAAGGGAAATCAGGGAAATTATGCTCACTCAGCTGATATAACTGGAGAGGATGGGACAGCAAATGAGCATTACACTGAAAGTCAGAGTAGATCTCCAGATATATCAGCCATTGTACAAAGGGAAGTGGCAAGGATTCTCAATCAATCAGAACTGAAACAGCAAGCAGAGAATTCAAGGGTGAAAAATGCAAACAATACACATGCTGGAAGCTCATTTTTAGCTTTCACTTTAATAGATGGAGTAGATGATGGGGCATGGATCATTGACACAGGTGCCAGCAGACACATGTGCAATGATCCAACTCTGATGAGCAACCTTAGACCTATGCAACACACAGCTATGGTGACTTTACCAGATGGAACAGAAAGAAAGGTGGAGCAGTGTGGAAGTGTCCACTTATCTGACAAGCTCACATTGACAGAGGTATTTCTTGTGCCAAGTTTCACTTGCAACCTGTTATCCATATCCCAATTGACAATGGACACAGGAGCAAAGGCTGTATTTGACCATGAGTCTTGCACTGTCAAAAGTGCAAGAGATGGAAGCATTATTCTCACTGGACATCTTGTTGGAAAGCTGTATATTGCCAAGCCAGCATACTCAGAAGAGGCTTTAGCAGCATATGCAGCGAATGCAGAACAATATAACAAGTTGTTCAAAACATGGCATAGAAGATTGGGACATGCATCACCGGTTTCTATGCAGCATCTACACTTCCTGGAGCACATATGTACTCCACCTGTTCTGGAAATGCATAAGCATTGTGAAATCTGCCATATCTCGAAGCAAACCAGGCTCAGTTTTCCTACCAGTACAATTAGCACCACCAGGGTGCTAGAACTTCTGCATGCGGATATCTGGGGACCATATAGTCAACCCAGCATCACCAACACTTCCTAATTTCTAACCATTGTGGATGATTATAGTAGGATGACCTAGGTGAATCTTATGGCAAGCAAGAAGCAAGCAGTGAGCTCACTCAAGGAATTTATCCACATGATCACAAGACAACTGGAGAAGACAGTGAAGATGGTCAGAACAGATAATGGAGCAGAGTTCTTAAGTGGAGATTGCCAGCAGTTTCTTAAGGACCAGGGAATAATACACCAAAGAAGCTGTGTCTATACTCCACAACAAAATGGAGTAGTGGAGAGAAAACACAGACATTTACTTGAAATGGCCAGAGCCTTGATGAAAGAGTCTTCAATTCCGCACTATTTGTGGCCATACTCCATCCTTACTGCCACACACATCATAAACAGATTACCCACCAGAGTCTTAAACTGGCAAGTCCCTTTTACAGTCATGTTTCAAAGAATACCAACATATGCAATGATGAAGCCCTTTGGCTGTCTTGCATATGCCACTGGTACCAGTCCACACAAAAATAAGTTTGATCAAAGAGCCAAGAAATGCATCTTCTTGGGATATGCTCCTCACCAGAAGGCTTACAGAGTATATCACATTGCTAGCAAGCAAGTGATTACTTCAAGAGATCTTATTTGCCTTGAGAACACTTATCCATATGCTGATCCTGATTTTGCTAACAAGGAAGAATCATCTCCAATGCCAATGTCATTTCTGAATGATGAGGAAAGCTCTTCAACACCTATCTCAAGTCCTTCAGCTGTCCCTATTCCATCTAACACACCTGACCCATCAGAGGAGTCAATTGAATCAGAAAGGGAAGCAGATGAGATTCATGGAAGCCCAATACCACTCAGAAGGAGTGCCAGGTTAACACAAAGAGATCAAATCCATACAGAAACAGCACCAACAAGAAGAGATATCAGACACACATCTGAATTAGGGGAAGGAGCAGATCAACCAAGTGCAGAGCCAACACCACTCAGAAGAAGCACTAGGCAAATACAAAAACCAGCTCGTCTGCAGGATTTTGTAACATCAATGTTCAAGCATCCACAATCTCATGCAGCTTTTCATGCCAATCACTTAGTTGTGCCAGAACCTAAGAACTACAAGGAAGCTATCACCTATCCAGAATGGAGGGAGGCCATGAATCAGGAACTTGATGCTCTAGAAGCGAATGATACATGGGAAATAACAGATTTACTAGAAGGAAATAAACCCATTGGTAGCAAATGGGTTTACAAGATCAAGCTCAAACCAGATGGTCTAATTGAAAGATATAAGGCAAGGTTGGTTGCCAAGGGGTATAATCAGATTCTGGGAGAGGATTATGAGGAAAGTTTTTCTCCAGTTGCCAAGCCAGTGACTGTGAGATATCTCATAGCACTTGCCACTATGAAAGGATGGCCATTGCATCACATAGACATCAACAATGCCTTCTTGCATGGGTTTCTGGACAGAGAAGTATACCTTCAACCACCAGATGGATATACAAAGGCTGGTCCTGGACAGGTATGTAGACTTAAGAAGAGTCTATATGGACTTAAACAAGCCTCTAGACAGTGGAATGCAGAATTATGCACCAAATTGCTCCATTTTGGTTTCATACAATCTGCACATGATCATTTCTTGTTCACATTGACTAGGAATGATGATTTTTTGGCTTTATTGGTTTATGTTGATGATGTTCTGATTACTGGGAATAATCCTGATCTTTTATGTGCTGTTAAGCAGTTCATGGATGCTAGCTTTAGCATCAAAGATCCAGGAGAGGCCACTTATTTTTTAGGCATGGAACTGAGTAAGAATGACACAGGTACTTTCCTTTGCCAAAGAAAGTACATTCTGGACATTATCAATGATGTAGGATTGGACAACTCTAAGCCCACTTCTACACCACTTCCTTATGGTCAGAAGCTCAATAATTCAGATGGATTGCCTTTTGCAGACACTGAATCTTACAGAAGGTTGATAGGGAGGTTATTATATCTAAATCTCACAAGGCCAGACTTAACGTTTTCTACACAACAGTTAAGTCAGTTTGTCAGCTCACCAAGAAGCTTTCACTGGAATGCTGCCTTACACCTGCTCAAATATCTGAAGGGCACTTCCAATTTTGGTCTTTTTTATCCAAGAACAGGAGAATTATCCATTCAAGCCTTCTGTGATTCTGATTGGGGTGCTTGTCAAGATACTAGGAAGTCAGTTACTGGTTATTGTGTCTTTCTGGGAAACTGCCTTATCTCCTGGAAATCTAAGAAACAAACCACTGTTTCTAGAAGTTCAGCAGAGGCTGAGTATAGGGCCATGGCTTCCACCACTTGTGAATTAATGTGGTTGAATTATATTTCCTCAGACCTGCAGATTGAAGTGCCAAAGCCACTGCTTCTTGGATGTGATAATCAAGCTGCTGTCCACATAGCTGAAAACCCAGTCTTTCATGAACGCACCAAGCATTTAGACATTGATTGTCATGTTGTGCGCAATCAATTCAAGGATGGATTTCTCACCTTCCAATCATTATCTTCCAAGGATCAGTTGGCAGATCTCTTCACAAAACAGCTACCTCCCGGACCATTTGCTGGACTCCTTTCCAAGCTTGGATTGTGTTCATCCACACATCCAGCTTGAGGGGGGAGTGTTGGATTATGGATTTTACATGGATTGATATCTTAATACACATTAGATTATAGTATGTATTAAGTCATTAATGAATGTATTCTGTTTAATTCCTTTTGATTTGACCTGGCAAGCTAGACATGTTAATGCTTATTACCATATTTGGTAATAAAGCATTCTAGCTTAAGAAAGGTGTTAGCTAGTGTTGCTTCTTATAAGCACACATTTATGTCATTTGTCTTTAGCATTAATTAGCTAGGTTTTGCTGCAATGTGTGATATAAAAACACATTTGATCTGCAGCTCATCTTGTAACAAGCTAGCAGCCGCACTTCTTCAGTTCTTCATTTTATGAAGTTCATTCCATGAAACTAGATATTATGGTTGCCATCATTTCATCTTGTTTCATTTATTATGTTTGATATGTGTTTTCTGCATATTCTATAAATTTCAACAGACATCTTAAGAAAGGCAAAAATCCACTAGGAGGTTCTACAAGTTTCCACATTCATCCTCGGTCCCTGAAGTTGGTTATACATTTGAGGGTGGTGGTTTGATTATTTTGGAAGATGATTTTGATGCGCAAAGTGTTTGCACTACATGAAAAAAAGGCATTTGCCACTAGTATTTTGCAATTACAAATTAGTTACTAAAAATATTTTTGTAACTACTCTCCATTTTTTGTAAGTACATTTTGTAGTGGCAAAAAACCTTATTTTTTGTAGTGTTGGGAAATTAACGATCAATTCGAACAAGCAAACAAATGATAACTGTGAAGAAATAAATATAAAAAAACCAAGAATTAACGTGGTTCGCTAACAATGTGTTAGCTACGTCCACGATCAAATGGGAGGATCCCAAATTTAATATCAACAAGAGTTCACACAATCCTATCAAACAAAGACAAAATCGAGTATTAATCAATTGATACTCGACCAAAACTATCTTTCAACGCTCGAATAACCAAGCCAAAATTAAAGCAAAACAATTCTAGAACTATTTATCGCAAAGGCCTCCAATATGACTTATTTATAAACTCCAATATGACCAAAACTATCTTTCAACTTTTCAAAGGTGTATGGTACTTTCTCTGAGTACGTAGGTCATATCATAGAGGCATTTATGGATGATTTTAGTATTTATGGGGAATCATTTGACAAGTGCTTGGAAAATCTAGTCTTAATTCTGAAAAGATGTGCTGAAACTAACCTTGTACTTAATTGGGAAAAATGCCATTTCATGATTGAACAAGGGATAGTGTTAGGCCATATTATGTCGTCTAAAGGATATAGGTTGATAATCGAAAATAGATATCATTACTGCTTTGCCTTACCCTGCAAGTGTGCGGGAAGTTCGTTCTTTTCTTGGTCATGCAGGTTTTTACAAGCGATTCATCAAGGATTTCTCCAAGATTTTCAGCTCCTTTGTGCAAACTGTTGTAGAAGGATGTGGAGTTTGAGATGACATCGGAGTGCAGAACAGCTTTTGATACGCTCAAAGAAAGGTTAACGACACCACCCATCATTCAACCGCCGGATTGGAGCTTGCCTTTCGAGATCATGTGCGATGCAAGTAACTATGCGGTAGGAGCGGTGTGGGGACAACAAAAGAGGAAAATAACTCATGTTATCTATTATGCATCAAGAACCTTGAACCCGACTCAAGCAAACCAGACCACTTAAGTCGGTTGACCCTTGAAGAGAGCGAAACACCATTAAAGGAGAGCTTCCCCGACGAGCAACTGCTTGAGGTAACACAACACGTAGATCCAACACCACCATGGTATGTCTAAGGCACAACGAGATAGACTAAGGAGTGAGGCGAAATACTATGTATGAGATGATCCTTATTTGTGGAAACATTGTACAGATTAAATGATTAGGAGATGTGTAGCTGAGTCTGAATTTCATTCCATCCTATCGTTTTGTCATTCATATGCATGTGGGGGTCATTTCGGGTCTAAGAGAACTACACATAAAGTACTAGAGAGTGGATTTTACTGGCCAACTTTGTTTAGAGATGCACATTTATTTTGTAAAACTTGTGATAACTATCAAAGAACCGGTAATAATTCCCAAAGGAATGAGATGCCCCAACAACCCATAATGATTTATGAAATTTTTTATACTTGGGGCATGGACTTTATCGAACCATTCCCTTCATCTTATGGAAATTTGTATATCTTACTTGTTGTGGATTATGTTTCCAAATGGGTGGAGACCAAGGCCACTCGAACTAACGATTCTCGAGTTGTTGCAGATTTTGTTAAGTCTAACATTTTCTCTAGGTTCGGGATTCCAAAAGCCATCATTAGTGACAGTGGGACGCATTTCTGTAATCGCACTGTGGAAGCATTATTGCGAAAATACCATGTTTTGCATAAGGTTTCAACAGCATACCACCCTCAAACAAGTGGTCAAGCCGAAACATCTAATCACGAGATCAAATCTATTCTGAAAAAGACGATACAACCAAACCGGAAGGATTGGAGCTTGAGACTTGAAGATGCCTTGTGGGCGTACCGAACTGCGTACAAAACGCTCATTGGCATGTCACCATATCGATTAGTTTATGGGAAACCATGTCACCTACCAGTCGAGCTCGAGCACCGTGCCTATTGGGCAATCAAACGGTGTAACATGAACTATGATGCAACTGACACTCACCGAAAGCTCCAACTGCAAGAGCTCGAAGAAATCCGGAAAGAGGCATTTGAGAATGCATTGATATACAAAGAAAAGACAAAAGCCTTCCATGACTCTTGTATAAATAGGAAGACTTTTGTTGTGGGTGAAAAAGTGCTTCTCTATCACTCACCCGGTAAGTTGCATTCCTATTGGATAGGTCCATTTGTTGTCTTTAATGTTTTTAATCATGGTGCAGTTGAGATTAACAGTGAGAAAACGGGGAAGATACTAAAGGTCAATGGGCATCTGCTCAAACCTTATTTTGAAACATTCCAGCAGCTGCCCGAAGACATCATACAACTCGAGGACCCGCCAACCAATTGAACGTTACATCCGTCGAGCCAATGACGTAAAAGAAAGACACTTATGGGAGGCAACCCGACATTTACATTTTGTTTTATTTTATTTTATTCAAGTCTTTTACTTTATTTTATTTTGTGCATTTTACTATTTTGATTGAGTCTGTAGGAACTAGCTTGACCAGATGGCACCGAGCCATAAAATTCGAGGGATAAAGTGCAGAACAGGGGGTCACAGGATGAAAAGCCACGCTGGTAAGTCAGCTCGGCTGAGACACAAATTCTCGGCCAAGAAATCTATACACGGAGCTCAGTCGCGAGCCGCATATTCTCGGTCGAGACTCAACTTCGGGAAAAACAAGGGAAATCTCTTGGACACGCATCTTGGCCGAGACATAAATTCTCGACCGAGACACGTATACACGCAGCTTGGCCGAGCCCAACTTTCTCGGCCGAGACGGGCGAAATTCTTGACTTAAAACGAGGGCTTTACAACATTTCCCCTCACTTTCCCTTTCACAAAATCTGCGAAAAACACACACATCTCATACACTTTCACCCTAAAAATCATCTTGACTCTAGTTTTTCTCCACAATAATACTCCAAATCAGCCCCACACACGATTCCACACACTTATCACCGATTATATTCGGATTTGGTGCACAAATTTGGACGAGTTAAAAAGGGCGCGAACCGACTCTATTAAAAATTTTCTCGTCTAAACTCATTCGGTAAGTGAAGCTTCCCTACCCTCATTCTTTTAGTAGTTAATTTCGATTTGCTGTTGAAGTTTGGGGGAATTTCGTGTTGAATTGCTTGTTGATTTTTGGAGATAGACTCTTGTTGGGTTTAGTCGAAAGTTTTCAGTTTAAGTGCTTTATAGACATGAATTAGTTGGGATACATAGGAATACATGCTGATTTTTTTGTGGGTGGAAGAATTTTAGTTTATTTTGGTCGAAATTATGAGATATAGCTCATTGAGACATTATGTCAAACACCTTACTTGCATTGTCTTGTTATGTGCAACCACTAGTTTAGATTGATTGTTTTAGTTGTTTTGAGTAAATTCATCCCATTCTTTTGAGAAATAATGTTTCATACTAACGTGAATCATCTTGCTTTGTCATTTCACATGAATTACTAAAAAATGATTAATAGGAATTAGTTGCAACTAGATGTTAATTAGTGTGTATTTGGTGTTTGCATTACTCTCAATTATACTCGTGCTTGTTGTGTCATGTGTGTGTAGGCTAAAAGAAATGGCTCCCAGAAAAGGTTCTTCGAGTCAAGGCAGGGGCAAGGGCAAAGAGCCCATGATTGAGGAACCCATAGTCGAGCCTCAAATCTTCCCACCTACTTACAGCCGTTACTACGGTTTTGTCCTGGAGAAAGAGGCTCATCAGGCCCATTTTAGCAAGCTGTGTACACGCCCGATTATGCCAACTCGGTTTGACAACGACGACATCCTCTGCCAACTGGAGAATGTTCACACTCTGTTGAAGAAAGCAGGGGTGCTTGGGTTCATGAAAGCCCAAGCTACTTTTGCCGACCTCACACTCGAGTTCCTCAGTTTAATGGAGATCACAATTGACCCCGATAAATGTGGGGGCAAACCGAGGCGCATTTCATTCCCGCTCAATGGTGAGTCTCACAAGCTAACAGCGAGTGAGTTAGAGGTGATATTCGGACAGACCCCCGAACGTCTCATCTACAGGCTGTCCATTGGTCAAGACAGAGAAAACGCCCGGAGGATAGCCAAATTTGAAGTAAACCAGTTCTGGGGGCGGCTGACTTATGCACCTGGCTTCGTCGATCCTCAGCCATACAACAGGAATACAAAGACTTCTTGGATTCGGAGCCCGGTAGTTCGTATATTCAGAAGCTTCTCGTACTCACTCTTTTTGCGAGAAAAGAGACAGGGGCTGCCCGACTGGAAGAGTTGGAAGTGGTTCTCGATTATGCAGGGCTATCAAGTGGAGGGGGCTGAGATATTGGTTGAGTAGTTCGAACAGGTGGTCAAGTGGAAGGAACCAATCTACATTGGCGGTCTCATCACAACGATCGCCGCTCATCTCGGGGTCCCACTGACTGACTTAACCCCGATGTCCCCTCGGTATCAGCTCGACTAGGACGATTTTGAGCACATGCGGATGGTGGTCCGATCTTTTCCGAGTGGTGTATCTCGTACTCCGGTCAATTGAACGATCATGTCCGTGATTCAGACGCACGGTCCATTTTTTATACTGCCCAACACTCCTTTGACATTGGTCAACAGTCTCCGAGACCATTCGAATTTGGCATTGGCATCTCCGACTCATTTAGCAGCATCGAGGATACCGGACAATGATGAGGTCCGGAAATATCATGTGGCCTAGGTGGCCAATATAGAGGCCCAAGATGAGGAAGAGGGTGCTGAGGCAGCAGAGGGGGCAGAGATCGAAGCAGCAGCTGAAGAAAGCAGCCGACCAGCTAGACCGAGAAAGAAGAGATAGTCTACTTCCATCCTGAGCGAGGCGAAGTACCGTGAGTACATGGAGACTTGATTACCTCCCTCCAAAATGATGTCTCACTGATGCGTGGAGAAATGCAATCTCGGTATCGAGTGGAGGATGATCGATGAGCACAACAACAGGTTTGGCATCAGCAGATGATGGAGTGGCAGAGAGCACAAGAGGAACGTTGGACACAGTCACCTTCTTATTGGGGTCAAGGCTACCCGCCTCACCCACCACCTCAGTAGGAGCTCTGTGAGTAGCACCAATTCGAACCACTCTCGTCCCCTAATACTTTAGGTTTTCAACCTAAGTTTTGGGGAGGGGGTATAAGTGGGCCGGATTGGCTGCATTTCCTTTTTTTCTTTGCCTTTTTGTTGTCTTTTATTTTTGCTAGAGTGAAAAGTTGTGTCTTTATTTGTGTTGCTTTCGTAGTTGGTTGATCGTCTGGCCTGTGAGCTAAATATGTGGTTAATCGTCGGGCCTGCGTGCCATTATCTGTGCTAGCTAGTTAGTTTATGTTTAGTTGTTTTTAGTTATTTTGTTTTGCATTTCAGTCTAGGATTGAGTCGAACTCGAGATTGTACTTAGTTTATAATTGTGTGTTTAAGGTAAAATTTAGGACATTGATAAGTGTGCAACGAGTTCATGATGATCATAAATTGTGCTGAATTTGAAAAATTCACATATGATAGATCATGACATATAATGAAGATAAAATTGAGCTTGGTCTTGAGACTTGTGATCACCTAGCTATAACATTATGAGTTTTTTAGCCAAAAATTTGTACTCCCATCTTTAGAGTAATATCTACATTCTTTCAGTGTGAATTCTTTAATTATGTGTCGTCGTCTCTAGAACTTGCCCGAAATCTCTATTGTGAATATGACGTACATGATGAGATTTAGGAAATGATATTAGGCAGTTTTTTTTTATTTTTTTTTTATTTTTAACCTATTATTCACCCTTAAAATGTTTCCCTTATGAAAAAATTTTCCGTTGTTAGCCCAGTTGAGCTTTGTAACTTTTTCGTTGATAGCCTTACATTACAAGCCACATCCTTTAATATGAAACATTTGGCCCATTTGGACTAAGAGTAAGTATGAGAGAGGAGGATTAGAAGGTAGTCGGGAAGCTGTGGGAATTAATATGGGTGAAAGATGAGAAGTTTTGAAGAAAACAAGGGGAATACAAATGATAGGTGAAAGAATCAAGACTAAAGTAATCGCTCCTATATGTTATGTTTTACGAACCAATTCATCCACTCTTTTCCCCACAAACTTTGGTTTTTAACCAAGTATAGGGAAGGGTGGAAGTGTGATGTATTAATTATTCGTTACTAGAAGTTATTTGAAAAAAAAAGGAGAAAAAAAAAAGAAAAGAAAAAGGAAAAGAAAAAAAAAAGAATAGCAAAGGAAAATTCGTTGTAAATACGTGTTTGGTTATTTTTGTTCAAAGGAGAGGTTAGTTGTCTAAAAAGTGCTTAATTGTTTAAGTTGATGAAAATTGGGTAGTCCCAAATTGTGGTACCCGAAAATGAAGCGTGAAAGAGCATTAGGGTTATTGTAAGTATTTTTGAGGGGTGAAAAAACTTTCTTGTGGGAAAGTTTGCTGAAATTGAAGTGAGGATTGAGTGATTGTTTGAGAGGTGGTTGAGTAGGAAAACTCGATTAGTCCAATAATTAGTCACTTTTATCCAAATAGTTCCCACCTTAACTTAATCTTACATTATAACCTAAAATAAAGATCTTTTTGATCTTATGTTGCACATGTCAAGTACGAGGTCTGATTTAGATAACGGACAAGCATATGGTAGGCATTGCATGTAGTCCAATGCGAGTGAATTGAATTTATCTTATATACTTGAGAGATGAGTGATACACTTAACCAGTAAGGATTACTTGTTGAAAGTATCGAGTCTCGAAAGTAGTTTAAGTTGCTATATCGGATATGCTCGCATTATTTGTATTGTCTTTATAAAGAAAATGTGTTATGAAACTTTGTTTGCCACTTAAGTCGCCCTTAACACGTGTCCTTTGTGTTCTTCTTTGCTTTGTTTTGTTCGGGACGAACAAAGGTTTAAGTTTGGGGGATTTTTGTACACGTAATTATGCGTGCATAATAGGTCGAATTAAGTGTCTATTTAGTGACATCTGCATGCGTAAGTGGTCGTGTATTTCTCATATTTGCATTATTGAACGATTTAATGTCTATGACTTGATTTGAAGTTATTTGGGTGAAATTAGACCAGAAAGTCAAACTCGACTTAGGATGGATGTGAAAACAAGTCCTGCAAGTCAAGAACCGAGAAAAATCAAGCCGAAAGCTACAGGAAACTGAGCTCGGCTGAGACGAGGAGGGCTCGGCCGAGATAGAAGGTCAGGGAAATCCGGATTTTGGCTATAGAAGATTCTCGGCCGAGTCAATGAGTCTCGGCCGAGAAAGATATACACAAGGCTCGCCGAGCTAGTGAATCTCGGCCGAGACAAAAGGCGGCCCAGCCCAGCTTTATGCGCGGATTAATCCTTTTCCAGCCCAAATTGAGCCTAATTCATCCCCATTTATAAATAGAAGATCTACAGTTCGAAAACTAAACTTTTTTTTTTTATTGAAGAGCTTGGACTTGGGAATTCTGAAGAACACGAAGACTCAAGATTCGGCAATTCGGGTTTTCTAGTTTAATGATTTTTTTTTGTAATTTGTTCTTAGCGATTGCTATGATCGGCTAAATTTTATATTTCCTGTCTTTGACTAAGTTGAACCCTAGACTGATGTTTGTGTAAAAAATCCGATGATTGTTTGATTTAATTATGTTCTAAAATTACTTATGTTATTCGGTTTACTCTATCTTTTATATGTTTGCTATTTGGATTGATCACCCTGATAATAGACATATGAATGTCACTAGGTCATAAATTCATAATCCGTAATTGTTATGTGTTTGTGACCAAAAGTAGAAAAAAAGTGGTTACTCACTAGGATAACATAAGTCGCGGTCACTTGTACCAAGTGAGTACAACACCGTACATACTCCGTTACCTTAGTTCCCTATGTATTTGATTAATGGTGTTCTAGCGATCGTATCCTAGAACTACTTAATTAGATATGATTAATTACTAAGTGAACCTGTAATTGATTATACTTAAGGGGTAGTAAGAGTTAGCTAAGCGTACCTGTTAATTCTTGGAGTAGGGGTTTCAGAACTAATTAATCAAGCAATTGCATTAGTTACATGAATATTCAGACTAGGGGGATACTGGGTTAAAGGTGGGGATGTCGTTTATTCATATTTTAATTCATCTTAATTTGCTAGTTTAATTATTTAGTGTTTAGTTAATCTGCATCAAACAAATTCCCCCTCATTATAGTTATACTTATGTTATCATAATTACTTATATAAAACTGGTTAATTACAATAACTCGATTAGTTCCTATTCCCTGTGGGATCGACCCTGACTTGCTTTAGCTGCTATTAGGAAAGATAGATATTTAAATAATAATCTAATTTGTCTGCACCCGATAGTGCGGTCACTCATCTTCTAATTTAACATCAATGTTACGCAATTCTAATAGGATTTTGTTAAGTTGATCTAAGTGATCGCGAAGAGACTGACCTTCACGCATACGCAGCCTGAATAGACGTTGCTTTAAAAGCAACTTATTGGTGAGCGACTTCATCATGTACAAACTCTCCAATTTCGACCATATCTTCTGTGCAGTTTCTTCCTCAGCTACCTCGATGATGATGTCATCATCGAGACATAACATGATTGTTGAGTGAGTTCTCTCGTCCAAAGTGGCCATCTCGGCAGACACCGGGACCTCAACCTATTCCTTATCGCCTGCCTTGCCCTTGTCCTTCTTCGGCTTCGGCATCAGCGGCGTCCACAATCCTTGTTCCTTCACCAAGGCTTTCATTTAATCTGCCATAGACTAAAATTATCCCTTCCCCAGTGAATTTTTCAATCTCCATGGTCATCCTAGACATATTTCCCACGAAAACCAGTGGAAACTCGAACCAAGCTTTGATACCACTTGTTGGGAAATTGACGATTAATTTGAACAAGCAAACAAATGATAACCGTGAAGAAACAAATATAAAAATACCAAGAATCCACGACCAAATGGGAGGATCCCAAATTCAATATCAACGAGAGTTCACACAATCCTATCAAAACAAAGACAAAATCGAGTATCAATCAATTGATACTCGACCCAAACTATCTCTTAATGCTCGAATAACCAAGCTAAAATCAAAGCTAAACAATTCTAAAACTCTCTATCTCAAAGGACTCCAGTAGAACTTATTTATAAGCCCTCAAAACCTAATCCTATACGAAAAAGAATCAAACTGAGCCTAAATTTCGTACGCCCAAAAATTGCTCTGCTTAACTAGTCGCAGCCGCGCCTAACTACTCTCGGCCGAACCCGCTTCATCTATCGCAACGGCGTGGCCGCGCCTTAGCTACGCGGCCGAGCCAACCCTCCAGCAATGATTTCTCTTTCTAGCCGCAAACTGATGCGACCGCGTCCAGCAACCGGCACGATCGCGTTCAACCAATGACGCGACCGCGTCGTCTTGCTTTCCAACGCACTTCAAATCCAAGTCTCCACTGCGATACAAACGTCGATTCAAACTCAACTAAATTCAAAGCACAAATACTAACACAAAGTGAAATCATCTTGTGCCTTCTACAAATTGGGGTAGAATGTGATACGGATCAACCTCATATATTCTTAGATGTGTAAAAATTGGACCTCCGAGAGCGCAGAAGGGAACTTGAAAAGGTAAGGGTGGAAAAAATGGAAGACGGTGAGAGGGAACTTCTTCTCCTCCCTGGAGTAACGAAGATCAAGTCTTGTTACTTAGACCTCAAAGCCAAAACCCAGTTCTATCTTCAAAACTTCTCCTTCATTCGAGGTACATCGAAAGATCAACCAATCAATCATCAAGAAGCATTGATGGTTTGGATTTTGTTAGGGATTTTGTACGGAGTTGAAATGAATCCCTTTTGTAATATCTTATCTTTGTTTGTATGTGTGAATATTGAGTCAATTGCATCAAATGTAACATGTTTTGACTGGAAATAATAGGGTGGTTCAGGAACCGGGTTTATCAGTAGAAGAACCGGACCGGAGAAAGCAGTTCTGGAAGAAAGCCGATGTCATAACCACCGGTTCAGGGTGGTTATGATTCAGTTTCAGAAGAACAGGTAAAGACAACGGTTTTGAAACCGTTGCGAAGCGGTTAAGCTGATAACTTCTTCTCCTGGACGACTTGAGCTGATTTTTCAATTCAGAGCATTGTTATATGTTGTATAAATACTCAATTTACAGTTTTCCCCTTAGCTAATCAGTTTTCAAGAGAGAATTAGAGAGAAGAGTTGCGGTTATTTTTCAGTTTAGGGTTCTAGCTGAAGGAGTGTTGTAATTCTTGTGTAATTCTTGTATTCTTGGAGATTGATAGTGAATTGAGGAGTGCTGATCCTCCGTGGATGTAGAACATTAGTTCGAACCACGTAAAACTTTCTGTGTGATTGCATTTTCTTCCTTTGTTGTTGTTCTTTGTTTTCGGTTTCTGGTTCGTCCAGAATTCGTCGTTGATTCTCGGCTGTTTCCATCATTCTCTGGCCGAACGTTGTGTGAGTGATTGTGGGTTGAATCCTTACAAAGTGGCGCCGTCTGTGGGAAGGTTTTGAACCAGAGGAGAGAGATCAATGGCGGGCATGAAGATGGAGGTTGACAGGTTTACGGGGAAGAATGACTTTGCCCTGTGGAAGATTAAGATGAATCCTATCTTAATCCAGAATGGGCTATCCATGGCGCTGAAGGCTCAAGAAGATTGGCCTCTTGCAGAAAGACCAAAGTTTCTGGAAACTGATCAGAAGGCGTTGAGCTCTATAATTTTGTGTCTGGGGGATAAACCACTCAGAGAAATCTCCAGATGCAAATCCACTTTGGAAGCGTGGTCATAACTGGAGGAGCTGTATCAATCCAAAACAGTAACAAACAAACTCTTCCTCAAACAGAAATTGCTTGCTTTTAAGATGGTGGAGGAGAAAACATTGATTGATCAATTAGATGATTTCAATCATCTGATTGATGACCTTGAAGACCTTGGTGTAAACCTGGAGGAGGATGATAAATCTCTCATGTTGCTGAATTCTCTGCCAAAGTCACTTGGAAGTTTTAGAGATACTCTAATGTTTGGTAGACAAGAAAAGTTAAGCTATGATGTTATAGTTACTTCCTTGAAAACTAAAGGATTGCAACTTCAAAGTGATCAGAAATCCAACTCTGCTGCTTAAGGACTACATGTGAAATTCAAGAAGCAATTTCAAAAGAAGAAGGGTCAAAATCAGGGCCAGAAAGAAGGCAAGACTGGTGAAACTGAGTCCAAGAAATCATCAGACTGGGTGGAGAAAAGGAGATGTTACTCCTGCAAACAAACAGGGCATCTCAAGAAGAATTGTCCTTCCAGGAAAAACAAGTCTGAGAAAAAGGAAGCTGATGCTGCTGTAGCAGAGCAAGCAGATGACCTGGCAGAGGTGCTGAATGTATCAGAAGGTAGAATTACCAAGGAATGGGTGTTGGATACAGGTTGCTCATTCCATATGTGCCCTCATGAGCACCTATTCCAAGAACTGACCAAAACTGATGGAGGAATTGTCCTTCTGGGGAATGATCAGTCATGTAAAGTAAGAGGAGTGGGCTCTATGAAGATCCAAATGCATGATGGAGTCCCAAGAATTATCTCAAACGTGAGGTATGTGCCATCTCTCAAAAGGAATCTAATATCACTTGGTTCCCTAAATGAATCTAGTTGTGAATTTAGTACTGTGAATGGATATATTCATATTACTAAGTATAACAAAGTGGTGATGAAAGGAGTGAAACAGAATGGCTTGTACATCTTGATTGGAGAATCTGTTATTGGATCAACAGATGTCACACTAAGTAATACAGAAGCAATGATATGGCACAAAAGAATGGGTCATATTGGAATCAGAGGAATGCAGGAGCTGGCAAAGAAAGGAGTAATTGGAAATCTAAATTCTAACAGCCTGGAATTCTGTGATCAGTGTGCAATGGGAAAATCTAAGAAACAGACCTATGGAACAGCTGCTCACACTACCAAGGAGATCTTAGATTATGCCCATTCTGATGTATGGGGGCCTGCAAGAACAGAAACCTTAAGTGGTGGAAAGTACTTTATAACCATAATTGATGACTATAGCAGAAAGGTGTGGGTGTACATCTTAAAGCAAAAGAGTGAAGCATTCTCAAAGTTCAAGGAATGGTACACACAAGTGGAAAACCAGAGAGGAAGAAAGCTTAAATATCTAAGAACTGATAATGGTCTTGAGTATCTGTCAAATGAATTCACAGAATTTTGCAAGGAAAGGGGAATTGTGAGGCATAGAACAGTACTATTGAATCCCCAACAGAATGGGGTTGCTGAGAGGTTAAACAGGACTATTCTGGAGAAAGTCAGGTGCATGATGATAGATGCAAGACTTCCAAAAAGTTTCTGGGGAGAAACAGTAAACACAGCATGCTATCTCATCAACAAAACCCCCTCATCATCATTGGATTTCAAGACTCCAGATGAAATATGGTATGGAAGGATGCCAAACTATTCAGAACTCAAGGTATTTGGATGCTTAGCTTTCACTCATATAAAACAGGACAAACTGGACCCTAGAGCATTGAGGTGTGTTTTTCTTGGATATCCAGAAGGAACAAAGGGTTACAGGTTGTGGTGTGTTGAACAAGGACACAGGAAATTGATCATTAGCAGGGATGTGAAGTTCAATGAAGGAGTCATGGGATACCTCTCAACTGGAGACAAATCAGAAGTTGAAGGAGTTATACAAGAAGAAAACTCACCAGTTGAGGTGGAGGTATCAGGGATAAGAACTCTACAAGAATTACAACCAGCAAATCCTGAAGAATCAAGTAGTTCCTCAGAAAGTGAAGAAGATCAAACTGAGCCAAATAGTCTAAGAAACTACAGTTTGGCAAGAGATAGAGCCAGGAGAGAAGTTCATCCACCAAGGAGGTATGGACAAGCTGACATGGTGTATTATGCTTTGAATGCTGCAGAAGCTCTTGAACATTCAGAACCACAGAATTATACAGAAGCTATCAAAGGAGCAGAAAAGAAACAATGGATCAATGCCATGCTGGAAGAGATGAATTCTCTGAAGAGAAACCACACTTGGGATCTGGTGAAAAAGCCAAGTGGTCAGAAACTTATAAGCTCCAAATGGATCTTTAAGAAGAAACTGGAAATGGTGAATGGTGAGAGGATCAGATATAAGGCCAGGTTGGTGGCAAGAGGATTCACACAGAGGGAAGGGATTGATTTCCATGAAGTATTTTCACCAGTAGTCAAGCATACTTCCATCAGAATTCTGCTGGCAAAAGTCACACAAGAAAATCTGGAATTACAACAACTAGATGTCAAGACAGCTTTCCTACATGGAGAGCTAATGGAAGATATTTACATGAAGCAACCTGAAGGTTTTGAAAGCCCTGGAGAAGAAGACAAAGTATGTCACTTGAAAAAGTCTTTGTATGGATTGAAACAAAGTCCAAGGCAGTGGAACAAAAGGTTCAATGAGTTCATGATAAACACTGGATTTGTCAGAAGTTTATATGACAACTGTGTGTATTTGGAGAAGAATGCAAAGACAGATCAGGTATACTTGTTGCTATATGTAGATGACATGTTGATTGCCAGTAAGAGTAAGCTGAAGATCCAACAGCTAAAGGGAAAGTTGAGTACTGAATTCGAGATGACAGACCTAGGAGATGCCAAGAAAATGCTAGGAACGGATATTATCAGAGACAGAGAAGCTGGAGTGTTGTGCTTATCTCAGAAGGATTATCTACAAAAGGTGCTAGAGAGGTTCAATATGCATGAATCTAAACCATTGGTAATTCCAGTGGGGCAACAAACCAAGCTATCAAGAGATCAAAGCCCAAAAACACCTGCTGAAGAGAAACAGATGCAGAATATACCTTATGCAAGTGGAGTAGGGAGTCTCACGTATGGTATGATTTGTAGCCGGCCAGATTTAGCATTTGCAGTGTCTTTAGTGAGTAGGTTCATGGCAAATCCAGGAAGAGAGCACTGGGAAGCACTGAAGCAGATTCTGAGGTATCTGAAGGGAACATTAAAGTTAGGTTTGAAATATGTGAGAACAAACTCAGGAAATGAACCTTTGAGAGGATTTGTGGATGCTGACTTTGCTGGAAATATAGACACCAGAAAGTCTATTTCAGGGTATGTCTTCACACTTTATGGAACAGCAGTGTCTTGGAGGTCGATACATCAACCAGTAGTGGCTCTATCCACAACAGAGGCAGAGTATATTGCAGTGACAGATGCTTGCAAAGAAGCTATATGGTTGAAAGGGATTTTGAAAGATTTTGGGATAACACAGAAGTGTGTGACAGTATTGTGTGATAATCAAAGCACACTTCATCTGGTAAAACACCAAGTTTTTCATGAAAGATCAAAGCACATAGATGTGAAGATGCATTTTGTAAGAGACATTGTTGAGGCTGGAACAGTGGTGGTGGAAAAAGTGCATACAAAAGATAATGCTGCGGATTTCCTTACAAAGTCAGTACCTGGAGCAAAGTTTGTTCATTGCTCAAGCTTAGTCAGGCTTGAGCCATGTTTCTGAAGTAATACCTGGTGGAAATTGAGGATAGGATGCACACTTTGATTGATTGAGGTGGAGATTTGTGAATATTGAGTCAATTGCATCAAGTGTAACATGTTTTGACTGGAAATAATAGGGTGGTTCAGGAACCGGGTTTATCAGTAGAAGAACCGGACCGGAGAAAGCAGTTCTGGAAGAAAGCCGATGTCATAACCACTGGTTCAGGGTGGTTATGATTCAGTTTCAGAAGAACAGGTAAAGACAACGGTTTTGAAACCGTTGCGAAGCGGTTAAGCTGATAACTTCTTCTCCTGGACGACTTGAGCTGATTTTTCAATTCAGAGCATTGTTATATGTTGTATAAATACTCAATTTACAGTTTTCCCCTTAGCTAATCAGTTTTCAAGAGAGAATTAGAGAGAAGAGTTGCGGTTATTTTTCAGTTTAGGGTTCTAGCTGAAGGAGTGTTGTAATTCTTGTGTAATTCTTGTATTCTTGGAGATTGATAGTGAATTGAGGAGTGCTGATCCTCCGTGGATGTAGAACATTAGTTCGAACCACGTAAAACTTTCTGTGTGATTGCATTTTCTTCCTTTGTTGTTGTTCTTTGTTTTCGGTTTCTGGTTCGTCCAGAATTCGTCGTTGATTCTCGGCTGTTTCCATCATTTTCTGGCCGAACGTTGTGTGAGTGATTGTGGGTTGAATCCTTACAGTATGTTGTTATCACTCATTTGAATCCATTTTAATTTACGTAAGTGCAATATTAACTTAGATTGTTCGTTGTTCTACATTTCTCTATAAGTATTATATTTCATTTTATTTATTTATCTATCCATCTATCTAGTAATGTGATGGTTGAGCTAATGAAAAGAGTTGAGTTGATTGTTGCTACATTTACAGTAATTTTTTTTGCTAAAGTTGCAGGCTGCCCAAGAATCATATGTTCACCATATCTATGAACATTTTAAAAAGAGAAACCCGAATTCCAATAGGAACAACCCAAATGGACTTGTTTTGTACACTGCTACTTGTTCCAGCATTTCGCAGCCACAGCCAGAGCGCTGCGGTCAAACTCTGCCAGGTACCGAAAGTCAAGCCAGCACATATGAGATTATTTGTTACATTTTGGTGTTTTATTTTGTATTTCACCGTATTCACCGACGACGTATGCAGTGACGGACGCACGTAGGGGCCAAGAGGGGCACTGGGCCCCCCTGGTCCCGTTATAATGTGCTATTATATATGTTGGTCCCATCAGAATGTGCTATTATATATATATTTTTTTCAATTTTAATACAATTTAATTAAATAAAATAAATAATAATATATTTTAATTTAAATTAGATGGATGTATTATTCTCTATAAGCAACAACGGTAAAGATGTTAAAAAATATAATGAATATAGAGACATTATATAATTTTTCTTCTTTTCGTAATTAAAATAATTTATTTATCTTATCTAAATTGGTAGTAATTTTCTAGTTTTATTTATAAAGTTGACAATTGTTGAGACTCATGGACATGTTTAGGGGTAGTCCTCCTTTTAAATTTTTTAAAATATTAATTTTTAATGTAATTTATCCAATATTTTAAGTTTAGGGCCAAATTTTAATTTGATTTCTAGCCTGCAAAATTTGTCTCCTATTTGGTAAAATATTGGCACATAACCTTATAGCATAGTAAAAAAATTAAAAAAAAAAATCACCCCGTGAAATGAACTCCTAGATCCGTCTATAAATGGGCCCCCCTCGACCGAATTCCTGGGTCCGTCACTGAACGTATGTACTGGATGACATCACAAATTAATATGTATCGTGTATTAAATTAAGTATAACAAAAGATGAAACACTTATTTAAGCCTTTCTATTTAATAATAGGTGTTCTTGTACTCGATCATTTGATATGAATGAGAATCCAGAAAACTCCCCTGAAATTTTGAACTTCAAGCTCTGTTTGAGAGCTTCTTAACAGTAATCACATGTAAAATAGGTGCTATTCTTAGAAGAAATAAAAGAAAAATGATAATGTACAGACCTGGCAAAAGAAAATGAAATAATCACATGCATTTGCTTATATCGATGTCTTTCTAACATAAGGGTATACATAAAATATTCACACGACAATATTTAATTACATCATAAAATTGAATATGGTAAACAATTACTTCTTTATATTTTTATTTAAGTAATTAAAAAGTCAACCTTCCTAAAAAAAAATAATAAACAAAATTATTAAAGTATTTTGTGTTGGTAATATTTTTGTCAAAATTCCATATGTTATTTTTATTTTATTTATTAAACTTATAAAATATATTGTTGTTAGTATTTTAATACTATTAATTGTACATATTATTTCTATGCAGGATATTTTATTTGATTAAGATATATATGAAGGGTCTTGAATAATAAGAAATAGGCCAAGAGAAATCTTAAAGTGATATGATTTAAAGAAGTCGCGTGAAATCAAATAACGGAGATATGGCCCAACTAATCGGCGGTGATAAGCAGAACAGATTAGGATATATATATATATATTTGCATTGTTAATTCATGAAGCAGCGAGGAGCATAATGAATTTCCAAATCACTGTTGAGAGTTTTTTCATAATTACGTAGTGGTGCATGTCGCTTGTTGATATTGATAATAATTGTCTAGTTATTAGAATTTGTGGTGATGTACTGTTAATAGTGTGTGTCGAAGGACCTTTTTGAGAGAAGGGACTTCAAGGGGGGTTCGGGAGAGCTCTTCGGCCTTCGATCCTTTGTCTTATTAGTGCCGAATAAGTCGACGGGAGTCGTCGGACGTTGTTGGTATAGTATAGGTTAGGTGTTAGGGAGTCGAGTGTCTTTGTAAAACCTATCGTTATATGGAGTATCAATAACAGAAGGTCCGAGGGGTCTGAGGGATTCAACCCGTGTTTATTTTGGTGTTCGTTTCTCTATTTTTATTTTCGTCAGTTTCTGTATTGCAACGTAGTCATGCAGAGTATAAAATTTCAAGTGGTATCAAGAGCGAGTCTGTATCCTAAGATGGTAGATTCTGGAACACTACACTGTTATAGATTTGCGTGGCAATACAGTACGACTTTCCTTACTTGATGGCATCAATTACGATTATTGGAAGTCACTTATGGTGGCTCACTTGGAGGCTATGGGTGATGAATACTGGGACATTGTCGAATCCAGATGGTCTCCATCTACTGCCACTGACTTGACCACACCAAAGCTTACATCCGAGTGGTCTTCTGCTGAAAAAGAATTGTATAAGGTGAATAAAAAGGCTCTCATTTTCATTCAAACGAAACAGAAGAAATTGATCCCGGAAAAATTTCAGGTATGTTGCAACATGATTTACCCAACTTTTAAGAATCTGATGCTTCTGATGGAGAAACAGGTCCCACAATTGAGGAGATGCAAAGAATGTACAAGAAACTGTCGGTCGCATATTTTCAAGACATCAAGGTCATCAAAAAATTGGAGAGTCACCTTAAGGAATCACTGGCAATGATTGAAAACTTAGAAAGAGAGGTTAAAGGGAAAGATTTGGTCATTGATAAACTGAATGAGGAGCTCATATTAAGAAAGAAAAGCGTGGAGGCGATAATGGAAAAGTTGTGAGCTAGAAGTTGTGTTCTAACATGCACTTGCCGAAAAAGAAAATGAGGTAAATTCTTTGAAATCTGACCTCCAGACGGTGCAAAGTGATCTCGGCACAAGTAAGAGCAATATGGAAAGCAAAGATCAATCAATTGTGAAGTTGTCCACTAAGTTGGAACAATTTAAATAGGTTCTAAAACGGTTGAACTCTAGTAAGGTCACTCTAATAGAACTTGCAATTCAGACAAAAATCATGGTGATCTCACCGGTCTAGGTTATGGTGGTGAGAATTCTAATGCAAATCCTCGAGATTTTGTACAATCAGGACGTAATGTTGCAATACAGGAAAGTGGCGAAATCTTTCTTAAACATTCTGGAAACTATACGCACCCATCCTTCTGAATAGAATAAACATGTACAGAACAACTTGAGGTGGAATATCATCGGCAAAGTGTGTTGCAACATACAAGGTGTGACTATTATAAAAACTCTTCGTTTGTTCCTATTTTTCATTACTCTTGTATTTTTGGTCATGTCCAAATTGTTATAGAATGCATTTTGATCTTTATAATAGTGAAATTGGTAGTTGGGATATTAGAGGAATGCCACGTCGAGCCCCTAGACCTAAAGTACTCAAAGAAAAATATAGGTTAAAAAATCTACTTGTTCAACTTCGCATAAGTAAACTTGTTGGCTCGTGTCACCACTACATGTGCTAAAATAACTGATCATATTTTGATATCAAATCAAATTAAAAACAAGGCATTTAATGTTGAAAATTACATAACTCTGAAAATCTTTAGGATTATTTTGCGGGTGTTTTGCACATTCGTGAATATAAGAAAGAGAAAAAAAAAAGAAAAAAAAAACATATATTGCAACATGCATAGCATGTAAGATTCTGCATTAGACATTTTTTTTTTCATGCATCCATCTCAATTTTATTTTTTATAAACTCCATGCAAAAGGGCAAGTTCAAAGATTTATTTGGCTTAAAACTTTACAGTAATTTTCCTTCTTGTTGATAAAAATTGTCTTGTTTAATTATTCCCCGCTTGTCGGAAAGGGATATAATCATGAAAAGATGTTGAGAGCAGCTATCGGTCCACAAATAGGAAAAATCTACTAACACAGAAAGTGGTTGATCTGCGAAAGCTGCCGACCACAAAAATAAATTGCTTAATATTTTTGTATTTCTATTATCAAATGGGTTCTAAGGATCAACCAGAGCTCGTTGGATGGAGTTTTCTTAGTGCAATTTTGGCTCGTAGGGTTTGCGAGCTATTCCACGAGAGGGTTAAAACAATTGGTGGAATAAGAATACCTTAATTTAATTTTATATTTAAAACAATTGGTGGAACAAGGATACCTTGAAAAGTTTTGACTGTCTAGAATTTTGGTTTAATTATTGACGGTGGCACTACTTAATTTACCACCCATATAGTGAGTTTGACTATGGGTCAGTGGGTTCAAGTAAGGGGGAGTTGAATTATTTGTGTCTATTTTATTGTATTGGTCAGTTTTGTACCTTTGGATTTTTCATCAAAAAGGGGAAGAAATATCTTTGGATTTCTTTATCGTTGCTTATATTAAGTTTGCTGTCAAAGTCGTTATTGTTGTTTATATTGAGGGGAACTATACTTTTCTGGGATGTTTATAGGTTGTTATTTATTTTCGGGCTTTTGACAAAAAATAACAAAGGAGGAGATTGTTAAAGTATTTTTATTGGCAATATTTTTATCAAATTCCTTATGTTATCTTTATTTTATTTATTAAGCTTATAAAATATATTATTTTTAGTATTTTAATACTATTAATTGTACATATTCTTTTTATGCTGGATACTTTGTTTGATTAAGATATACATAAAGAGTCTTGGATAACAAGAAATAGGCAAAGAGAAATCTTAAAAGTGATATGGTTTAAAGAAGCTGCGTGAAATAAAATAACGGAGATACGGCTCAACTTATCGGCGATGATAAGCAGAACAGATTAGCAATATATATATATATATATATATATATTGGTGCATGTGGCATGTTCATATTACATAGTGGTGCATGTGGCATGTTCATATTGATTATAATTGTCTAGTTATTAGAATTTGTGGCGAAGTGGTGTTAATTGTGTATGTGTTGAAGGACCTTCGGGAGAAGGAACTTCAAGTCCTGAAGGTCCTTCAAGGCGAGTTTAGGAGAGCTCGTTCAATTTTTGATGGTTTGACGTATTAGTGCCAAACAAATCGACGGGAGGTTGTTGGTATATTATAGGTTAGGTGTTTGGGAGTCGGGTGTCTTTGTAAAATTTATCGTTATACGAAGTATCAATAACAAAAGGTCCGAGAAATCTGAGGGATTCAACCTCATGTTTATTTTGGTGTTCGTTTTTTTATTTTTATTTTCGCCATTTTTTATTTTGCAACGTAGTCAGTGCATACTACAAAATTTTAGAAACGGTAATGAAAAAATATGCATTTCAACTATTAACAACATGTTACTATAACTTTGATTTTTCTTTACTTTGTATCATTGCCTCATAACTTTAAATTTCAAAGTTATTATTATTTGTAAATGTAAATTTCCTTTTATAAGTTCTTTTTATTTATATTTTGGTTAGTTACAAGAATTATTAAATGGTTTCACAATAAAAAAACAGTACTTATATGCTATTTTGTTGCTTTTCCAAATTCTTAATTTGTAAAGTTATAAGAAATTACTCACATGCATGTTTAGAGTAAGTGTATGTGTATGCATATATATACACTATAGATCAATATACAAGTTATAAAACATATTTCGAGAACTTGTAACAATATGCTAATAGCATGTACATAAGACTTTTGACGTTAATTTCTATTATTAAAAGTTTAGTAATGAACAGTAATATGTGTGTATATATATATATGATACTTTCATTTGAGTAAAAAATAATACTCCCTCCGTCTCATTCATATTTGCACGTAAGGTCCCACACGTATATTAAGAAAAAAATATTTTTTATTTTTTGGTTGACTTTTTCAACGGTGGAGATTTTGAGGATGGAGATTGTAAGAGAAATTCCTTTTTAAGAGTGTGCAAATTAGTGTGGGACGTAACGACATGAAAAATGTGCAAATCTGAGTGGGATGGAGAGAATATTAATTATTGTTTATAAGTTGAACTAATTAAATATCCAATAGTTTGTTAAAACAGACTTCTGAAATTTTGTAAATACTTATATATGTTCACATTGAATAAAACAAAAAAACCTAAAAACATATAAAGAAGAACCTATATTTTCTAAAAATTGATTATTATTAGATAAAATATCTTAGGAGTCTATCTCCAAAATATTTTCTATTAAAAATAAATTTTTCGGAAATGCAGAAAATAAATTTCTATTTTAGGATATATGGGATCTACATTGTCCATGCAATGATCTCATTAGAGTTTGTATAAATACAAGTGTAGTGAAGTCTGTATGCTTGTAGCAAATATGTATAGTTTCTAGTTGCTAGTTGTCATATACATGCCTTTAAAAGAAACTGATCCCTTTTATTGATGAAGCCCTATAATAGTACAATGTTCAGTTAAAATTTCATGAAGTGGTTATACCAATTAAGCTAAAATAGACGGTAGTGAAAGCAATTGAATCTATGGTTATTAAAACTTGATTTTCAATGTATTCATGAGTTCTACAAATATGCTGTGCATCTATTTAATCCACAAGTTGCTGCCTACGGAGAAACGATTTTCCAACAAGTCGTCCATATGCGTACATGTAAACTCACAACCGAAAATATGATAGTCTCAAAATGTATTAAGTATTGACATCGAGAGGTTAGGTGACATGCATTGCATTGGAAGAGGAGTTATATACAGAGAGGAAACGAGAAAGGGCCTATAATTAACTAGACAGGTCGACGGGTGATCAATGAGACCTATGGTTGGCGATCTCCATTGCATTTCGGAGGGACGCCCGCGTAAGGGTAGACGGGCCAATATCCCATAACCCCTGCCCAATATGAGTAAAAAAAAAATTGGCAGAGGGGCTAGTGTTCCCTCAACCCCTGCCAAATATGAGTTCAAAAGTTATTGTAGGACTTACGGGTCTAAGTTAAAAAATTATTGTAGGACCTTAGGGGTCTAAATTGTTGGCTTTGTCAATGTATAAGCTTGGACTGGCCTCTATCGGTCTATATTTGAGGGCTTTTTGATCTAGTTTTCTTTTAGTCTGTGCTTTGCCTATTCTAGCTAGCCAATAATGTGGAAATTAATATATTGCTTGGCAATTTTTTCTAAACCAAAAGTTCAATGTAAACACCTTGCTACAAAAATCATGAGTACAATGTAAACACCTAGCCACAAAAATCACGAGCCTATGATATACAAAAAGAGAAACAGAAGATTTGTGATGTGGAAGAACTGCAAACCGAACATATGATAATAATAAGGGACTCATGACAACATGCTTAAGCAAAATGCAAAAAAGAGCATTATTGGAATGTCAAAAGAATTATCAGTCAAATGACAGAGTGGTATACATTTCTCCACGTGGAAGCCTTGTCAAAATATGATGGCCTTACACAAGATCTTAACTATTTTATTGAAAGATATTTTCTGAAACTTTTGACGGTATGGGTGATACATGTTGTTTATGCATGCATTTAGGTCGATTTAGGTATTTATTTCATAACATTTGTAAGCGTATTTGGCCAAGAATTGTTCATATTTGATATATTGGGCCAGCTGACATGTTTTGATTTATTATGAAGGTATTTAAGAATTTTTAGGCCAAAAAGTCGTGTTTTACGAAGTTTAGACGAAAAAACAAGTCAAGAAGGGGCGAAAATGGAAGAATCGGACCTGAACCAGAATAAACAGTTAGCGACCGTGAAAAAAAGTGGCTATAAAGTGTTTTGAGCACTGTGATACTCCACGTGACCATGGCATCATCCGTCACGACCGCATCGAAAAACGCTGTTTAAAGAAGAAATTGGGTACAACTCGACGTGGGCGTATTATGTTACCTAGTTCGAGAAGGCTTTGGTTTTTGACCCATATTCATCCAAAATAATCTTCAATTATAAATACAAGCCTCTATGTCCAAAATTGATAGACAATATTTATCGGAGAAGAGTTTGGAGATGAGATCGAAGATCAAGGACGTGACAAGACGAAGATTGGAGACAAGATCCGGGTTTTCCTATTCCTTTTTTTAGTTTATTATTCAAACATGTCTCTCTATGGATGTATGTGGTTTTTTACTTTGATTATGAGTAGCTAAAGACATATCGTGTTCTAGGGTTAGAAAGTAGATCATAAACAAATATGTTATGATTTTATCTTTAATTCCAAACTCCAGTTTATGATTGTTTATCATTCTTATTTTATGAGTTGCTTATTCTGGAAAATTTAGTAATTCTATTTGCTTAGCAATTTAGCTTCGAGAGAAGGGGATTGTTAACAGGCATACAAGCATATAGTGTAGTTATCGATATTGTCCGAGATGAATGAGATAATTGCATAGGCATTGGCTTAGGGGACCCTTGGGAGTCTTTTAGGTTTGGTCTACTTGAGAGGGTGGATATCCTTAATTGATCCACACGTTAGCCGCTTCGAGAAGAGGCTCAATTTAGAGTAGCACCGCCTAATAAAAAACATAATTGCTTAAAAGTCTAGAGTTTTTTTATTAATCTTACATAGGAGTTCAAAATTCAAATCTATACCCTAGAATATGACTTTATTCATTTGAGTTTACCTTGTCTTTGATTACTTTTTTCTCAAACAATTATTCGTTAGTTACTTAGTTTTTAGGTTTAGAAAATATCTAATACATCCAATTATTTGAAAGTCTAGATAGAGTAGAGGTATTAAGATTAGGGTAATTAGCTTGCGTGATACAGTTCTTGTGGGATTGACCTTGTTGCCGCTATCTACAGTAGCACCATAAACTTGCAGTTTACTAGGTTAGAAAATAGTGCATCCATGGGCCTTTTTCTTTTCAATTTAGAATTTTTATATTTGTAAATAACGACATTTGAAAGCACGGATGGAGAAGGATTAGCTAAAATAGCATCCCACATAGAGAGAAACCAAGAAGAAGTTGAGAGTCACATGAATAAAAGGAGAAGTCGCCACTTAATTTTCCCATGCAGCTGCACAGTGAGCACAAATGGAACTATTCTTTCGCCTTTTACTAAAGAATACCATGTTCTTGCTACATTAAACAGCATACACCATTTTTTCGACGGTGTTTCTTTTATTGAAATACCCAATAAATTAAGTTCAACTTTTATAATTTTATTTGTTTACATATTGTTCATAAAAATATAATTTTTTCATATTTATCTTTTGTCAATATATATGATTCTCAAGGCAATTTCTTTATTTGATATTTGATTTTCTAAATTATTTAGGCATTAATTTTTTATCATTGGATTTGATCTTTAACTTGAATCTTCACTAACTTAGATTCTTGTGTTCATAAGTTGGGTTGTATGGGAAACTAATGCTTTCTGCAAACTAATGAATTATGGAAGTTCACCATTATTTGTTTGTGTCATGACTCATAGATTCATGCCCCTCGTCTGTTTTATACTGAACTACTATGAGATAAACTATAAGAAGGCAAGACCTTGCAATCATGAACTCGTCTTTGTGCTTGGGGCAATGGTGTAGATTGTGTTGGTTGAGTACTATTTCGAAACCCAAGCCTTGAAAATTTTGGAAATACCACTTTTATGGATGAATCCCTACAATAGGAAAATCTTCAGTGAAAATCAGTCCCTACAATAGTACAATATTTAGTTTAAGTTTCATGAAGAGGTTATACCAATTATGGAAATAAAAAGAAGTAGTGAAAGCAATTGCAGTCTATGGTTATTATTTTTGGTTTGATTTTGTTTGTATTGATGAAGGATTAATTATACAGTGTCATTTGTTATATACCCTGCACATGTGATTAGAAAAAGTTATCGTGATAACCTCAACGACCTTCCCTGTATTAGAAATATCTCTTT
The DNA here is from genome assembly GCA_958295605.1 of Ajuga chamaepitys. NCBI lineage: Eukaryota > Viridiplantae > Streptophyta > Magnoliopsida > Lamiales > Lamiaceae > Ajuga > Ajuga chamaepitys. Next base: position 5,438,980 of record OY282501.1, read on the forward strand.
CATAAAAGTCAGTAACTTTAGAAAAAAAAAAGAACAAATGAGACCTTCACAAAGTATAAAGTATCCCACATCGAGATGTCAATTGGCAAGGTATGGATGGCCACTTACATAAACAGAAGAAATATGAATGGGTTCCATCCTTACCTGGACGGGGTCAATGGGCAATCAATAAGATCCATGGTCTAGGTTGGCGACCTCCATTACACTTTGGAGGGGCGCCCACCTAAGGTCGGCCCAAGTGGTCGAGCCTACGTCATAATTTGTGCTAGAGGGGGCAAGCGTTCGCGTGGCCTCTGCCTAATACGAGTTGAAATTTTTAATGGTCTCGATGAGTTTGAAAATTATAATTGTCGCTTGTTGATGTATGGGCTTGCTTCATGTACATGGAACTAAACTGCCTTTTTTAAAAATAAGTTCAGGAAAATAAATTGTAAATACAATTGAAATAAAAATTGAGACAAATTTATTAAAACAAATCATCATTACAAATTATAATTTGTAAAAAAAGTTATAATACAATTACATAATGATTATACATTTATACTAAAGTCTAAATGTCTAAAATGTAACATTAACTAAATAAGAAAAACTAGCTCTAAAGTTACAACATAATTATTGAATTACAATTTTACAAAGATTGTAAAATTACATAGTCACAAAATAATAAAAAGAAAAAGAAAAAGGAAAAAAAGGGAGGAGGAATAAAAAAATATAACGGAATCGGCTATTGTGAGCCACCGGTTCATAGGGAAGGAGGAACTGTAACTGAACCAAACTATTACCAGTTCCGATTACGATTGGGAACCTGAACCGGGTTATGGTTTTCGAATCGTTGACTCACGGTTCGAACTATGCCAGTTTTGGGAAGTTGGGTACGTCTATATAGGTTTGGCTTAGGCCTGTCTCTGTTGGAGGCCTTGCTGATCTAATATCAGTATCCTTTAAGAGTCGGGGTCCATGGTCATATAATGTGGAAGTTAACATCTCTAGCCTATGATATACAAAAACAGAGAATCTTCCAGGTGATTGTGAGGTGGAAGAACTACGAACCAAACATATGACAATAATGGACTCATGGCAACATGCTTGAGTAGAACACAAAGAATAATGAGCCAAATAAAAGAGCAACATACATTTCTCCATGTTGAAGCCTTCTCAAAATCTACCGGCCCTTAAACACGATCTTAACTTTTTTATTGAACTTTTTTTTGAATCATTTGACGAATGGGCATCTTTTCTTATGCAGAACTTGTTGACACTACAAGAATTTTTCACATAGACAACATATTTTATTTGTTGTCTAGTTATAAATAAGTTTGTTATTAATACTGGTGTTGTTAAAACTACCTTTTGACAACAATTTAAAACTGTTGTCTGTTCAGCAATAAACAACAGTTTCTACAACAGTACAAAATCGTTGTGTATTTAATTACAGACAATAGTGGAAAACTGTTGACCTTCTTGTAAAACCGTTGTCTTTACAAGTAAAGGTAACATATTAAATCTCTTGTCTTTTTAGCAAAGAAAAAAAAAATTGTTGTTTTTTATTATTGAATACTGTCGTTTAAATGCATATTTTCATATGAAACACCCAATAGTCAAAATATCATAAAATATTCACGAACATCGAATACAAACTAATGTCAATAAATTCATCAAACATTAAATTAATTACTATAATACACTTCGAATTCTTAAACTAAATAAGTCCTAAAATGAAATCAACTCTTACTTATTCAAACAATTCTTATATCTATACCAAAACCATATCTTTCTACATATTAAAGTTCTAAGATTGCGGTCAACGAGTGTAATAGCTTTCTCCGTCGGCAGCCTAAGCAGGTAGAACTCTTTTCTAAAGTATAGTGTAAGACCCAAAAAGATTAGTTCAGCACATTGCGTCGATGACACACCAACTTTATTGGCAAGTACTTGTATACATTCACGGAACAGAGTCGTACCATCATCATCACTCTCATTGGCAACACTGAAATTTTAAATGCATTCAATCAACGTCAGTTTCAATTAGCATCATCACCAACTCCCACTCTCCTCTCCCCAGCTAAACTGAAAGAAAAACTAAGTCAATTTCAATTAGCATCATCACCAACTCTCGCTAAGTTTAAGAGTGGCCCTAAAATTCTGCAAAAGAAAAAACCCAATATTACCATATGTATTGTGCGTCCAAGTTATTTAATCCACAAGCTAAGCATTTATAATGCATCCACCTGTTCTTGTCTCTTAAGAGAATAAAGCTCAAGATTCATGTGAATAATAATCTCAACTAGAGGTGCTACTTTGTCCTTGTCAGTCATAAATTTGCGTAGAAGCTGAGGATAAGTCTTCATCATGGCAAGTGTTATGTTGCGCTTACTATTTTCAAACATTTCCTGGCAATTATAGAAAAAAATGGTCAGCTTGATTAATAGAATTAAGAACTAATATATTGCAAGGGAAATAATAAGTATATTTCTGGACAAACAAAACAAAAGCCGATTAAGCATAAAATAAAACTGGTCAATGAGAAATCACGAATGACAATCTTAACTCTTAAAATTGACCAAAAAACAAATGACAACTGAAAACTTAGTAACCTTTTGCGCTTTGGTATGATGGGGGTTTCTGATGTCAGTCGCAGGAACTATCCGCTCTCCTACAGCCTTTCTATTTGATGCAAGGAGAAGCCAAATCAAGTTTGTAGCATCTACATCATCAAGCTCAGCAGATGGGTTATCCGCCAGAAGCATACGAGTGATGCACTTCCAGTCCTGTATGTATTGTACTCTACCAGACATAATACACGTATTAAAAGTATCAGCTAGTTTAAGAACATATCAAACACCCATAAACAGTCCATCTGGTCCAAATAAACTATAGGCTACCCTTATCTCGAAATTCACTACAAGACGAAAGTATAAGCGAGAAGGACCGAGGGGAGAGCATAACCCTGGTAACAACTACTAAAAGAAATTCACAATTTAGTGCTGGAAAAATTCGTCTCTAATGTTCAAAATTATGTTACTAAAGTAATGGATGGAATCTGTCTCTGAAATCTTGGACTCTATTCTACGTAAATCCGTCTCTAAATCCATTATATATCATCACAATATGGAACAACTGTGAGACCGATATTCCGCATTGCTAATCTGTCTGTGCATTCAGAAATTGAACAAAACTAAATCCAGTAAGAATCAAAAGTACTCATCCTGCCAACATTAAAAGCATCCCAACAAAACTGAATGTAGACTACCATCATGCATCAAATGTGTACAATTAGCCACCATTAACCAACTATTTTTTTAAGAATCCACATATCTAATATTAAGAAAAATTACTAAATGTTATAGGTAGCTCCTATTTCACAAAGAACCAACGTAAATCAAGTCGAGCTTCAGCAGGTGAATGTACAGCTGAAGGAATCGAGCAACATTATCTCCTACACTTGGGAGTAAACTCAAGACTGCAAAACAAATTCAATTCAAGAAAACTCACTTGAAATGACGATCTTGTGAGCTTCCCCTATTGTAAAGAAGCAAACTTTATCAAATTCGATTTCTCACCCAGAATATGGGGCCAAAAACAGGAGAGGAGCAGGATCCGAAAATATTGTCATAAGTTAAAGATATTTCCACCACATTAGCATAATTTTGAATTACTGAAACACTTTTGATGTCATGATTTCCTAATTATTGTTTATTCTTCTTATGTTTGGGGATATATTAGAAGACAAAGATAAACGTATATCGGTATAAGTTAATATACGGAAGCAAGCTAACCTTTTCTTTGGCTTCAGGATAAGCTAGTTGTAGCATTTGATCAAGATCTTTCACTAGCTACCGCGTATATACCAACACAACTCTCCTGAGATAAGGAAATACGCAAGTGATGAGGGTTCAAAGGTCGTGATATAGTCCATGTTGGCAGAAGACAAACAAAGGCAATTAGATCATTTCAAAGGTCTAACCTGAATATTTTCTGAAGGACAGTCTCTAGAAGGGCAGTCGTGTACAAGGAATACTTGCCAATTACGTCATTTGACATGCATAATGTACCTGCACCAATAAAATAAGTTAATGAGAGATATAAATATCAAAATTTCTATCAAAAAAGGAAAAGATTAAAAGAAGACGGGTGCGGGGGTTCACTGACAGCTCAATAAGAACTACTCTCGCGGAGAGTAAACTTTTCCAGTGATCTTAGGAAAACTAAGAAAGGGTACAAACACGAGCAATTGTTTACCATGAGATAATCATCTGGGTTATCCTTTATGACAAATCCATAAAGGTATAGAAGTTCCTGCATCAAATTTCTTAGCATTGATTTGATGACCACTATAGATCTACCTATGGAATGGTCTGTCTTAAGAAACCACCAATAAGAATACAATTTTCACGTTTATCAGTTCGACAGTATAACTCTAATATATGAGTGAAAAGAACATATGATAAAACAGCAAGAGAATGCAAGAAATATAAAGAGCTTTTTGCCATTACAATAGGTATGCATATACACGAGATACCTCAGTTGACATCTTCCTGAAAAACAAGTTTCTGCCCAAACTGAAATGTTAGGATACAGTTTCTACCAAAACAAGAGAATCACATTAGCTATTTGTTGACCTTTGCATTTTTTGTCCTTTCAAAAATCGGATGGAAAGACTAAAATTCCATTAAAGAGGCATATATAAAAATCTGTTCACCATGAGATAATAGGATAATATGTTAGCTGTTGGATTGACAGCAGCAAAATTGCACTTTCTAGAATCAGATTTCAAAGGTTTGTTTCAACAAATTTTAATTTTCTAGTTTGTTAGTTAGGATAAGACAGTGGCGTTCCTGTGTACTTTGTTTTTTGAAATTGGATCTCGCACTTATAAATAAGCATTAGCATTACTAAGTTAAGTTGTGATCAATGAAAATATCTTCCATCTTCCAGTTCATTCTTCAGTTCTCTCGCATTTTCCTTAAATTATACATTAGAGAAAATATATAGAAGGCATGTCGTGAGTAAAATTCTGGAAGTTCATAACAGACGTCTGACATCTAATCCAGAAGCCAAAAGAGCTTATTTAAACTAAACATAGAATAGTAAAATAATTTTGTTGAGCCCCTATTACGCCAATAAGATGAAGCTTCACAATGCAGTAAGCTGTAAATTGCTTAGAAAAATAAAATAAAAATAAAGTAACCTTAAGAAACTAACAATATCTCAAACTCAGTCACAAGAAAATAAAAATAGCAGCACAAGGATCTAGGCGTGTTTAATTAGTTATGGCTTACCAGTTATATATTCCCTAAAACTTATCAGCATTGCCTAAGACATAACCGGTTGAACCTCTCTTCATTTTTTCACTCCAGTATTCATCGTTAGAAGCTTTAAAATTCAGATAACAAAAAGTATACCCCAACATATTAGGTGTGAGGTTGTATATATACACATACATATACACATACACATACACATACACATACACATACACATACACATAAGTTTCATCATTTGAGAAAGGAAGAATCATATCCAAGCAACAATATTGGATTACCAGCAGCCGTAAAGCTAAGCAATCCAAATTGGAAACTTAATTGTCATTCTCTTGAAATCATGCATGCACACTAGACATGGACAAATGTATGAAACAAAAGACTAACACAATATACACAAGATTATCTGCACAAGATTATAGCTGAATTATGCTCACCTATGTCCTCGTCACCCAAGAATCTTTACCAAGATTAGAAAAGCTGAAGCACAAAAACATCAGACTCCTTCTGCCTTCTTATTCCAGACGCCTCCAGTTACATATTAAACTGGCTCCATTGTTAATAGTACACAAAAGCCAATAACAATCTCCAGAAATGTTTCATAACTGAACTTTATAAAGTTGTAATAACATGTTTCGTCATGTCAACAAAAGTTTTCAATCAGAATATAACATAATTTAGTCCAGCGTACTTCAAAATAAGAAAAGATGAAGGGAATAAATGCTACCAGAAAGAAGGTACATAGAAAAAGGGATCCTGGTTGGCGATTCAGTTCCATCGACTTCCCATGTCGCTGCAGGCATTACGTCTAGACAAAGAGTTTGCAGAATAACAAAACATGTTATCAACAATGCATCATTTCAAGCTCGAACAATATAGAGAAGCATATAATTGTTATATCCAATTGGTCTTACATATTAATGACAAAAAAATCTCATATAGACTAACAGGCCATCAAGCATTAAAGTAGTGACTGAGAAGTTACTACTTTCTACAGAAAGAGCTGCATTTGATCTATACTTTCTACGAGTAAATTGAAAATTTAAACACTAGAACATACATATTGCATGACTATTAGACCAACATCTCTATAACAATTACACAGAAGGTAGATGAAATAGGGAAATAACTCCCAATTATAAGATATGATACGTAAATAATCGTATAAGATAATCAAATTACCATGATTGCAAAAATCAATGCCAGGTACAAGACCCTCAACCCATAAAGTGTCTCCTTCTTGTGAAGTGGATTCAGCCCCAGAAACATGGTTTGTAGAGTTGTTTATCTCGAAAGCTAGTAATTCAAAATATGCCACATGGTTTCAGAACAGAAACATATCATGTATTCTAAGAAGTTAGCATGTTAGACAAATAGAAGAAAGTATAAATTCGAACATAGTTGGAATCTGGAACTAATGGAAAGCAACCTTACGTTTTCCATTTTCTTGGTTGACCAACTTCTCACTAGAAACATGACTGGTCGATGGACTAGGAAAATTGTCGCTTGTGCCATTTTGCTCTGATTGAACTCTTGGAAACACATACAATCTTGGTAAAGGAATATTAAGAGCTCGTGTCCAAAATATGGAATTTGCCCTGTCAAATGGAATTCACCAATGGAATTCACCATTGGCAATCTTAGTAAAGCTTACAATTCTGAAATTCTTAACACATTAAACAACAAGAAACTGGTCGAAACATACCAAAGGAAATCTTCGAATCTCACTTCACTGCAAAAACCAACAAGGAAGATAGATCTCAGAGATCTAAACACTTTTGGTAAACAACGAGATATACAAGGATGATCATGCCTCATATTTACTATAACATATTCTCTTCAACTCATTACAGTAGAACAAAAGACAAAAAATAAAGGATGGTACAGTCTAAAAATTCCACATATTATGCAGAGCCATTTAGGCTATACTTATGGAATTCAGTAGTTGTTCAAAAGCATGGATTTGATTAGCCAATTCTATCCTTCTCAAGAAACAAAAAGATCGTGTTTCACCTTATAACCTAGACACTAAAAATCTTAGAAGAATTCAAGGTAACAACTACCCTCGACTAATTCTAAATCTCTACAGAGATAAAATGAGGGGGCATATATAGTTTATTGTTAGAATACTTTCCAAAGTTCCACAGTAATACTTTTATCCATGTTCATTATCTCTTACTACTTTCCAGTTGATCCTTCTTGGACTGTTCTTTAAGAAACAATAAAATACCTCAAATTTTATACAGGTAGTGAATTACAAAAAATTCACACGCAACAACATATTTAGGAGAGAAAACAAAGGAAAATTAGTCTGCCAATGCACAAAAAAGCTCAACACTTGTCTTGAATGTGGATTGAGACAGTGATGATGTAATCTACAGTCTAATTGCACTTTTCTGGATTTCCATCAAGAACCAAAAGCTTTTCTGCCAATTTCTTCACTTTATCATCAAATAGAGACTTTGAAATTTTCTTCTTTTAAAAGAAACCTATCTTTAGTCACATATGATGAAAGGTAAATATCAGGGAGAAAACCAAATACCATGGTAACATTAACGTGAATCCTCCCTAACAACCCCGAGCACATACACAAGAGGCACAAAAGAAAATTCTCAAGATTGCAAAGGAGCGTATCTAATAATTCTTGAGTCCAGTGAGCAATTGAATAGTCCAATCTCCAAACTTTGACAAAAAACATTCAATTTTAAACATCAAATTATTTACCTGCAATCCAGTCGCTCGGTGTAACGTTGTTCCCTTTAGCTCTAAAAGATCATCATCAGTAAACCAAAGTGGATTTCCAAATTCAGTTGGGAGCATATCAAGATACCTAGAAAAAGATCAAATCATGAAATGAGTAATCCTGCCTATTTATGTATGAAATTTCGTATTACAAAGTGAGGTAGTGAAAATATATCGCATACGGCTTCCACGAAGAGTTTTTCCGAAGACGCTCCACTGTCAGAAACAACATCACCAAGAATCGGTCATCTACTTCTCCTTCCTCAAACATTGACCTACATTGAGGTCCTATAAAAGGATCTTCTAGGACTCTCATAGGTGTTATACAGCGGAATCACCAGCAAAATTCCTGAATTTAAGTATTTTAGTCACCCAACTAGATGATTCTCCGGCACAATAAAGCAAAACGAACTTCATAAATTGACATAGTTTTCTTTCTCTCTCTCTCTTTTTCTGATGCAAAACATCAATAACCAGCACTGAAGCGCCATAGTTATTCTGAATTATCAATCGTTTTCTACATCATTGAAACAACTAAAGGAGTTTTCCTTGAAAGATTCCCTATTGTTGTAGGTGCTAACTTAAGAATACTTTCTAAAGCAGAAACACGTATCATATGTGATTGAAACTATAGTATCACTTTTTAACTTTGATTTGGTTTATAAAATCAAATTTGATATGGATTACCAGCACTAACATTAGTACACTAACCAAAGAAAGATTTTTAACATGTGAAAACAAACGAGTTAGTATGGATTTTTGCATTTTTCCTCCATTCCCATTCAATTCAATTCACATAAGCTCTAGAATGGTTTTTATACAATAAAATAAGCTTCACTTCAAGGCGAATGCATGAATAGATCTAAAATATAAGCATATTACAACTAATGCATACATGTTATTAAAAACTCCTTATTCGATTGCAAAATTTGCAGCAACAAATGACGGTACCGGTCAATGAAAACACTAACAACGTGGAACGGCGGTAGTGACGCAATGAAGTCAGAAAATAGAGCAACAACAGAGTGGCGGTATGAACTCGCCCCATTGTGCATGACGAGTATGGCTTTGTAGCCATTAGGAAAAATACTAACAATTGTGAATTTTCCTCACCCTAGACAATTGTAGCTACTATAAGAACCTTGCCGTTTCAATTTTGATTTTTTTCAATGTTAAATAAAACCAATTTCAATTACAATAGCCCTAGGAGATTCCAAACCTTTGATGAAGAATCACAAGAGGAGAATTATAGCCAGAAGTCGATTCTGATGAAGAATTAGTGGAGAATCATCGTCTTCGAGAGGTGATTGAGAAGAAAAGTATCGGACCAGCAGTATTGTCGAGAGCTTATTCCGATGAAGTATCACAAGACGAGTGGCATCAATTGAAGAATCGACTACCCACCTGCTTGAGAATTAGACGAGCACTGATAGAGGAGAGCATAGGTCGGATCTTCACAGCACATTCACTATCCAGATCAGACCGCTTGTTGATTGATCGCGACCAATTGAGGATGAGGATCAATGAGCTTGCCTTCAACACATCAGCTCATTAGATAGAAGAATCTTCCATGAAAAAATTTCAACGGAAAATCAAATAATTAATCAATTAGAGATTTGGCAATGGTGATTATACCGAAATTCTACTGAAATCCTTCATTCCTTTTGTGAAATTCAACTGAAATTATGTTTTGAGAGAGGAGAGAGAGAAGGGAAGAAGAGCGCGCCTTTTTTTTTTTTTTTTTTTTTGTGTTAGTGAAATAGTGAATCAGGCTTTGGTATTGGCCCACTCAAATATGAATAGTACAAGAATGAGTGTGTAGTATTTGTTATCTGCTTTGGGCTTTTTGTGTGGATATCTGATTTGAAATTAGTGAAATTTCAATGGGCTTTGTGAAATGGTGAATCGTTCAGTGCGCTTTCTTATCTAATGTGCTTAGTGAAATAGTGAATTTCTCAATGGGCTTTGCTATTTTATTCCTTTTGTGTACATAACTGTACAATATGTGGGCACATAAAATTTCAAAATGTTAATTCATGACAAATAATTTAACTCATTACCTTTTGATTCCTAACATATACTTACAAATTAAATACAATAATTCTGCACAAAATCTCAATATCTAAAAATTGATATCAAATTATAGATAAGAAAAGAAAGTGTTTGTATGCGAAGAAAATGAAAAGAAGATATATGATGTTTAACTTATGTAACAAAAATTAGAATTACATTTTGCAATCGAATTATTGATAGCGATTGAAGATGGAGCCTCAAAAATTTAATCGGGTCAGGCCGAGCAAAAATTTAATCGGGCCTAAAATTAATTAGCCCATTCTGGATTATACATTACCCTATAATATATTAAGATTGTCGGGCCAGCTCGATAATTCCAATGAAGACTTTATTAAAATAAAATGCAATATATAAAATAAAATGCAATCTGTAAAATAAAATAATTATTATTATTTTATTTCATATATATTATTAATTATTAAAATTACGAGTTTATTAAAATATCCAGAACATAATTTTACAACATAATAAAAGTATTGTAAATTAAAATGGCTTTTTTTACAACAGTTTCCCAAAAGTATTGACAATAGTGTTGTCTATTGGAGCAATATATTGCCAATAGACAACATATTTGGGCAACTGTCGTTAAAAGTGTGGTCAATCTATGGAAAAAGGCGCTAATAGACGACAAATGTTGAAAACCGTTGTAAAACTGTTGTCTATTAGCGTGTCTTGTCGCTAATAGACAACAGATTGCGGTAAAACTATTGTTAATTCATGAATAGACAACACTGCTGGAAAAAAATGTTGTCTTTTAACTGTTGTCTATTTATGCAATTGTTGTAGTGTGATTTTGAGTAACAACATTTGAAAGCATTGATGGTTCTGACTTAAGCAGCATTCCAGAAGAAGGTTGTTATGGTTTTGCCTTGGCACTCCTTATCCACTCCGAAGTTTAGTCATCTAGAGCAATTGATTATCACATAGATGGCTTGTTATTTAGAGGGTTATTTATTATAAGATACTTCGAAAGAGACCCTTTCCATGGCATACCTCTTAAGTCGTAACTACTCGCCTCTACCAATAAGCTGAACGAAAAGACATTTCCCAAATTGGATAGAGAGCCACTTGTTCTCTCTTGCTTGCCCCCGGATAGAGAGTTATGAGGGGAAACTATAGACCTACACCCCTTTCCTTCGCCTGCCAACACAACAAGTCTCGAGCTGTAAAAAATTATTAGCTCAAATAGCATCCCACATCGAGAGAAGCAACAAATAAGTTGGAAGTTACATGAATTAAAATGAAGAAATCTGTTGCTTGATTTTCTCACTCAGCTATGCAGTAAGCACAAAGCGAACTATTCTTTCGCCTTTTACTAAAGAATACCATGCCCTCATTGCATTTAAGCAGCATACGCTAATTTTTGGAGGGTCTTTCCTTTTAGGAGAGACCCAATAATATAGTTTAGTTTTTATTTATTTATTTAGTTAGTTATTTATTTATTAGAAACTATTTTTTTGGAGGGTCTTTAATTTCCTTTTTGGAGAGGCCCAATAACATAGTTTGATTTTTATTTATTTGATTTGTTTAGTTATTTATTTATTGAAAACTATTTTTTGGGGGGAGTATATCGAGCCCCATTAAAATTTTGATAGGAATCCTTTTATTGATAAAGTGCTCCAATAGTACAATCTTCAGTTTCGTGAAGATGTTATACCAATTAAGTTATTTATGGCTTGATTTTGTTTGTTTTGATGAATGATTATTACAGTTTTGTGTGTTATATACAGGAACTATAAACTTTGCCTAAACTTTGGCATAAACTGAACATGTGATTAGAAACTCATTCTTCACTTCCTTGCTCGGTTTTCGAGCAAGTTTTGAACTTCTGACTACTGATGAAAATTTTAAAATTTCCTCTTGACCAATAGATTGAACCATTTTCAATAAATTCCAATTCCTCAGGATTCGACCTTGTCGTAGCTCTGTGTTGATGAAGTATGTGAAGAATTTCTCCGGCTTCACCAACAGGAGAGCTACTTAACGAACATTCTTTTCCTTTGATAGATATTTGGTGACACTTCCATGATTATTACGCGTATCAAGTTGGTAAGACAAGCTGCTAGTATGTTTGCCATTATCTTGGATAGTTGTTTAAACAGTATTTTGTCTGTTTGTAGATATTGGCCTTCGTACGCTAGTAGAAGCTTCTGACAGATTATGTACATCGAGTTAGCAACAGTAACCTCAACTGGCCAGTTTAGAGGGTTCTCTATCAGAAAATCTTTCACCTCTCTTTTGAAATCCACAATAATCTTTTTGGCTTTGCTCGACAGTTCTTCTAGTATCTCCTTGGAGTTTCTGCCCTTGAGCGACATTTTATGGAGGTCATTGTCCTACTATTTGCGATACAGTTTAACTCCAACCCAAATGACATCTTTTTTGTTTCTGTTGTTCACTAGATTCCCCTTTTTGTCCATGGTTTTCTCGATGAGTTTCATATAGAACAACCTTTAATCCACACCCTATAATAGCCACTTGATGTTCTTCTTCGGGTTATTAGGGAGCACGCACGTGATACTCCTCACTGTCACAGAGGCAACAACGAGCACTTGAGAGGCTCTTGTTGAATGTAGACTTGTGACGTGGTTCTTGTCGACTTCTTTATTTCATTTGAAGTTGCAAATTTTGTGCAGAAGTCTTATAAGGCTCTCTAGTTGCTACTTCTTACCTCTCTAAACTAGGTTGTTGACTTCTTTATAGATGTTTATCTGGACTTTCTAAGGCAGCTCTACCTCGCCTTCAAGTAGCAGAACATAACGGCTCAGGTCTATCTCCATCCGGGTTTCTATTTCTGCTTCTGAAGTCCCATGAACTCGCCATGTGCTAGAGTCAAATAAGTACTTATCCTTTTGATGCAATAGAAACATCACTACTACAAAAAAGGTTTAAGACTACGGTCAAAGACCGTAGTTAAAGGCATTCAGCGACCGTAGTAGTACATACCGTAGTGGTAGACCTACCTCCAATAACTATGGTTAATAAACCGTAGTAATTAACAATAAAGACTACGGTTGATAACCGTTGTCGTAATAGTAGCATCTACGACTACGGTATGTATGACCACGGTTGATGATTTTCTTCGAATACGGTCAGAACCGTAGTAATTAACGATAGAGACTACGCTCAAAGACCGTTGTCTTTTCCTTTTCATAAACCGTTGTTGTAAATGATGCTCTTTTATAGTTTTTTTTATATATTTTTATTTTCTTTTATAATTTATATATATATATATAACATAAATTAATATTTATGTGTGTTATAACATATCACATAAGAAAGAGTAAATATTAGATTAAAGAATTCATTTATTTCTAGATATCAAAGTTACATTACATCACAAAGCTAGAAAATAATAATAAAAAAAAAAACTAATTTCTCTATACTTAAATCCATTACAGAGGCGCATCTTTTCTTTTGAATCATCTTTCATTATCCTGCAAAAAAAAAATAAAAAAATAAAAAAATAAAAAAAGATAGAATTAAACACAAAAAATTATTTGTTAATCCAGATATCTACAACACAAAATAAGAAAAAAAACATTAAATATAAGGTCAAAATCAGATATATCTAAAGTATAAAACACAAATAAAAAAAAAAAAATAACATGTATCAAGTACTTTTCAGCATCACCAGATGATGAAACTTCCTCTGTAAAGATGTTCGGGTTGTTAATATAAAAATAACATGAAAATGTAAATCACCTGTCTGAAAAGTAAGTGATGATACACATTAATTCTTGCTGCTTATGTACAAACAACAATAACGTGAAAATGAAATTAATAATACATTATATAAGATAGGATATCATTTTAAACTCATTCTGAACTCACTGCAGCACACATTGCGGATGATTCAATATCTATCGCTAAGTATGAACCCATTCTAAACTCACTGCAGCACGCATGCTTTGTAATATCTTCCTCTAGCCAGATTTCTAGTAGTATGATTAACCTACAATATTTTTTCATTTAATCAAAATAGTCCTGAATATAATTCACATTTCGTTCAATGGATGATACATTGCTTTTTCTTGCTTGAAACTTACTTGCACGCTCTGAAATTTCAACTGAGTTCCGATAGCTAGTCATTGTTTGTATGATGAATTAACTTCCAGTTCTGTGCAACTGGTATTTATTACCACATAACAGATCAAGCTTGCATCCTGTCCAAAGTACATATTACTTGAAGAAATGCATGTAATACATATTTCAAGAAGAAAATCCTCCCTGGTTATGAGAATGACATATTGTTCCAGCAAGAACAACTGCACCGTTTAGCCACTGTCCATATCCAACACCATTCTCGATTGCCTATGAATGCCAATGGAAAGAACATAATGCATATTTTCAAATCTGACAGACATACCTTACACTTTCATGAATAATTGAGCTGCATTTATGATATTTTTTATATGCAATTTATAAGAAAAATCAACATCTCTTCATAGTTCATACTCAATCTCTGGATTCCATGCTACAGAGAATATCTTATATAATTTATCCCATTTTTTTCTTTTCCGCACATTAGATTAGGTTAGATACCACCAAAATGCTGATATACGACATATTAATGCAGAGTAGACTTAGGGAAGACAAATATAACTTCAACTCAAAATCATGATAAAGAGGGAAGTTTTGCTCCTCTCCCTTTATCTAAGATCAATATTGCATAATAACTCTATGTAAGATAATCTTCTCAAACTTACAAGCCACCATATGCTCCTTAATTTACGAGCAAACAAGAATCCTCTTATCTAACTTAATTCCCATCACTAGATCTATGCCTCCTGCATCATTTACCATCATTAGAGATCCAGACTTCTTAGGGGTTACGGTTGCACTTGCACCACATACCTACCGTGTAAATAGTTAATGAACAAATGTGTCAGAATCATGTACAACGAGAGATTTCTTTTTAATTTTTCTTGTTCCATAATTCTATGAACTTTTTGAATTGGCCAAACAGGAGGAATTTGTGTACATTTTACCTTACAGGTAATAATAGGTTAATAGATTGATTGTCAGCAAGAAAATCAATGAATCAAGAGACAATGGTTGCATTTAGCTGTATCAAGAGATCAACAAATAAGAAACCTTTTGTTATTATCTGAAACTATTTTTTTCTTCCCAATGTTGTTATTTTGCACTAAGGCAAACAACAATTGTGATGTGTGTAGCTTCCATTATCAGTCTGCATCATCAGCATTCATCAGCAACCTTACATGTCAACTTTGCAGAAGGGAGGGGGGCATCTGCATGCTTCAGTTGAAATACTATGCCAATAATTACAAATCAAATAATACCAACCAAGCATATCATAGCAGTTGGATTCAAACCGAACTCCTTTACAACAGTGGCCATCAGAATCTGAACCCGAACTAGAAAACTCATAATTAGTCCTTTTTTACCGTACACAAATTTTCTCCACTTGCGGTTTCTAATCTGCAAAAGGTAAAGAACTCTCTTTCCACTCCATTAACATCTCCATTCAGTAAGCTTCGATCTTAAATTCGTATGTAAAGCTCTTTTTTCCTTCACAGACCATTTGAACTTTATAGCATTGAAGCATCTAATTGTCGATGCAATAGTACCTACTACTACGCCCAATGGACCGAGCGAGAACGGTTTACATAACCGACTATGAATAATAGAATCCTTTATATTGATTTCTTTGTACTTCATCACCATCTGGTACTCAGCTTACACTAGAACCAATGAAGTGAGCAGCAACCATACCCCAAGAAGTTCATGTAATGGAATGTGCAATAAAAAATTCAGGGCTACTAGTTTCTGCCATCACCCAATACTTCTTAATCATTTGTCTCAGTTCATCAAGGACAAAATCCCCCTCCTCTATAGTCTCCAAAATTTGTTCCTTAGAAGCCATTTTTAGCATCTCATGCTACTTCGATTCCAAATATCTTTTCGTTGAAGGTACCATAATAGCTGAAGAAATCATTATAAGAAGCGAAAGGAGCATGAAAAGAGCCATTGCAATTTCTTTAACTAACATTTGTCTACGAGCAAGAAAATTGCGCATTTGGATGACTTGAAAACAGAAATTCGCAATGACGGTGATAAGGAGAATGGCTAAAGCAGTTGTGTTCATTAGAATATCCTTATCATTCATTGATCCTAAACATGTCATGAAATTTCCCATAGAAAGTTGACATGAAAGCAAGGTTGCATACCTTGGCAAGGCAATCCCTGGGAGCATACCATGGCAATCGTGTATTCCTTTTATTATCTAGCCTTAACTAGAATTTTGTACTGACTTAAACTAGAAATAGTAAATAATTCAACATACAATATACTATGACATGAATGACGTGCTATACTATCATCCCTATCATGCTAAACTGTCTCATGATAGCTACTAACCCATTATCTTATACACCCTACTAAATGAGTCCCAAACGGAAACCATGGTTTGTTACAATAAGATTAATAAGGACAGAGTATCATGATCATATAAGCTACCTTGTGGATATCTTCACGATCATTTTATCCCTCATGTTACGTAGTTACACTGTCATCTGGAATTTGAAGCATCTCTTTCCATGTTACGCCTAGAAACAGAGTCCTAATTACTCTTGTTTTGGGGCTTGTTCAATGCTCGCCATTCTTCAATGTCGGTTGCCTGATTAGGAGTCGACATAAATAGGTTGCCCATTGCTGAAGCAGCGCAATGATGTCGTAAGTTTTAGTATCGGCTGCTTGATCATGGTTATTTCATCAGCTAAGTTGGTAAGACATGAGGCTAATATATCAGGAACTGTGATTGATAATTGCTCAAACAATTTCTCATCGTTTTTGTTTTTTTTTTCACCTCAAAAATAGCTTTTTTCCCTTGTAGAGATGTTTCATGAAGATCCTTATCTTGCCACTTATGGTACAATTCAATTTTTAGCCAGACAACATTTGCTGCAACTCCTATGTTTCCTACACCACCTTTTTTGTCCAGTGTTTCGTGTATAAGATTGACGAACCGGAGCCTTTTAGTGACACTTCTTTGTTCAGTAGGTGATTAGCTTTGTTCTTTCCAACGTTTGGAAGCTCAAGTGCGATAAAGACCAGCAATATGGGACTAGTTTGCTACACAGAATAATTAAATACTGAACTAAAATGCAGAATTTCTAAGAAACATTCTTCTCATATGATGAAAAATTTCCTGCTTTTGGTATGTCGAACCATTGCCACACGAATCTTAGCTTGTGCCAAGACGAGAACTGTCAATGGGTCGTTTACACTCTGTTTATGAGTAGTCACTCTACTCTCATCTAGTTGCTCTTCATTTAGTACATATATGTAGCGTGCAATGGCAATTGGGGAAATTTGTGTTTGTTATTCTAAATAAAATTATCATATCATGGAAGTGTATCAAAATATTTCAAAAACTATATGATCACTTCAATTCAAAATAATGATTTTTTCCAAAAAATAAATAAATCACATAAATAAGATATAAATCAAGATATCTAATAACATGTATTGATTATTTACTAAACAAGAAGTTCACTCAAGCTAGAGAGGCAAATTATTAATTGATTTAATAATTACATTGATTTTGTTTCAGCTAATTTGGTGTTATTGGTGCAAATTGAAATCTTTTCCGACTGTTCGTTTATGTAACAAACGGAAACATGAGTCTTACTAAGCAAGAATAATAAATAGCACTTCAGAAAGTATAATGTATCCCACATCGATAGGTTAGTTTGAAGAGTATGGCATGGGGAGTTATATAAAAAAAAGAAATGAAAATGAATTCCATACCTGGACGGGGTCGATGGGTGATCAATAAGACCCATGGCCTAGGTTGGCGACCTCCATTGCACTTTGGAGGGGCGCCAGCCTAAAGTCGGCCCCAAGTTGTCGAGCCTACGTCATAATTTGTGCTAGAGGGGGCCTGCGCGGCCCCTGTACAATATAAGTCCAAAATTTATCCCTTATGGGCTTCGGCTATGTAGAGTCCAAAATTTGTGTAGGCCTTTGGTGCATGGGCTGGGCCCTATGGCCTGTAGATCTATAATACGAGGTCTTGTTGATCTATGCTTGCCTTGTAGCTAGCCAGTTTCCTTTATAATTAGATAGTGAAATCCTTTGTATCTTAATAAAGATAGTGTCTCCTCTATATCTTAAGAAAGAAAAAATGAAATTGATTGGCAGATTTTTATGAACTAGTTGACAATTTTTTACCAGCCCATTATTGAAAGAACTTTTCTAAATCACACAGGACATAGTGCTTGAGCATTATTGAAAGAACTTTTTTCTGAATCACACGGGCACGGGTGTTTGAGCATTCTTGAAAGAACTATCTGAATCGGACGAGTGTTTTCATGAGCCAAATGCGTAAACAAGATCTCAGTTGTGAGAAATGTTGAAAGAACTATCTGAATTACACGGGTGTTTTCATGAGCCAAATGCTTAAACAAGATCTCAGTTGTGAGCATTATTGAAAGAACTTTTCTGAATCATTAGATGACACAGGTGTTTTCGATGCAGACTCTTGATTTTGAGTAAAGAACGGTTAAACAAATTGATGTAGAAGGATTAACTCAAATAGTATCCCACATTGAGAGAGGCCTAGAAGAAGTTGGTAGTCACCTGAATAAAAGGAAGAAGAGGCTAACTAGCTTTCTCATGCAGCTACGCAGTGAGCACAAAGCGAATTATTCTTTCGCCTTTTACTAAAGAATACCATGTGCTCGTTGTACTTAAGCAGCATATGCCTATTTTTTTGGGTCTTTCCTTTATGGGAATATCTAATAAATTAGTTTAAATTTTAAGTATTCACTAATTATCTTTATTAATATTATCTTTATTTTCTTATTTTATATTATAAGTGTCCTATATGTTCTCTTATTTGATTTTGTAAGCCATTTGTGCATTGGAGTTTATTTTCGGTTGCCAATGAAATCAGATTCTTCTATAAATTAGTGTTTGATTTTTGGGTTCACTACAAGAAATATGCAGAACAACAACGCCTCTAAGACAACGATTTTTTATTAAAACCATTGTCTATTAGCGGATGACCGTTGTAAATATAACCGTTGTTGTTTAGTGAATAAATACGCTGAACAACAACGGTTATAGTGTAGCGTTGTTATATCACTCCCACCTCAACTTTTTTTAATTAGTATTACTAAAGTCGTGTGTAGTGTCACCTATAACTTTTATTTTACCCTAAAACGTTTTTACATTTCATACCAAAATCATAATTCACACAAAACCCTCCCATCTCACGTTTAAGAAACCCTAATCGCCTTGCCACGTCGTCGCCGCCCAACATCGCCGTTGTCTCGGAGCCTCATCTCGCCATCGCCGCCCAGCCATCTCACTTTTACAACATCGCCTTTCGAATCCTCTTCCGCACGCCGATGCCTGTCCAGCCTATAAAATCTATTGCCGTCCTTGCTGTGTGGATGCCTCCAATTTTACTGTATTTCAGATAGCTGCAGCCGCCGGAATATTCACCGCCTCTGTCTTACTCTTCATCGGCGCCACCTGCCTCATTCATATCTTCAATAGATTCCTCCCCCGCCGGCACCCGCACTCTCGCCCTCCCCGCACGGTATCTGAAGGTTAACAGTTGTGGAAATTGCAGGCGAGCACCAGAAAGAGAAGAGAACTAAGGATCTTCAATCACTTCATTCCTCACCGTGCGAATGGTTCGTGCGTGACGATTCAAGCATATACACTCGTTGCTTCGTCATTCAGGTAATTATTTTTTTGAGTAACAATGTTGGCTAAAACATGTTCTGATCCAGGTATGATTCATATAGCTAAAATAGCTCTATATAGTGGGATAAGAATTGAATATTGTGGCTTTATAAGAAAGATGATGTGAACTGTTTCAGGGATCAGAATCATTGCCATCATGGCAGGCGAATCTGTTCTTCGAACCGACTAAATTTGAGGTTAATAGTATTGTCCATGAATTTTAGATAAGTATCTAAAATTCACTAATGTTTAGATGTGTTGGAAGGATAATGGCTCCAACTATCTATATATTCTTTACATCAGCTCTTCCTGTGATTGCATTTGGAGAGCAAATAAGTAGAGAAACCAGTAAACACATGTGTATCTTATTGTTTCTTTTTTCCCTTTGACATTCTGTTGTTTATCAGGTAGTGAACGGACTATTTTTTCCTTATTGATCCCCACGCTGTAAAAAATGACAAATATGGTTTCAAAGCACCATTGGTTGGTAGCTATTGATATGAGATTTTACACTAAGAAATAGCATGTTATGATATTGTTGAAAATAATCCTTTGTAGTGTTATGTTTTTGAGTGATAATGCCACATGAGTGAGATAGGAGTTTAACTATCTGTTTTGTTTTCCCTAAGGTCTAAGATCATATATTTTACTTTTTTTAACCCGGCATCGTTCAGCCGATCTCATGTAATTTTTTTGGATCTCCTCCCATTGCTCTTGCTTTTGGTAACGAATATTCATTTTGTTGTGGAAAACAACAGCTAGAGAAAATGTTATTACACATTTCACAGGGCCAAGATCCTCGATAATGGTAATTGGCTAAGCCGCAACTTTCGATTTAAATCAGGAATGCATTATTATTATTATTATTATTATTATTATTATTATTATTATTATTATTATTATTATTATTATTATTATTATTATTATTATTATTATTATTATTATTATTATTATTATTATTATTATTATTATTATTATTATTATTATTATTATTATTATTATTATTATTATTATTATTATTATTATTATTATTATTATTGTTATTATTAACGATAGTAATAAAGATATTGGTCATTTCATTTTCTTCGTATTTCTTTTGAGAGAATGTGCTTGTTGTATTGATCAATTGATTATTAATTATGTGGTTTTTGCTTAAAAATGTTTACAATCAGTTACTTTATACATTTCACAGATTATAATCATTATATATATTTAAACAAACGAATTATATATATGAGATTTATATTGCATGTACTTTTTTAGGGGACACATATTATTTAATCATTATACATTACATCAATTAATACAAATGCTTGACATCATGTAATATATAGTGGAATATAAATTGTTTTAGTAACAGATTGATATATTGACCAATTCTCAAGATTATTTAGATGTTTTCCCCTATGTAAAGAAAATCAAATGTATCATATTATAAATTTTACTACTCAAAGTAAAATGTTCTTTTATTTCTTTTTATTACTATTAATGATTTTCTCGCAAATGCAGTTTTAAGATTGTTTTTCCTTTAATTTAAGAAAGGTTATTAGTGTTATCATTGTTCCACTAATTAATAAGCACCAATGTTTTGGAAAGAAACAGGAAATGTTACTTACTCTTTGTACTTTTGGGTGTTCTTTTTGGTTTCATCGAGATTTAGTTGTTTATGCAATTGAAGAATTATTAATTATCTCACCTGTAGGTGCGCGATATTCAAAGTAACTTGATTCAAGCACAAAAGTAGGCAAAAGTTGTAAGAAAATGCCTTTCTAAGTTGAAATCATGGTCCATCCGCTGCAGTGGGTTTAGGAATGGCATAGATGTTGCTTACTGTGAATCGCCTAAAAAAAATCCAAATCCATTAGACGAATATTCAGAATTAAGCTGAAATGGTTAGTATCAACGAATATGGCTTATCGTTTCATCCACTGTCATAGTTGGGATGACTATCTAATATTTTATTTAGTTCTCAGCAGGCTATTATTATGCAATGTAGGAAAATTACATCCTCCCATCTTCCATTGACAGAGTATGATACCTCTTTTCTAGAGAAACATTCTCTAAAACATTAGCCAGCAGCCATTATGAGTTAGGCGGAATTAGCTTTTCTAGTGAATATGGTTTTGTTGGTCAATAGATCTTGATACTGATGACTATAATTTCAATTGTAAATAAGTATGGTTCAGTCATGATACCACAATTTTATGACCTGAGAATGTGACATTGCACATGAATAATTTTTGGATAAATAAATCAAATCAAGTATACATTTATTGGCTCTACTTTATTACGTTAGAAAATCAGTCAATATTAATTCAGTGTATAGAAGTTTGATTTCCACCATCCTTTTTTGTATAAACTAATGTCTTTTATCAAGGCATAAAATTTCAGCCAGTTTCAGCATACAATTGACAGGGCCTTGGAGTGGTAAAGGGAGCTTTTCTATTTCTTTTTTTTTTCTTTGAAAATGAGGTAGAGGAATGAGGTTAAGGAATGAGGTTAAGACCCAACAGAAGAGCTCTCAGTATGGCTAATCAAGAATTAGGAGCTAACCCATACCCTTGTGTTGCTAACAAGCGAGGCTTGACAGAGTAATTTAATCTTACCTCACAAGTTCAAATATTCAAAAAGAAAATATTTTGTTGTCTTATTTGCTGCTAAATTGATTAGTTAATTTGAATCCCAGAAACGTAGAAAATGTAAGAAAGATGCTACATTTCGTGAACATAGGCCAACAACAAGGTAAGATTGCAGCCCTTTATTTCAAATTACGGCTCCTTTTAGGATGCATACTATTCTTCATTTAGAATTAGTTTTTGCATATATTGACCAATTTTATATTTACTGATTTAATTTACTTTACCTGTTAAGAAGCCATGCTGCACAAACGGCAACCTCACAGAAGCTCCTATTTGCTAAAGTCTGCTAGTTTGATACTTGATGCATGGAGAATAGTATTGCTGAATTTTCTTCTTCTTTTTCAAGACAATTCTAGATCTTTGCTGGGAATTGGCACAGCTACATGACACACATATATTGCAAGGTATAAAGTTGCTATTTCCTCGTTGCAAATGTTCAGGGATAATTTTTTTATTTTTCCAATTTATACATTTCACTCTTAGTGTTGCATGTTCTTGATTGATCTTTTTGATAAATTTGTTTTAACTGGTGTAGGGATCACGATCTAAAACTTATGCGTCAAGAATTTTATATCAATCAGCAAGAAGTGGTATGTTTAGCACGCTAGTGTAACTATTTATGTTGCATGTGCTAAGATTCTGAGTTGCTATACTTTAATAAGTTGGGTGTGAGGTATTGTTTCTATGCTAAACAGTTGCCATATGCTCTATCTTGAATTAGTAACGTATTCAATTCCCAAATATAATTTAAATTTTTGCTTTGGAATTTTTCTGATGAAATGAAATGAAGCTTGTATTCTCAAAATACTTACATCTTGGCTCACTTCTCTGATCATTTACCTTCGCTGCAATTCATAAATCATTAGATTAATCACCTATCACGGCAGTTTTTGAAATTGGCCTATTAGTTGGAAAAGAAGACTATGATTGGAGCATGTTCCTTACTCAAAGTTAGAGCTGCAAGGGTACCTCTCAGCTGCAATAGTAAACTAAAAAATTGCATCTGATGTTGTTCTTTATCTTACTTATACCCAAGAAGCCAAAGTGATTTATTCAAAGATTCATTTCCCCTTGATGGGGGTAGTTCAAGCACCAACTAGCACCATATGCTACTCGAAACAGTAAAATACACTTAGATAATAAGAGTCGAATATTATTTACTTCATTCTAGTAGTTTATTGTTTTGGATTAATTTCTATGAGATCTTATATACTCGATTGTTCTTTTCCATCTACTTTGTTAAGCCTCGTGTTGGCTGCATACTGGAGCGTAGTATTGCGCTTGAAAACCTATATCTGCTGATGTGGTATACAGGTAATTTCAGGATGGGAGGTATCTAACCATCATGTGTTTGTATTTTCACATTCTTTACAGAAAGCTGAACTACAAGTTATGATAATATGAAGGTGAAAGTTGACACTTTCCTTCTGCATTTTAACTGTAGTGAGTGAAACATGATGATCTAGAAAGTTCAACTAACTTGAAAGAAGATTCATCTGCTCCATCTTTGGCTTTGGACAGGAAACAGTTTTGTGGAAGATTTGCTATATCATCAGAGGAATTCACAAGCCAAAGATATAACTGTAGTAAATGATGATAATGCATTTATTATCCATACCACTAATCCATCTTCTGAGGATCCATCAGAAATATATGCCGAGGAATTTATATGACGTCCTTGTTTCACTATTGTGACAACTCAGTTAAGATATTAGTAAAGTTCACCAGCTGGCTCCTCAATAGTCCAGACTGCACAAGTTACTTATGTCACACTATGTGTTTAACCTTTTAATAGAGAAAAGGTAAATATGTGTGGCTTTTGTACAGGTTGTCAAGGGGCTTGGTGAGATACTGCTGGGAGCTTATCCAGGTCGTGCATCGAGCTTTATTTGCAAGAAAATGACCTCGATTCTCCTAAGGTAAAATTGTTAATCTGATGTTCGAAGCATGTTGGTATACATTCTCTTTATTGGACAACAATTCCATATTAATTTGAAAATGATCTACTTTGCTAAGTGGTGCAGTTTCCTTATGGATGAGGAGGAGGAGAAAGTTGTGCTTGACTACTCTTCTGATGCATTAATAACTGATGGTAACTTTCGACATTCAATTCTCTCAAGCATAGCCCGTAAAGGAAGTGCCATTGAAGAGCTATATGGATCCGCTCAAGATATTAAAGGTGTTGTGAAAGACGGAGAAATCTATGTTGTCCAAACAAGGCCTCTAATGTGAGAAGATTTATCGATGCAGCCGGTAGTCCTGGAGAGACAGATGGGCGATTTCCTGCATGTCGGAATATCTTTGAAAAGGATAAAATTGTAGCAATTCAAACGTATTGTGAAAGGTTGATCTTTTAGTGCTTTTGATCCTTCTCTGTTATGTAAAATAGAGCTCTGATTTTAACAGTTCATTGATTCTTTGTTTTCTTTACTTAATTCACAATATTTTTTGTGATACAGGACAATGTCCAAAATTTGATGATTTGACTATCGAAATAATTCGTTTTAGTTTATTTTATTTACTTTTTACTTCTTTTATGTGATGTATTTTCTTCTTGAAGAATTTATTATTTAAAAATATTAAAAAAATTAAAACAGGGAAATAATACCTAGTACCACATACCTCTATTATAAAGGTTAAACGACAACGGTAAAAAATCGTTGTCTTTACGACGTTGTAAAAATTAAAACCACAACGGTTAAAAACACTTGTAATGACTGTTGTTGTAAAGGCCCAAAAGACAACGGTTACTAACTGTTGTTAAAATTAAATGTTGTGATACAAACGACAACGGTCAAGCTGCGTTGTTGTAAATGTCAATTACAACGGTCAAAAACCGTTGTGGTATAGGTATTCGACAACGGTCAAAAACTGTTGTGGTAGGTAGGGGTCTACTACAACGCCAGGTACGACAACGCTCAATTATCGTAAAAGACAACGGTTTTCCACCGTTGTCGTTTTGCAGAATTGTTGTAGTGGTTGGTAATGAAATTAGTTTTTATAAGTTGTGTTTTATAGGAAACTAATAATATCTCCAAACTAATGCATAAAAGTTAAGCATTAGTTGTGTGTGTTGTGAATCGTCGATTCATGTCTGTAGTTTGTTCACCGAACAACCTCAGTGAGGTGAAAAAAAAAAACAAGTTGCACCCATGAACTCGTATTTGTGTTTAATGAGGTTCTAAATGAAATGCCTCTATTGTTGGTTGAAAACTATTTCCAAACCCAAGCCTTAAAATTCTGCAAGGGCTTCCTTTATTGATGAAGTTATACATATTTAGTTAAAATAAAAAGATTGTGATAGAAATTGACACTAGAGTTATTATGGCTTGATATTGTTTGTATTGATGAACGATTATTACAGTTTCATTTGTTATAGACGAACTTTAACATGAGCGAAAGAAGAGGGCTTCTCTGCACGTGATTAGGACACAGTCGGAGCGCTTCAGTGACACCTCGCAGTAGGCGATTAGCTATATTCTCTCCAACATTTGGAAGCGCAAGTGCGATAAGTATTGCAACTTGATAACTATCAAATTCTGTCACCCCTCTAAAGCTACAAGATTTACACAAAAGTTCCTACATTTTTTTTTGATTTCCCCATTTTAACCTTCAATCAGCACAACATAATGCTTAAGGTCAAGCTGCGAGTCTACACTAGATTCTGGGACTTCTTGATCACGTGAGTAGACCGAGTGAGATACATGCGTCTGCGACCTTCTGATGTAGTTAAAGAAAGAGATGGTTGGTTAAGTTGTACAGATAGATGACATGAACTAGTTTGCTACACAGAACATTCAAATACCAAACAGAAATACAGAATTTATGAAAAAACATTTCCAGCTTTAGAGATGTCGAATTCTAAAGATAATGAGCTGCCTCCACTCTACAATTCTACACATATTGGTATGTTTTAATTTCTTTTAAAAAATTATAGTTAAAATTATGGTCAAATTACGGTGATAAATTTGATATCTGAAAATTTAAAAATAGTAGAAACAAAACTAAACTGAATAAGTACAATTAGTATATCATTAGAAAGTAAAATAAATTTGAGGGGCTGTTTTGAATGAGGTTTTACAATTAATTTTACTATTGAGACTTATGATTTGGATACCTTGCTGTTGTGCAAAACAGATCTGCAGTTTCTGTAAGGGGAAGTAAGACAAGTCGAAAATTTTATTATAAGATTCTGAATCAGAGACTGAAAGATATGGATTAGATTAGGATATGTGGGCTTTATTAATTAATAAGTCAGACTAATTAATTAATTAAGTGCACATGGATATTAGGCCCATAAACCTAGGGTTATATGGTACTACTATATATACATATTTTCTATAGTAGAGAATCGAGGGTTTTATCAGATAAAAATTGGAGGCATTATAGAATTTGATAAGTGATTTCCTAGCGATCACTTATCGAATAATTGTATCGGGAATTGTTCATGCGGCGGACAATATACGCGTGGATATCTGAAGTGGTGAATCAATCGCGCAATTCAGTCCGATCAATTACGCAACAAGTAAGTTGTTCCAACTTTAGCGTAATTTATGCTCAATGTTTAAATCAGTTGTAAATCACGATCAATATTCTCGACTGTTTATTCCGCTGCGTACATTAGATGTTGTCGAGAATTTCTAACAGTGGTATCAGAGCCCGGGGCTTGATTTATAATTGATTAAAACTTCAAATTAATTGTGAATTAAAATTTTGATAAGTGAAACTGCAAATTTATTTTGGAAATTAGTTTTGCAAAATTAGTTATGCATAATCAGTTTTGAATTATTTTAAGGACACATCAATAAATCTCGCCATCATTAGTTTTGTATTAATTAGATTAAACAATTCTTAAATATTTTGGGAGAAAGATTGAAACAAAACTGGACAAACTCATTTCCGTTCACTGCACGACGGCAAAGGATCAAGTCGCACCATGGCGATGTTGTTCCGCTGCCGCTCCGGCACGCTGGTCTACACCGAAGGCGGCGGCGATTCTTCGCTGCTATTGCGTGACGTTTCGCGGCGGCGGCGGCAATCGCCGCTGCTGTGCTGCTTCCACACGACTAACGACGACCTACCATTGTTGCTGGGCTGAATCGGCGGCGGCGACCTCTCGTTGCTGCTGCTGCGCGCCTGCTGTCCTCCGTTGACGGCGGTGGTCACGACGGAGGCGTGGTCCAGCAGCATCCAACGGGGCGTGGGTCGGTTATTGTTGCGGCGTTGCTGTTGTCATTGCGTGAGTTACGATGCGGTGACGGCGACGGCGGTCTACCGCTGCTGTTGCTCCTGCTGCTGATTGTGGCGGCGGTGAGACGGCGCGGTGGCGGCGATGGCGTGGCGGAGATGATGACAAATGTCCAACCCTAACCCTAATGGATTTGGGCTGGACCGAATCCGTTTGGGTTGGGCCGTCTAGGGCTGGGCTGCTGGGCTGGTATCGGGTTGCTGCTGGCACTTGACTGGGCCGAATTGAACCTAATCTTGGGCTTAACAACTATTTAATTAAATTAGATTAATTAATTAGATTCATTAAAAATCCCAGATTGCAAATATCAATTTATTAGATTATTAAATTTTATTATTATTGTTTTGAATAATAATAATAGACTTATACATTTATGTTAATTTGGAATTAACATTAAAGTATACTTATATTAATTTGGAATTAATATATTTATCTAATTGACTAATATTAATTCATTAATTAGATTAATAAATATTATAGTATTATTATTTTTGAAAGAATAATACTAGACTTATATATTTTATATTAATTTAGAATTAATATTAAAAGTATATGTATATATTAATTTGGAATTAATATATTTAATTTTAATCCACATTTAATTAAAGAATAAAATTTTAATATATTTATTTGATATCTATGTGATAAGCTATTATTTGATTTTATGCTTATTCCATTTACTATAGTAGTTAAGTCCGCATTATGTTTTGGTAGGCGGCGCCCAAATACATGCAGTCCGCGACAATATGTATGGGTAGGCGGCGCCCAATATGTGTGGTCCGCATTTTCTTATGCTTGGGTAGGCGGCACCCAGTAATTGTGTTATAATTTAATATTGGATATTAAATTTAAACAATTAGTATCACATAATAATTCCCCACTAAAAACCAAGTCTTGTTTAGAAACAAAATGCATCGTCCATCATAATTGTTTGAGATTCCTAATCTTTTCGACCACGAGTTTTACACCAAAGTGTTTACTCTAAATCGGCAAGACTCGGGCTCATTCATAGATACATGGTTGGTATCGTGTGATGGAATTGACTTGCTTAAATTATTTTGAGACGCCAAAGCGACCAAAATAGTTTGAGGATGCAAATATTAATTGGATTAATAAACCAAGAATTGTAAAATTGTTGTTGCAATTGGCTTAGAGGCCTACCTAGTGATATTATTGTAGTCATCAGCCAAAGCAGAGGCTGCAGTAATATAGACTTGGATCTTGCACCACTAAGATTTATAATTGTTATAAATCCATATTTTGTGTTTGGGGGCGCAAAATATGTTAAAATTAGTGGGAGCTAATCATTACAATAAACTCTTGTTTTGATTAGTGATACGAATGTGATCTTTGTTTACTTTATAAATGTTTGATGGAAACAAACAAGTTGACTGGGTCAAACTTTACGGATTGGCTCCGTTGTTTGCGATTGGTGCTAAGGCAAGACGAGATTGAGTATGTCTTGGACAAACCAATCAGTGCCATCCCTGACAAGAATTCTCCTGAGTACGCTACGTTTGACAAAGAAGCTCATAAGAAACATGTTGAGGATGCCACATTGGCTCAATGCTTAATGTTGTCCTCTATGAGTATTGAACTGTATAGGCAACATTGGAGCATGTTCCCTTATGAGATGCTGAAACACTTGGAGAGTTTGTACGCTTTAGAAGCTCAGACCATGGAGTATGAGATACTCGGGGATCTCTTCAAGTGTAAGCTTCATGATGGGGGCCAGGTTTCTAAACATATATTGAAGATGATTGGATTGATTGAGAGGTTGGAATCGATTGGAACGAAGCTACCCTCAAGTGTCTCAATAAATCTGATTTTGCAGTCTTTTCCAAGTTCATTTAAAACCTTCATAGTGCATTTCAACGTGAGCAACACGAAGGCGACACTGCCAGAGCTTCCCAACATGCTCAAGACCTATGAATCATCTACTTCTAAAGGCAACTCTGTGCTCATGGTGAGCTCTTCCGCGAGATCTTCCAAACAGAAGAATAAGCAGAAGAAGAGGAAGAAAGAATCTAAGGATGCGGCCTTGATGCCTAAGAGTGGAGGGGTTCAAAAGAAGCCAAGAATACCAAAGGATAAGTGTCTGTTCTGCAATGAGAAGGGGCACTGGAAGAGAGATTGCCCGAAGTTCAAAGCACACGGTGCATTGGATGAGAGCTTAAGTAGTTTATTTTGTACGTTGAAAATAGATTAGATTAGATCTTCCTTCGGGATATAAATTAGATTTATATAATTGATATTTTGTTCTTTAGATTTCAAAGAATATTATTTCCATTCGAATATTAGACATTTATGACTTTTTCTTTCTATTTTGCAAACAGTAGATGTTGGTTTCGCTTAATGGATTGTTTTAAGGAAGTGTCTTTCTTTTGAATAGGATATATATGCTTGAATATGAACAAAATATTCTCAATGTACAAGAACAAACAGCCTGAGCAAAGTAATACGAATAATAAAACCTACCTGTGGCACTGTAGACTTGGTTATATCAATGAGAAAAGAATAGCAAGATTGAGAAAGTTAGACTATCTCACATCATTTGATTTCGAATCATATGGTGCTTGCGAATCTTGTCTCAAAGGAAAGATGACAAGTTAACCACTTCTGGGAATAAGGTTACGTGCCAAGGTTGTGCTCGAGTTGGTCCGCACAGCGGTGTGCGGACCGTTCCAACTTAAGCAATAGGCGAATATTCGTACTTCATAACTTTCACTGATGATTTTTCAAGGTATGGATATGTGTATCTCATGAAACACAAATCTGAGGCCTTCGAGAAATTTAAGGAGTTTAAGTTAGAAGTTGAGAAACAACTTGGAAAAGTATTACGACTCTCCGATCAGATCGAGGAGGGGAATACTTAAGCCGAGATTTTCTTGATTACTTGAAATCATATGGAATCCGGTCAGACTGGACACCTCCGAGTACACCATGGATGAATGGAGTATCCAAAAGGAGAAATCAAACTTCATTAGATATAGTTCGATCCATGATGTGTTTCACCAGTCTTTCCTTTTTCCTTTGGGGTTATGTCTTACTAACCGATGGTTATGTTCTGAATAGAGTTCCTCTTGAATCGGTCACGCAAATACCATAAAAGTTATGGTGTGGCAAGAAGTCGAGTCTTAACCATATGCGGACCTGGGGTTGTCCTGTTTTGTTAAGAAGATGACGACTGATAAATTGGAGACTAAAAGTGAGAAATGCTATTTTGTGGATATCCTCGGGAAACTAAGGATATGAATTCTACTGCCTTGGAGATCACCAGGTGATAGTTCCAAGAATATGGTATTTCTTGAAGATAATTATATCTCCGAGGAACAAGGTCACAATAAGGTAGATCTTGAAAAGATTCAAGAACCACAAAAGATAACATAGAGAATGAGGTCTTGTCCAATGGAGTGGACAAGAACTCAGTGGTTTTGATGATCTATTGGGAGGGGAAATGACTCTTAGAGGGTCACCTCAAGACAATGAGATGCATCAAAACAAGATATTGTATCAAACCCGCAAGATAACATAGAGGATGAGGTCTTGTCCAATGGAGTGGACAAGAACTCAGTGGGAGTTTTGATGATCTATTCGGATAGAGGGTCACTTCAAGACAATAAGATGCATCAAAGACAAGATATTGTATCAGTTCCACCTCAAGAGAATCATAGTGAAATTCTTGAGAATATTCTAAAATGTTGAAAACCAACTCACGATCAGAATAAACCGAATGAACCAACGCAAAACCAACTCAATAGGCCTCAAAGGAATCGTCGTGCACCTGAAAGACTAAATCTATTGGTTGAGAACCAAGATGATGAAGTTGATTCAGAAGACGACGAATCTAAGACCTATATTGAAGCGGTGTCGGGCACCGTTTCGAAGATGTGGCTGGCTGCCTTAACATCTGAAATGGACTCGATGTACCTCAACTAGTCCGGGAACTAGTTGTTTGCCAGTTGGGACTCGTCCCATAGACTGCAAAGAAGATCTTCAAGAAGAAGAGAGCATTGACTATGATGAAACCTTTTCGCCAGTCACTAACATCGAGCCCATTAGGATATTACTTGCAATAGCTGCATACTATGACTTTGACATTTGACAAATGGATGTTAAAACCGCGTTTCTCAATGGAGAATCGAAGGCACTGTGTATATGTCACAGCCTGAAGGTTTTGTATCCAAAGAAAAACCGAATGGTGTATGCAAGTTAAAGAAGTTCATTTGTGGACTCAGTGAATCCAAATAGTTCCAAACAGAGTAGAACTGTCGATTCCAGCACTAAAGCCGAGTATATTGCTAAATCTAAAGCTGCCAAAAAGGGGTTGTTGCTTTGTTAAAGTTCGTAAAAGAACTAGGTGTCGTTCCAAGTGCCAGCAGTGCAATACCGTTGTATTGTGACAACGGTAAGTGCGGTTGCTCTAGCAAAAGGAACCGAGAGCCACGAACAGAAATAAGCATATTCCCTATAGATATAATCTGATTGGAGAATAATAGATAGGGAGATGTGAAGTTAGATAGAGTATCCAATGATGATAACTTGGTTAATCCTTCAACCAAACAGTTGTGTATAGCTAGACACAACAAGCACTTTGAGAGCTTGGGTGTTAGACACGTTGGTATTTGGTCTTGATTCAGTGGGAGTTTATAGTTTGTATGTCTTAGAAACCTTTTCGTTTGAGGCATTCATTATTGATCGCATTTTATGACATTTTGATTGTCTTTTGAGTTTATGCGTTTATTAGAATAATTATTTTGATGGTTTGTTATTATTCTTATAACTGTTCCCTTGAATCATGACTTTTATTTATGGTGTGAGACATAAATGATATAGTATGATTCTAAAATTGCCATAACCAATGGTCATCAAGAATGAGATATTGATGACACGCGATAGGTAAGCATGTGGTCTGCATCACATTCTCAGAGAATGTAGTAGGTCTCACGACTACGAGATATTAGATATCCGTGATGGACACATGGGTACTTTGGAGAGTATTGGTATACCCTACTATTAAACCGTTTGTTTTCAGTGTCTACGGTTTATTAGTGTCTGGAGTATGTAATGATCCTTTGACCTGAGGTCAATACTCATTTTGTTTGTTAAGTGATGAACTTTGACCAAGTACAATGCTTGCCTCCCAAAGGAGGATAAGACACGTCTTGTGTTGGGTTCATCATGAGGCAAATGGAAATGGTAGTTGAGCCAAGAATGGGATTCATTCCTTGATTAAAACTCGAGAGAACACTCATATTTCTCTATATTATTTGACAATAAAGTCATTGGCCAATGCAAAAGATATATTCAATTAAAGTAATTGAATATGATCGAATGTGTCATATAATAAAGATGAGAAAAATGATTGAGCTATTTGGATAGACACATGGCAGATCCTCGGCTGAATCAGGTGGTTTGTGAATGAAGGGATATTACATGAACTTCATATAAAGGTTTTGTTTACTAGATTCACGTAAACGTCCTTCATATATTGAGTTCGCTGCGCAACGCAGTCTAGGAGTTTTTTGCAGACTTTAATTAGATTATCGTCGATAATGGGGGCCTGAAGGGTCACACTTTATGTGTATTGTTATTCCGCTCAAAGGTACAAGGTTAGTGCTTCAAATTATATCTAATGCTAGTCCAAGTGGGAGATTGAAAGATATGGACTAGATTAGGATATGTGGGCTTTATTAATTAATAAGTCAGACTAATTAATTAATTAAGTGGACATGGATATTAGGCCCATAAACCTAGGGTTATATGGTACTATATATACATATTCTCTATAGTAGAGAATCAAGAGTTTTATCAGATAAAAATTGGAGGCATTATAGAATTTGATAAGTGATTTCCTAGCGATCACTTATCGAATAATTGTATCGGGAATTGTTTCTGCGGCGGACAACATACGCGTGGATACCTGAAGTGGTGAATCAATCGTGCAATTCAGTCCGATCAATTACGCAACAAGTAAGTTGTTCCAACTTTAACGTAATTTATGCTCAATGTTTAAATCAGTTGTAAATCACGATCAATATTCTCGATTGTTTATTCCGCTCCGTACATCTAGTCGAGAATATCTAACAGAGACCCCATACATCTATATTAGAATCTTATGTTCTTACATATTAGAAGAAAAGAAGAAACTGAAAAAGCCGATGAGTGAATCTGATTTTCCCACAGTCAAATATCGTGGAAACATCAATCATATCTTGTTCTGCAAATTTTCACGAACTAAAAGTGCATTGTAAAGACATTGCTACAAAAATTGCAAGCCTATGATAAGCGAAAATAGAGTTTCCGTATGTTTCGTGATGTGGAAGAACTACAAACCGAGCATATAACAATAATAAGTGACTTTTGTCAACATAGTTGAGTAAAGCACAGAAAAGAGCACTATTGAAATGTAAAAAAATCATGAGCTAAATGAAGGAGTGGTATATTTTTTTCCAAGTTGGACTGTCTCCCTTAAACAAAGATCTAACTGTTTTATTGAAAAAAAAATTCTGAATAATAAGGGCATTTTCCCCACTCTGTTGGGTAAAACACACTTGAAAGGATTGATGGAGAAGAATTAGCTCAAATAGAATCCCATATCGAACAAGGAAGATGAGGTTACTTGATTATCTCAAGCAGCTTTGCAGTGAGCACAAGGCGAACTATTTTTTTTGCATTTTACTAAAAAATACCATGTGCACGTTGATTGAAGCAGCATATTCTAATTTTGAAGGGTCTTTTCTATTGAGAAGATCCAACAGTTAAGTTTAAATTTTGTTGTTTCATATAGCTAATTAATGGAATTTGTAATTATCTTTACCTTAGATAGACTCTTGTATATTTATATATATACTAGCAATATGCACGTGCTTTATACGTGATTATAATTTATTATTATTATTATTATTTAATGAAAAAATTTAACGTAAAATAATTGTACATTGTGATCATTGTAATATATATACACAACTTCGTAAATTATTCAATTCAATAAAAAATTAATCTATTGAACAAACATAATTTTGAATCAACTAAAACCTAAAAGAACCACAAAAGAGAAATATAAAAGTTAAATAACCTTATTCTTAACAAAACAAGTTATATAATTAACGTTAAAAGATTGATAAAAAATTACATACCATGATATAGTCATACAGGATTTTCTATTATATATATAAAATTTAATTTATTCAAACTATTGTTTACTTCTTATTATACACAGACTCAACCATCATTAATATATCTTGAAAAAAGGTTATACGATAATTGAAAAACTATATACGTAATAATAAGGCATATATTTTTATGTTTTGCATTGACATTTGAAGAAAAATACATGTTTAATTGTTTCACTACATCATCAACTGACATTCATAAGTTCATTATTTGTTATATACACATAAAATATAAGGCCTAACATACTTTCTCTATAATATTTCTAAGAAATAATTTCGATTTCAGCATACATTTGCACATGAAATTCTTTACATATTTTATGTGAGGAAAAACTTCTAACAACTTAGTATCAAGGTCCAACATCCAACTTCTTTTATGAAAATTCTTTTCTAATTTTTTATTATTATTAAGTATAATCCTTTTTAATATAATTTATTTATCGATTTAAGATTGCTTGTTTCAATTTTTCTTAATTATTTTTCCAAATTCAGCGTCAAAATTTAAATACTATGTGTGATTTAAAATAAAAATTCTACTATAGTATACCAAATAAATAATGTTTCTTTTTATGGAAGGTCAACTATATACATAGTGTCTCACAATCTTCAATCAAGACATATGCTACAATCTATGAAATATATAATAATTGTTTTAACTAATATATTATATCTTTAATTCTTTATTTAGTTATAGCGAAATACTCCTAATAGTTCACACATTGCACATCCATTTAAAAGTCTTACATATGCATGTTTAAACCCAATATTCTAATTTTATTTCTCTCATTTTGTTTGTTATTTAGACTATACAGTGTTTTATTCAATGTAATTATTATTTATTTTTATCTAATATATATTCAAGTTTATATTAACATTCATATTTTATTGTCTTTATTTTTCTATATGTTTTAATTTAATTATGTGATACTCATTCACATAGTACAATTTTTTACTTATTCACATAGTACAACTTAGTTCATTGTTTCTTTATAGTTCTTTCTTTTTATTTATTGTATCCCATAATTTTATATAGAATAGTACATTCATTTATCAAGTTATTACATATGTTTAAAATATATGTATAATATTTTTATTAATTTAATAATTTGTCTAATGTTAGATCTTAAAAATTTAAAAAAATCTGGTGCAACTATTATGTCTACTAATTTTTACGTTTGTCATTTTACTGTTTCTATTATTAGTGCAATGAAATTTCACATTTCAGTCTAAACTCCAATTATTATATAACTTGTGATTTTTATGGCTCTCTCCAATTTTCTAACATAACAATTTTTTCTTTGATGTACTAAAATTACATCACCTACTAAAAGTATTACATTAGTGAATAAATTTGTATAGGTGTGTAAGATATGTGATTAAAAATCATGTTCAGCGCATATATTTATTTGAATAAAATCGATCTGTTGTATAAACCAATAGTATTTAAAATTTACACAACAATACTACTAATGCATATATAGTTTTTATATCTTCATATATATCTTTTACTCATTTTATATATAAGCTACTTTTACCGCCTTCCTTCATCTTTTTCAGCTAAAAAATATATTATATATATAAATAAATAAATGACTTTATCGTATACTTTTTTAATTCAATAGAATTCTTAAATCAATTATTATTTTCTCTTGTAATGTTTAGGAATGTTACTTATGAAGTATATTGATTTCATTCTTCTAAATTATTGAAAATAATATATAATCGTATTTCCTACAAGCATAATAATTCGATTTATATGTACTTATTAATGCTCATACAAAGAAATTTATTGTGTAAATATATATATTGCTACTTTAATCTAAATTGTAAAAGTAAGACTAAAGGTATGCCTAGTTTAATCTAATTAAATTTCAAAATACTACATTGTAATAACTTGTATCTACATCTAACTACAATATGGATATTTAAAAAAAATTGTTTTTGCATTCTTTTCTGATAGTATAATATATCTAACTCAATCACATTAGTTTATTCATTAACTTTTATTATATTACCTCGACTCGTCTAATATAATTTATTTTCTTATAATGAAAATTCGCTTAGACCCTTTAATATTGATAATTTTTGCGTTAGTTTTTTTATTTTTTACTTTTTTTTAATTTGTTCATTGTTTTAATAAAGTTTTATCTATTAATAATAAAGTCTATTAATAAGTTTGTGTTATCTTTCATCACAATGCATTTTCTCACTTCTATTCATTTTATCATCATATCGTTCATATTCAATTGTTTTGACATTATTTTCTAGTATTGGACTTTAATAAAATGGTATACTAAAAAAACCATACAATTTTCTAACATGTCTTTTTACTCATTCAAAAGTTAATTTTAAAATATAATTTCAGCAATTCCACATGCAAGTCATTCCATTCTTTTAGCGTGATTTTAGTATTTACTTCAAGTTTATATTATAATGAAGTTTGAGTTACTATTCGCATTAAGCTCCAACACTTGATCAATTCAATAGTTTATATTTTAGTCTAAATATCCTATATTCATATTTTATTTTTCATTAGATAACTTATATAAATTCTATTTTTGTTTCTCAATGTTTTAATATTGATACTTCAATAATTTAGAAAAATAAAGAGATTATTGCAAGAAGCAAATTTAGAAAAATATATTGTTATTATTAGAAAAGTATTATTCTGATTTATATTTATAATAAGAGTTGGTTGTTTTATTTAAGACAAAAAACTATGTAAGAATTTGTTAATAATTTATACATATTAATATAAATTATTGTGAATCATATACATATTGTTCTGACACATGATGTTTACATTGTATAAATAGACTAAAAGATTTTAATTTAATCTCATCTATTTTTTTCCAAAAAAATTCTTTGATAGCATTTTTTAATTAAAATTTAAATCATTTTTATATAAGAAAAAATATAAGTACGATCATATATCAACAACAACACTTAAGACTAAGTGATACATTTTTATAAAAAATTAAGAAATAATCAAGAGTTAAAACTAATGTACAATTTTTTGTTCTATCATGAATTTATACCGAAGTTGGACTAAGATATAATGTCAAATTTAAATATTTATCTCTTCATATAGTAACTTTATATTTTTTAGATATAAATGGTAAATCTTGATAATATCACATATTGATATTATAATTTTCTATTCTTCGAGACATCTTTTATTGACACTTTGTGACTTACTATTGAAAGTCAAATAAGAGATTCATGGGTGTAAGTGATGAATAAAAAATAAACGAGCAAGTCCTTTAACTCCATCTCCTTTCAAGTACTTATTATTAATGTTGAGTCATTCATACATTAGGTAACATATGCATGGAGTGGTAACTAAATATTATATATGATATTGACCGCGCTGTCGAGGCACGTCAAATTAGTTATTAATACCTAACTATTCATTTCCCACTAGTAGATAGGATAAGTCAGAGTCAATCCCACAGGAAACAAGAACTAACCGAATTATTGTAATTAACCAATTTTATATAAATATTAATAATATAAATATAACTATAATGAGGGGGGTTTCGTTTGATGCAAATTAACTAAACACTAAATATTTAAACTAGCAAATTAAGATGAATTAAAATATGAATAAGAGGTATTCCCGCCTTTAACCCAGTATCCGCCTAATCTGAATATCCATGTAACTAATGTAATTTCTTGACTAATTAGTTCTGAAACCCCTACTCCAAGAATTAACAAGTACGCTTCGCTAACTCTTATTATCCCTTAAGTATAATTCATTACAGGTACGCTTAGTAATTAAACATATCTCCCTACCTATAAAAGTCTAGGTAGTTTCTTACAAATTAATGTGGTGACAAAAATACCCTTTACCATACAAATTATATATAAGGAGAACTAATGGATAAATGCGTAATTTATCTTACTAATATATATTTATTGCAAGAAATTAATAAATTCATCCATCAATTACTTAGTTATATATTCTTTATTTGTATTATTTTAGTTAAACTTAAGATAGCATTAATTGTTAATTTTATTAAATTTCATAAGATTTGTTTTGCTTATATATATTATTTGACACGATTTTTTTTTAAAAAAATATATGCTAATTCAATATATCATATGGAGTAAAATATGGAAGGAGAATCCAGTCAATTGAATATTGACATAACTTTTAATTATAGTATAAATTATAAGATAATTCTAGGTAAGCATTTCTAGCGAAAAAAATATAAAAATATCACACATTGCCTTTTTTTTTATGCTAAATTGAAAAGTATTTGTAAAATAAGCAGCACAACACCTCACAAATTCTTAAAATAGGATTATATACTTGTTATTTTAATTGTAAATCTTTATTTATTAATTATTTGTCTTATAACCTTTTTTGTTGTATATGATTCAAGTATAATTAATTTTATTTTTTGAACATGTTTTTTTGATCAAGTATACATTATAGGTACAAAAATGTGAATTTTAATAATCATAAAGAGACAAATTGAAAAGATGTACGCATTTTTTACATTAATTCAAACTCACATAATATTATATACAAACGTGGGATGAAATTATAGATAGTTTATATTGAGAATGTTTCATATATAAGAGTACTCTTAAGAAATCACCAATTTAACTTTTAAACATATTCTCCTTATTCAAATTTGTTCTATAACTATGCGAATGCAATTAATGCATGACCTATTTAGTGAGTTATTATCTACATAGTTATAGTCGAATCTTTGTTTATGTTTTTAAAAGTGATATTTCAAACTCAAGTGAAAATATACTTGATATATATTTTTTAAGAATAATTGTAAAAAAATGAATGACTTTTACTTTTTTTTTTTTGCAATTTAATCATATCTTTTTAAAATTGCTAAAAAATGCGTGAGCTTTTTAAATTTTGCAATTCAATGCATCAATAAACGTTTCCGGTAAGATCGTGATGATCCAGCTGTCGGAGCTAAAGAGATTTTTGTCACGTTGGACGTTACCTCAGCACAGATAAAAATCATGTGTCTTAGATATAAAAAAGGGAAACAAATTTATCCATCTACATTCTTATCATTGACCTCACTTAAAACACTAAATTACTTTGCAGTTAAAAATTCAAAGAAGCTCTCATGTAAGTTAAAGAAACAGGTGCAGTAATTTTGATGTTGATCGGTCCCTAAAGTAATTCTTATTGAAATATAATTCACACTCAAGTGAAAATATACCTGATATATATATTTTTAAGAATACTTGTAAAAAAATACATGGCTTTTAGCTTTTTTGGAATTCATCATATCTTTTTTAAAATTTCAAAAAACTGCGTGAGTTTTTAAAATTTTGCAATTCAATGCATCAATAAACTTTTCCGGTAAGATCGTAATGATGTGGTTGTCAGAGCTAAAGAGATTTTTGTCATGTTGGACGCTACCTCAGCACAGATAAAAATTATGTGTCTTAGCTATAAAAAAGGAAAACAAATTTACCATCTACAATCTTATCATCGACACCACTTAAACCCCTGAGATACTTTGCAGTTAAAAGCTTAAAGAAGCTATCATGTAAGTTAATGAAACGGGTGCAGTGACTTTGAGGTTGATCGGTCACTAAAGTAATTCTTATTGAAAGTTTTTTCTCTTCTTCCAATTACTGACATTGAAAGCGGAAACCAAGTAAGCAAAACTAATCCTAAATTTATATTACATGGCAATGTAAGCTGAGCTATGGTGGCCACATCATCACAATCAGATTGAAAAAAATAATTATTGTTTTAAATTGCAA
Source organism: Ajuga chamaepitys (assembly GCA_958295605.1). NCBI lineage: Eukaryota > Viridiplantae > Streptophyta > Magnoliopsida > Lamiales > Lamiaceae > Ajuga > Ajuga chamaepitys. Next base: position 5,479,595 of record OY282501.1, read on the forward strand.
AATTTTAATTCATGCACTTTTTTGCAATTTTAAAAAAGATGTGATTAAATTGTAAAAGAAGGTAAAAATCAGGCATTTTTACGTAATTAACTCATTTTTTACTAATTGTAACTAATATATTCTGATGACTAAGTTTTATTTATCTATTTACTTATAAGAGGAATTGTTAACTATAAATTAAGCAAAGATTTTTTAGATAATAAAATTTCATTAAATTGTTGGAATCAACCAACATTGATTGACGAGAAGAAACAACCAACACAACATAAAGAAATATGAAACATATGAAGCACAAAAACTACAAGATATAAACCAAGTAATTAGACAAATTGCCGGTGCGCTAGATAAATCGAGTATCAAAAAAATTGATCTCGAATTTATCACTAATTTTCCGGTGGAAGTCCCCAAAAGTGAGCAAATCGTTGTTGAAATATCTAATGATAATTGAATCTTCAAAAAAGACACCATGAACAATGGATATTCCATTATTTTGGGAACTGATATACTTCCACTTATTAAGGAGAGACGAAAACTCCCATGAAGAGAGACTGAAAATCTTTCATTGAGAGAAACGAAAGAGAAAAACAAAACAAAAATTTAAGATGAAATCTTCCCCGTCATCCCATGCAGGAATATTGGTACACGTGTTTCGTGCACGCACTTTAGGGCATTTTTAGTGTCATTTTAGTGTCAATAATGTGCATAATCACGTGTATTTAGTGCTTTTATACTCTCATGGGCAAAATAATGCGTTTATGCTGTTTTTGTGTTAAGACAGGTGAAAAAGGGTCGAAAAAGAACATCAGACGACCGCGGAGTCGAGGGATCGATCGAGGCAACAAAAGGAAGGGCTAATTGAAGATCTCGGCCGAGACAGGATGGAAATCTCGGCCGAGATGAGTCTCCAGGGGATTTCATGAAGAATTGCAAAATTGAAAATCTAGGCCGAGACAGATAATGCGTCTAGGCCGAGATGGAAAATCTAGGCCGAGACTGATAATGCGTCTAGGCCGAGATGAGTCTGCAGGGGATTTCAGAAATTCAAGAGATGAAGATCTCGGCTGAGATACAATCCAATCTCAGTCGAGATGAGTCAAATCCTGAAAAACCCTAATTTCCTCTTTTCACGTCTCGGCCGAGATGCAACCCAATCTCGGCCGAGATTAGCCTTCGACCCACCAGCTGAAAAATCCTTTTTCACGTCTCGGCCTAGACACACTTGCATCTCGGCCGAGATTCCTTACCCTGTTTTAAAATCCTAATGCGATTTTGCCTATTTTTTACTAACACTTTCTCTCCTTATATATATATCATCCCATTCGAATTTAACCTAAGCTAGAACCCATCCCCCTCACATAATCAGCCACTTTTCTCCATTGGAAGCAAGGGAATGGAAGGGGGTTGAAGATCCTAACTTTTGGTTCTTTCTATCCTATTTTCATGTTTTCTTTAATTTTCTGTTATTTTATCTTTGTATTAGGTAAAATAGGTGACTAGCACCCTTTTGTTCACCCTTGATTATTGTGGAACCTTGAGTTTAAGACATTTATGTGATTATTACGGTTAATGTTACCGAAAATATTGTGTATTTAAGTGTTTTGTGTTATTTGCTGTTATTGACTCACATTTATGAATTTTTTATTGGATTGATCACCCTTTAAGGGATTTGTGAATGTGTTGCTAGAATAGGAAATTACTATCCGTAATTGTAGGATTTCCGATTCCCGTGTAGCAAACAATATATTTATTTATTGGTGATAACACAAAGTTCAACCACTAAAACCGAGCTTGCGAGTTTTATGTTGAATTTATCTCGTTGTCCTAGTGTTTAATGCATTTGGTGATTGAATCTAAGAGAGCTTGTTCGAGGATTCGGTTAAACTGAATAGGGTTAGTCGAAGAGCTTGTTTTGATTAACTAAGATTAAGGGACAACAAGACTATTAGAGCTTGTTAATAGCCTTGAGATAAGGGCTAGAATCACAATTGAATAGGGCATTAACAATAGTTGCATAAATTGTCCAAGACCTCGGTGAAACATGATCAAGGGTGAATCGTTTTGTTAATTAAAAAAACCAAAAACCTATAAAAATCTCTTTATTTGTCTTTGTTTACTTAGGTGTTAGTTGTTATTTCATCAAAATCCCCCGCCTTCTTTATTGTTTTCTAGCTTATTTACTTTATGTTTCTCGATCATAATAGCTTAATACAATGAAGCAAAATTGTTCGACCGTTCCTCGTGGGATCGACCCTTACTTGCCACTCTACTAGTTAGAGTAGTAGGATAAGGTTAAGTGTATTCTTATACACATTTAATTTGGTAGCAAGAAACGACGCTACCAAATATGAAGAAGGCGGCGACTAGGTTTAGTGTTGGAGATGGATTTTTAGAGATGATTATTTTCTTCATTATAAGTTGGGTTGACTTAAATAATTATTATTTAAGCAAGAGTTAGTCAAGAAACTTAGTAGCACTTGTTAAAAGAATGAGGAAATTGCGGTTTTGGTCCCACAGGACACAAGGAAGTTGTATTTTGGTCCCAAGGTTTTCACATTTGATCCCACAAATATAAAATCGAGCACATTTAATCCCACCGTCATGTTTTCTGTTATCTTTGCTAGCACTTTTAGTTCTAAAGTTTTTGTGCAGTTTTGGTCCCAACCATACAAGCACTATTAGTCCCAAAGTTTTTGTGCAGTTTTGGTCCCAACCAAACAAGCACTTTTAGTCCCAAGATTTTTTGCATTTTTCATCCCAAACCAGACAACTATTTTTTCCCTCTATAAATCAATTTTTCGATTGCTAGCTGATTTCATCTCTTTTCCTCTACTTCCATGCTCCTCTTTACATCAACCAATATAAAGTAACTTAAGCTCACCTCTCAGTTTTTGCTTGATATTTGATTTTGCTTCACCAATTCATCTGAGTCACTTAACTAAAAAAATCGTATAAATATAAATGAGAAATGTCAGTAAGCAAAGTTCTTTTTTGGTCCCAGCCAAACAGAATATTGGAAAGTTAGAAAAAAATTAATGGTTGTCAAATCCATGAACATCGAAATAATAAGAGATTTTCTACTCTATGGATTTCATTTAAATGAGAACATTCTAACTAGCTTTTGAAAATCTAGAAAAACTGATTATAAGTTGTAGGATCTGAAAAGGTCTTCATTATTAGTAATTTGTACTTGTATAATTGCGTGAAAAATGGTCTGTAACATCTCATGTCACATTCTCAAATCCAAATTCATTTGGATTTTAACCAAAAAAAATACCTCGTACATGGGATTATCAACGATATCCTCTGTTTTAATCTACTATACCTTCGCAAATTAATTTTTCTAGATCATGAGGGGCCCACAAATGATCCACGGGGCAAGGCCGCCCTTCATCAAACCTCACCCATGGCTTCCCCCTCCTGCTCCAATGCACCAAACCGACCCGACCCGCATGCAAACCGCGGTAGTTATTCTCTATATTATACCCACCTAGACCATGTCGATTCCACCTATGATCAATTCCCTTCTACCTCCCCTCCAAAAACCAACATGAAGGGGCGAAAAAAATTCAACTCATATATCCTCCTCTCCTTTTGTATCCATCAATTTCCCAATTTTTTCTGTGTAATCTTTTCTTCTCCATCTCTCCAGATCCATCACCATCACCCCTGTGTTGAAGTAACACGCCTTATTCCCTTTAAACATGCCCGAAAAAATCGGGTCGAACTAATATGCAACAAAAAGAAAAAATGGGACTGAAAATGAAAAAACATGGGACTATAAATGCTTGTGGAATTTCTTATGGGACTAAAAGTGCTCAATTTTGAATTTGTGGGATCAAAAGTAAAACTTTGGGACCAAAATACAACAGCCTCGTGTCCTGTGGGACTAGAAGTGCAATTTTCTCGTATTTATTACGTCATTTAACGGACATGTGCTATGCACGTGACAAAAAAACGTTAAAGATAAACGTTGTGGGATTGAAAATGTAAAAACTTGGGACTATAAATGCTTGTGAAAATTCTAATGGGACTAAATGTGCTCGGTTTTATATTTGTGGGATCAAATGTGAAAACCTTGGGACCAAAATGCAACTGCCCTGTGTCCTGTGGGACCAAAACCGCAATTTCCTCTTAAAAGAATTAATATTTACCATTCTCTCCTAGATAGAAGATAAAAAATTTAAAATATTTCGGAATCATACGTTTTAATCTCTACAAGAGTCCACTTAATTTGATCTTTGAAACACTTCTCGATCAGTTCCTGAATCAAACTTGAATATATCTTTATTTAATATATATCTCGAATATAAATGTTAACTAAGTTTATCTATAATTATTGATAATTACTTGAAAAGTATTCGATCATAGTTTCAAGTAAATATATTTGAAAAAATATATATAATTTACATTTTTCTATTAATAAATTAATTTATATTTGATAGTATTTTTATAACATGAATGAAGTAATTTCAATGAACTTTAAACTAATATTGGTGTTACATCAATTAATTTTAGTTTAAAGGTGATGTAGTACAATATTTTCATACTTCTAAATTAAATACATGAAAGATCTTATGGCTTCTAAATAATACTCCCTCTGTCTCGGCCTAATAGTCCAACTTGCCATATTTGTTTGTCCCAAGCTAATTGAAGGACATAGTGGAGTGTAAACATGAAACAAAAGTATTTGCAATATTATCGTAAACTTATCAAAGTTAATAACTCATACTATCTCCAACCCAAAAAAAAACGTATACTATCCCGAACCCATAAAAAGAGTCATGTTTAACAAATGTTTAACTTTCTTTATTTTTGGTCAATCAAATGAATGTATAAGCTTCTAAAAACCATGAGTTCTCACATATACGACTTCATCAATTTTTTTTTTTTTCATTTGACGTATCCAAACATATTAATTTATAATTAATTTTAATTTTTTACTTTGACTAATAAAACAATGGTTTGTCTTATTGAAACTTGACTCCTTTTCTAAGACATAAAGTATTTTTAAAAATAAATCTTTTTATGGAACATATAGGCGTAATAATAAACAATATCATCGTTTAACTTTATTTAATTATAAATTTTACTTAATATATATCTTTTTTAGTTTTTCACAGTTAAAAAAATTCTACATTAAGAAGTATATATTTAATCTTGACATACTGTAGAACTTTTTAAAATGTTTATTTAGAAAAATATACTAATATATATTTAATAAATTTTATGGAACACGTGCAACACACGTGTCTCTACCTAGTCCAATTAAGTAGTCCTAGGATATGATCACTAGAACACCATTAATCAAACGCATAGGGAACTAAGGTAACGGAGTAGGTACGGTGTTTTACTCACAAGCTCGGTACAAGTGACCGCGACTAATGTTATCCTAGTGATTAATCAGTTTTTGCTACTTTTGTACACAAACGCATAACAATTACGGATTATGAATTTACGACCTAGTGACATTCATATGCCTATTATCAGGGTGATCAATTCAAATATCAAACATATAAAAGATAGAGTAAACCAAATAACATAAGTAATTTCAGAACATAATTAAATTAAACAATCAACGGATTATTTACACAAACATCAGTCTAGGGTTCAACTTAGTCAAAGACGGGGAATATAAAACTTAGCCAATCATAGCGATCGCTAAGAACAAACTAATAAAGGAAAACATAAAACTAGAAAACCCGGAATGCCGAACTTGACTCTTTGTGCTCTTTCCAAACCCCAATTTGTGCTCTCCAAATTGATGTCCAAAGTTCTCCCTTGATGTCTAGAGCCTTGAGATATTTATAGGAGTACATCTCTAGGATAAAGAGGGAGAATACCTAATTGGAATAGGAAAATAAGTCTAAAACTCGTTTTTGAGATTGTGAGCCAAGTAATGGGCTAACACTGCATTACTTTTCCAACTTCAAAGCTGGTTTCGAGGGTCTTCTGATCATTTATGGGTTTTTCGTCTTTAACACAAAGTTGTAGCTCTGTGAATCAGCTTTCCAACGCCACCAATTGCACCTCAATCAGAGTTGTAGATCTCAAGATATTGCCAAAATATTAGAGGTGTGTCAAGCTGGTAGCTTTAAGTCTCGGCCGAGATTGATGATTCTCGGCCGAGACGCTTCTACAGCCAAAAATCCGAGTTCCCTGACCTTCTGTCTCGGTCGAGACTCCATTGTCTCGGCCAAGCTCAATCTTCTGAAGCTTAATTTGGCTCGATTTTTCTTGGTTTTTGACTTGTGGGACTTGTTCTCAACATTCATTCTTAGTCAGGTTCGAATTTTTTTTTTTTTCTAAATTCACCCAAATAACTTCAAAACAAGTCACAAACATCAAATTGCTCAATAATAAAAATACGAGCAATACACGGTCAATTACGCATGCAAATGCCCCTAAATAGGCACTTAACTCGATCTATTATGCACGCATAAACACGTGTACCAAATTTCCCCAAACTTAAACCTTTGTTCGTCCCGAACAATGCAAAACAAAGAAGAAATACCAAACACGTGTTAAGGGCGATTTAAGTGACAAACATAGTTTCAGACCCATTTTTATACTGAAAGACAACATGATAATCGGAGCATATCCGACACGGCAACTTAAACTACTTTGGAGACTCGATACTTTCAACAAGTGATCCTTACCGGTTAAGTGTATCACTCATCTCTCAAGTGTATAAGGTAAATTCAATTCACTCACATTGGACTACATGCAACGCATACCATATGCTTGCCCATCATCTAAAATCAGACCTCATACTTGACATGTGTGGCATAAGATCAGAAAGGTCTTTATTTTAGGTTGTAATGTAGGCTTAAGGTAAGGTGGGAAATTTTTGGGTAAAAGTGACTAATCTTTGGACTAATCGAGTTTTCCTACTCAACCACCCTCAAAACAATCACTCAACCCCACTCTTCAAATTTCAGCAAACCCTCCCACAAGAAAGTTTCTTCACCCTTCAAAAGTCCTTACAACATAAATGCTTTTCATGCTTCACTTGGGTACCACAATTGGGACTACCCGTTTACTATAATCAACTCAAACAATAAAGCACTTTTATACTCCTAACCTCTCCTTTAAACAGAAATAATAACACTTATGTACAAAGAACTCTTTCTTTTCTTTTCTTCTCTTTTTTTCTTTTTTTTCTTTTTCTTTTTCTTTTTTTCCTTTTTTTCCCCATATGAATAACTATTCAAACAGTGACCAATACGTCACACTTTACACCCCCTCCCCCACACTTGGTTAAAAACCAACGTTTGTGAGGAAAAGAGTGAGATGAATTGGTTCTAAACACATAACACTTAGAAGAGGTTAGTTTAAGCTCGATTCTTTCACCTATCATTTGTATTCCCCTTTTTCCTTCAAAACTTCCTATCTTTCACCCAAATTAATTCTCAAAGCTTCCCAACTACCTTCCAATCCTCCTCCCTCATACTCACTTTTAGTCCAGATGGGCCAAAGGTTTCATATAGAAAGGATGTTGCTTGTAAAGTAAGGCTATCAAAGAAAAAGCTACAAAGCTCAAATGGGCTAACAACGGAAAATTTTATTGGGCACAAGGGAAACATTTAAAGGCTGAATAATAGGTTAAAAGTAAAAAATCGCCTAAGATTATTTCATAAATCACAACATGTCTGATATATTCACAATAGAGAATCAGGGTAAGTTCTAGAGACGACTACATATAACCAACGAATTCACACCGAAAGAATGTAGATATTACTCCAAATATGGGAGTACAAAATTTGGCTCAAAAACTCGCAAGGTTATAGAATAACCTCCGTCCCAGGCGAACTTGCACACCCCTTAAAAAGGAAAGTTATAACACAATCTCGACCCTCAAAATCTTCACCCTCAATTTCTCAATCCACCTTTGAAAACTCGACAAACACCTTAAAAGCAACTTTTCTTAATACTTGTGTCAACCTCCTCTGTACAAGATAAGTCGGGACGAAGGTAGTATAATGTTTTTTACTACAAACGAATAATAATATAAGATATTATGAATATTTAGATTCAACTTATGTCATCAGTTGAACTATATAATATATGAAATTGATTAGAAATTTCATAAGTTGAGACTTGAGAGATGAATTTGAATATAAAATGAATCTTACAAAATAAATAAAACTTCATTAAGAAAAATTGTATAAAATGAATCTTTTTTGACAATTATAAAAATGAATTTCATTATAAAAGAGATAAGAAATTGGAAAAATTGGTACAAATGTCCTTAAGTTTCCCATAATTAAGAAAATGTCCTTTAAGTTTGGCACTTTTTAAAAATGCCCATAAGTTGTAAAAAATTGACAAAAATATCCCGTCACCGGCTACTACCTGTTACCTAGTCGGTGACGGGCTGACGTGGAATTATTTTTTGAGAAAATTGGTAAAAATGCCCCTTAAGTTTGTCATAATTAATAAAATGTCCTTTAAGTTCGGCACTTTTTAAAAATGCCCCTTAAGTTACAAAAAAAATGATAAAAATACTCCATCACCGACTACCCGTTACCCAGCCGGTAACGGGCTGACATGGCATTAATTTTTTTTAAAAATCTGTTATGGTTTTCTATATTATGTAGCATTAATATTTTTTTAATTTTTCCTTTTGTCTTTGTTACTATTCTTTTGTTTTAAATTATAAATTAGGATGACAAAAATGAAACATTGATATACAAAGTTTAAAATTAAACTATAGATAAAACATAAATTGATATAATTATGTCAAGTCAGTTAATTATTTAAAGCATATGAAAATTATTTGAAAATCAAAAAATGAATTTTATAAAATTTAAACAAATCTGAAAAAATAGAACCGCACCCCTCCCCCCACCCCCCCTCGCCCCACCCCGAATTTTCATCAAGATATTTAGTTTTTCTCTTTCAAGTCTTTAAAAAGATATGTGAAAATTTAAAGAAAAAATGTTAAATCAAGTTTTTTTAAACAACTTAGTAGTTATTCCCTGTTCTTAAATGAACACAATCTTCCAACATTGCAGATCTGCAACTCCTTCGGCTAACCTTGTGCCGCCACCACCGTCCGCTCATTCGTTCTTTAGATTTTCGATCCAGACAATTGTTGACATCCAATTTCCTACCTTAGCCTTCAAACGACCAAATCTAAGGCTGATCTAAAACCATATCTGAAATCATGGTGGTCCGGCCATTCGAATTACCATCCGCCACCATCCTCCCATTTTATTTTGAATGCCGGCAACCATGGTGGTCCCTCAGTAGCTTCATCGCTCCCATTTTCTTAGATTTTTAGAAATGTGTTAGGATTTTAAAAACTATTTTATATTTTTTTAATATTTTTCAGATTTATTTTTTGGATTTGATCATATTGTGTAAATAAAATTTTAGTTTTTGAATTATTTTTAAATTTTTTAAAATAAGTTACTATTATTTTTATAATATTCATATTTAAATATAAATTTATTTCTATTAGATTTATTTAATATATTTTGTAATCAAATCAACAATTATAAGAAGAAAAAGAAAACGATGCCAAACTTACATTTTTAAAAAGTGTTAAATTTAAAGGATATTTTGATAATTATGGCAAACTTAAGGGGTATTTTTACCATTTTGTCCAAAAATTAATACCACGTCACTTCGTCACTGGCTGGGTAACAGGTAATAGCCAGTGTCGGGGCATTTTTATCAAATTTTTGTAAGTTAGAGGACACTTTTAAAAAGTGCCAAATTTAAAAGACATTTTCTTAATTATGGCAAACATAAGGAGTTAAGGGGCATTTTTACCAATTTTTCCTAAGAAATTTAAAAAGAAACTTAGAAATAAAAATAAATAAAAATAATAGTACTATGTATATTATTAACAAAAATATATATATAGAATATTATCAATATGTAGGTTCAACTTATGCCATTAGATGAACTAAGTATCATATCCATGATTTTTGTTTAGGGTATTATATCCATGAATTTGAATATTTGATAGATGGTATTTAAACTATATAGAGCTCTAACCAAATAAATAGAACTTTAAAAATACAGTTAATAAACTAATCTTAAAAATTAAAATTTATTAAGGATATAATAGGCAAATCAAATTTTGTCTAACCATATAAATAAAACTTTAAAGATATAGTTACTAAACTAACTTTAAAATTAAATTCATTAAAGAAATAATGAGCAAATCAAATTTTGTAAGAAGCTACTCAGACTTTTATAATAGAAATAGATTGGAGTGATCCCATAATGTAAAGTGAAGCTTCTGACTTATACAACTCTATTATGGTATCACACTTTTTTTATCCTTTCACACGCATTTCTATTGCCCTAATCTTTTCATTCACCTAACCATTAATTTAGTTATCTAATATATCATCTCGAAGTTTTCTCGTAGGAGAATACGATACCATCTTAAAACTTCCTCTTTCTCAACATCAACAAAACAAAATAAGAAAATTGCAGGTCTCAAATAATTATAAATATAATACACATGTAATCACTTATGATTCTTAAAATGACTAAATGTACAAACGTTAAATAAGATACAGTAGTGAAGTAAGACGGGCACAAAAATATTATTTTCAGAAGCACTGCATTAGTTTCAACTAATTTTTGTCTAAAAAAACAAAAAACTTCAGCTAATTTAACATAGTATGGCAGGGATCAAAGACTAGTTGACTCTACAATCAACCGTTATAGCTAGATGTTCTTCACTGGAAATTGAAGAAGCCATTATTTCATCACTATCACTTGATGTCAAAGATTCCGATCTTCGACTATCTCCGTTCCGCAGAAATAAAGACCGCCACTCTTCAATATACGCTGCTTTATCATGATCCAACTGGTACGGCCATTCCTGCTGCTGTAGAAGTTCAACAACTTGTTCTATTTTCCCGACAAGTAAAAATGCTTTGCGGACACTCTTCTCCCTTTTCTCTATGGCATTACGGTGACACATTGTATTTATGACATGTGGCAAATTGGTGAGACACGCTGCAAAAATACTTGCTACTATCACATATAATCTGCCATCAGTCAGCTCGCCTTCCTCTTCGTAGGACAACAAAATAGTTTGACTGATTCTGTACATCGAGTTTGCAGCTACCACTTTTGGAGGCCAGTTCAGAGGATTCTCCATAATAGGATCTTTCTCTTTCGTCTTGAATTTGGTGATGATCTCTTCCGCTTTCTTGGAGAGTAGTTGCAAGACTTCCTTGGAGTTTCTACACTTGCTAGGTGTTTTGCTGAGATTGACACCTATCCATCTCGTATAAAGCAAAACTTCGGCCCAACATATATCTGCAGCTCTTTTTACATTGTCGAGGCTTGCATTTCCACAAAGTGTCTTCTCGACAATCTTGGCAAGGGAAAGCCCTTCACTTACACTGCTCAACAATTTCTCGTTGTTGTGCTTTGTAGCATTGGGAAGTGCGATTGCAATGCTAGTCAAAGTTACCACTGGCAACGTCCAGCAGTTTGGAGGTTCTTCAGAGTGTAGACTTGGAATTCTATTACTGTCAAATTGTGCTACTCCATTGAAGTTTCTAGATTTATGTAGAAGATCTAGAAGATTCTTGGGTTGCTTATTTCTACCTAACTGAATCGTTTGATTTGCCTCTGTTAACTCAGATTCAGAAAATGATCAAGAACAAGACACAAAACTCACTCAAACGATAAGATTCACACCTTATGAATTCAAGATGAAAAATGAATCTAAAACTGAAAACAAAACAGCACAAAAGAATTTGACGTGGTTCGGTTTGTGAAACCTACATCCACGGGTGACAATGCCTTCACCAATTCACTAACACTCAACTGTTTTACAAGAGAATTACACAATCAAGCCTCCAAGAGAAATAATCCAAACTACTTCTAGCTCTACTTCTCTAAACTCTTGTATCTCTCTAGTTTTTACAATTGAGGGCTCTTGAGTGGTTACAAATGTGTATATATATCATGTATGTAGCTCAGAAACCGACTAACTACATTCATTGGCTTTAAAACAGAAAAAACAGATAAAATAGAATCTGGAAACTGCCAATATCAGTCTGCAACGTTTTCTTCACCCTTTGACAACGGTTTTGGACCCTTTGACAACGGTTATGATCTTGAAACTGTTTTTCCCACCAAAAACGGTTTTAACTGATTTTGTGCTATTTCCAGCTCCTTTTTACTTCATTCTGATTTCTGTAAATCCAAATGCATAGGAGTTGTGAAGCCACAGTTGATTCTTAGCTCACAATCTCCACCTTGGCTTCTCAACTATCAAACATCCAACACATCTAAACCTTCATCCATGAATTGAATACCATAGACACCTCCACCTGCCCTTGTCATTTATGGGCCTCCTTATATCTTCTGCTTAAACCAGTTTAATGCCTACCAACTGAAGACAATATTAAAATTTGTCTCGAGGTAGTGCTTTTGTTAACATGTCTGCAGCATTTTCTTCTGTCCTGATCTTAACCAAGCTTACAGCTCCCTTGTCAACAATATCTCTGAAAAAGTGTAGCTTAACATCTATGTGTTTGCATCTCTCATAAAACACATGATGTTTTGCTAGATGCAAAGCACTTTGTGAATCACAATGTACTTTCACAACCTCCTATCTTATGCCAAACTCTGCAAGTATCCCTCTGATCCAAACAGCTTCCTTTACTGCCTCTGTTAAAAAGCAATAAACTCAGCTTCAGTCGTTGACAATGCTACCACAGGTTGTAGCATTGATTTCCAGCTAACTGCTGCCCCATACAATGTAAAAACATACCCAGTCTGAGATTTTCTTGAATCAATATTGGCAGCAAAATCTAAATCTACAAATCCTTGCACTGCATCTTCCTTACTGCCTTCTAGTTTCTGATATGCAATTCCATAATTTCCTGCTCCCTTAAGATACCTCATCACCCATTTCAAGGCTTCCCAATGACCCTTTCCAGGATTGGACATGTATCTACTCACTACACTGATAGCATGAGATACATCTGGTCTTGTGCATATCATGATATACATAATGCTTCCTACAGCATTTGAATAAGGAATCTTACTCATCTCCAGGACTTCTTCTTCATTTCTGGGCTTCTGTTGTTCAGACAACTTGAACTGCTGACCAAGAGGAACTGATACTGTTCTACACTCATGCATGTTAAACTTCTTGAGCACCTTATTGACATAATCTGCTTGACAGAGATACAGAAGACCTTTTGATCTATCCCTCAGAATATCCATTCCAAGAATTCTCTTAGCTTGTCCCAACTCCTTCATCTCAAATTCTACTTTTAATTGTTCTTTGACCTTAAAAATTTCTGACATGCTTTTGCTTGCTACTAGCATATCATCTACATACAAGAGAAGAAACACCACTACTTCTTTTCCAGCAATTTTAAGATATACACAGCTGTCATACTTTGATTTCTCAAACCCAATGATCTTCATATGACTATCAAATCTTAAATACCACTGTCTAGGACTTTGTTTTAGTCCATAAAGTGATTTCTGAAGCAAACAACATTTATGTTCATTCCCAGGTAGTATGTAGCCTTCAGGTTGTGACATATAATTTTCTCCTTTAACTCACCATGCAGGAAAGCTGTTTTTACATCCAGCTGCTCCAACTCAAGATCAAACTGAGCTACCAAAGCCAGTAAAATTCTGATAGAAGTATGTTTTACCACTGGAGAAAATATCTCATTGAAATCCACTCCTTCTCTTTGAGTGAATCCTCTTGCAACCAGCCTAGCTTTAAACCTGACCCTTTCAGTCTCAGTCACTTCAATTTTCCTCTTAAAAATCCATTTACAGCTGACCAACTTTTGTTTCTCAGGTTTCTGAACTAGCACCCAAGTCTGATTCTTTTCCAGTGATTCAAGTTCTTCTTACATTGCAAAGATCCATTTATCTTTGTCAAGACTTGTAATTGCTTCTGTATAATTTCTAGGCTCAGCAATCTCTACTTCTTCTTCAGCAGTTATTAAGGCATATGCTGTGAGATAATCTTCAGCATATTTTGTTGATGGTTTGATAACTCTCTTCCCTCTATCCCTGATGAGTTGATAGCTCTGAGGTTCTGAGTCCCTATCTTGATTATTCTCTTCACCTGAGTCCTCTGAATCAGATCCAGCTTCTGAGCTAGGTGACTCCACCTTAAGTGAAACATTTAAGGGATTATTCAGAACCAACTTTGTTCCATCTTGTTGTTTCTTAAATGGTAGGACTTCTTCACAGAATACTACATCTCTGCTCACAATAATCTTCTTATAGTTTGGCTCTGTACACCACAGTCTGTATCCCTTTATTCCATATGGATATCCTATCATGATACTATTTACTGCCCTGACTTCCAGTTTATCATTCTTAACATGAGAGTAAGCTCTACAGCCAAACACTCTCAAATGTGAATAGCTTGGTTGCTTTCCAGTCCAGAGTTCTTCTGGAGTTTTATGATTCAAAGCAGCAGATGGTGTTCTATTGATAAGATAAGCTGCTGTAGCAGCTGCCTCACCCCAAAACCTCTTTTCCAGGCCAAAGCTCAATAGCATACACCTGACTCTTTCCAATATTGTTCTGTTCATCCTTTCAATCACTCCATTATGTTGAGGATTTCCTGGGACAGTGTTGTGGCTTTTAATTCCCTTGTTCTTGCAGAAACTCTTGAATTCTTCTGACATGAATTCCAGTCCATTATATGTCCTAAGACACTTGAGTTTAATATCCTTTTCTGTCTCAACTGCAGCACACCATTCTTTGAACTGAGCAAAACATTCTGATTTTGCCTTTAATACATACAACCATAGTTTCCTACTGTAATCATCCATAATGCTGAGAAAAAACCTTCCTCCACCTAGAGTTGGTGTTCTAGATGGCCCCCACAGATCAGCATAAACATAATCCAACACACCTTGAGAAGTGTGCTTGCCAGTGGGATATGGTAACTTCTTGGATTTACCTAATATGCATTCTTCACAGGGTTTTTCAGATTTCAAATTTCCTGAGGCATTTATTAAACCTTGCTTAACTAGCTGTTGGATATTAGATTCCGCTGCATGAGCTAGTCTGGCATGCCACAAATCATAATCTGTCTTTGAGACCATAGCAGATTCACCTATCACAACCTCTCCATCAAGATAATATAAACTATTTTTCTTGATGCCCTTCATGACCACTTGATTTCCTTTACAAACCACCAAATATCCCTTTTCTGACTTAAAACTGCATCCTCTAGTCTCTAAAGTGCCAAGAATAATTAAGTTTCTCTTCAGATTAGGGATATACCTGACATTCTTCAGTATTTTGATTGAACCATCATGAATCCTTAGTCTGATGTCACCTGTTCCCTTTACTGGGCAGAGTTCATTGTTTCCCAGCATCACTGTTCCAGATTCTATTTCCTTGAAATCTTCAAACCAGGATAGTTTTGGACACATATGGAAGGAACATCCTGAATCAAGGATCCACTGTGATTCTGGATTAGACTTAGTTATGTTCAAGACTTGTGGATCTTCATTTATGGCTTCAACAGTGTCAGCATTGTTGTTGGTTGAGCTGCTTGCTTTCATGGATTGCTTCTTCTTCTCAAATTCATAGCAATTTTTCTTCAGATGGCTTGGTTTCTTGCAATGAAACACTTCCTGATTTTCTTCCCTTCAGTTGGTTTTTGAATTTGACCTGGCACCTTCTTGTTATCTGCAGAACTTGCCACCTTCTTTCCTTTCTGGAATTTCCCCTTCTTTACAAACAAGCCCTCTCCAACAGAATCTCTCCCTTCTAAAGTTAGTCTTTGCATTTCCTTTGATCTTAATGCAAATTGTACATCAGCAAATGTAACTGTGGTGGTTCTGCCATAGAGCATGGCATCTTTTAGATGATCAAATGATGCTGGTAATGAATTCAGGAGTAGTATGGTTTTATCTTCATCTCCCATGGTTACTTCAATAGATTCAAGATCATCCAATGTCTTGTTGAACTCCTCTAACTGATCTTCAACCGATTTCTCTTCTGAAAACCTGAATGCATACAGTTTTTGTTTCAAGAAAAGTCTATTTGTCATTGACTTTTCCATGTATAATTGATCCAGTTTCTTCATTACTCCAATAGCAGTTGTTTCCCTTGCCACCTCCCTTAAAACCTTGTCTGAGAGGCAGAGAATAATGATGTTGTGAGCCCTTTCTTGTATTTCCAGGGTCTTCTCATCAATATCAGCTTTCTTGGGATTATCTTCTATTTCCTTTCCTGGATCACTGCTACTGGAACCATGTTTGGATTCCTTCAAAGCTGCTGAGAGTCCTTGTTGCACCAACAGTGCCTTTATTTTCAGCTTCCATAGTCCATAGTCATTCTTACCTGTGAATTTTTCTGTCTCCAGCTTTGCAATCGACATTCTGAAATATGCTTCAACTCCTGGAATCGTCTCTTCCCACAGACGGCGCCACTTGTTAACTCAGATTCAGAAAATGATCAAGAACAAGACACAAAACTCACTCAAACGATAAGATTCACACCTTATGAATTCAAGATGAAAAATGAATCTAAAACTGAAAACAAAACAGCACAAAAGAATTTAACGTGGTTCGGTTTGTGAAACCTACATCCACGGGTGGCAATGCCTTCACCAATTCACTAACACTTAACTGTTTTACAAGAGAATTACACAATCAAGCCTCCAAGAGAAATAATCCAAACTACTTCTAGCTCTACTTCTCTAAACTCTTGTATCTCTCTAGCTTTTACAATTGAGGGCTCTTGAGTGGTTACAAATGTGTATATATATCATGTATGTAGCTCAGAAACCGACTAACTACATTCATTGGCTTTAAAACAGATAAAACAGAATCTGGAAACTGTCAACATCAGTATGCAACGGTTTCTTCACCCTTTGACAACGGTTTTGGACCCTTTGACAATGGTTATGATCTTGAAACTGTTTTTCCCACCAAAAACGGTTGTAACTGATTTTGTGCTATTTCCAGCTCCTTTTTACTTCATTCTGATTTCTGTAAATCCAAATGCATAGGAGTTGTGAAGCCACACTTGATTCTTAGCTCACAGCCTCGTGACACATGCTGTTGAGGACCCTTATTGGTAGCTTTGGCTCACCTTCGAGTAGAAGGACATAATGGTTGAGATTTAGATCTATATTATGATCTGCGTTGGCACTACTAGAGCGCTGATTCACGAACACTTTGATGATGGCAAAACATATGAAAAATGGACTTGTGAACAGGACAGAGAGAAAGGTGAATAGTTTGCTTAGTTGAAGCGTGAAAACCTGAATTCCAATGCACAAAAGAATTTTTCCAAACTTGTCTTTAAGAACTAGCAAACCTGAGGAGCTATCTCTATAGTCGACAAGAATTTGAGTCCAATAGGCTTCAACGGTAAATGCCTTTTTGAAACTATACCATTTCGCCGTTGAGCATTTGGAACTAAGAACAGCGAAACATCTCAGTGTTGGAGCTATTGTACCTATTACGACTCCTATTCCCTGGATACATTGAATCCATATGGTTGACCTTCCATATATAGATTCAGGTTTTAAAGCTAGGGACACATTTCCCAACGAAATGAAGATTAGTGCAATAGCTACTACTAATATAATGATAGAAAGGAAGCAAATCGCAGTGGTGCAAACAACAGAACGTGCCATCACAAATTGAGGGTTGCTAGTTTCTGCCATCACCCAATACTTCATCATATCTCGTCTCAGATTGTCGATTTTAAAAGCGTCCCTCCTATTCGATACCTCCTCTTTCTTCAAAGCTATTTTGTGTTGCTCCTGATATTTAGCTTCCAGAATCCTTTTAATGGTCGGAACCATAATAGCCAATGAAAGCAATTTAACTAGCAACCATAGCATCAAAATTGTATAAACCACATATATATGAGAAAAAATAAAAAGATCATGATGCAGCTTAATAAGTTGAATCAACTCATTACCAGCAACAGTGATTACCAGAATCCCAATAGCAGCCATGTTTGCTTCAATCTCTTTATTGGTCATGGATCCCAAAGATGACATGAAGTTAACCAAAGCTGTTGACATAAACATTATACTGATATACTTGGCTAACCAATCTGTATACGAATCAAACAGATCTGTGTTGAGGTCCATGGGTAGCTTCATCGCTACTGCTAACAGTGCCAACGTAGTTGCATTTGGAGAGAAGTATTTGGCTGGGAACCACAGTCTTTTGCGTCGGAATCCGTTGAAGGCATCAGCTGTCATAGCAAGAGTGCATACAGCAGAAGAAGCTGCTATGTATAGGCCAACCCACGGCATCGCCGTATTGAGTTTCTGTTCAGTAGGATCTATGGATTCATCCATCAATTAGTCCTGCAAATTTCTAGGTAGAGTTTGCTTGTTTGTGTTTTAGTTAAAAGATTTAAAGACGTTTGTTTGATTTTTCTTGTTCTATATTATAAGCTTTTTATATTCAAACATAATTCGACTCACCTTCGTGTTCGGACATTGTTTGTCAAATACATCTATTTACTACTAAATCTTTATTCAAGCATGAACCACACCATAGTTTCTGTGTCAATCCAAGAGAAATCCTATAAGAGAGAGGAAATAATATTCCTCTAAACAGAGACTTTTTTTTATCAGCGTTGACTCAGAAACATTATCTCACCACAATAAAAAATACGTAATAGAAAAGGACTTTACCTCTATCTTCTATTCCGACTGTATGAAAAGGTGGTACGTGTTCGTCACAGTAATATAATTTTGCAAATATATCACTATAGCAAAAAGATAAAGTTTCCTATATACTAACTGTTGCAATCAGGGTCGATGATGCATTCATGAAAATGTATTAATATTTATATTGAAAAGTATTACTTATTTTGCAGAAGTAAGTATTTTGTTTGTCTCGGTTTAATTTGTCTATTTTTTTTTTGTTTGTTTGTTTTAACTTAACTTACTAATTCATAAATGATAATTTTTTCTCAAAATCTCGATCTTCAATTTCCACCTTTAAAAAAGTCAAAGATTCCACAATTATGATCACTAATAATAAGTTATTTGTGACAGTTTTCTATCAAAAACTTCTTTATAATTATTTGAGACCATTTTCAGACTACTTTAAAACAACTAGTTGTTGCAAAGAATATTTGAGACATATTTGAGACGCCTTTTGTTGTCTCAAATATGTTACTAGCGATTTAGTTATTGAAACGATTAATTAGCGATGGGGAAAATTGGTAAAAATGTCCCGTAAGTTTGCCCTAATTAAGAAAATATCCTTTAACTTTGATACTTTTTAAAAATGCCTTCTAACTTACAAAAAATTGATAAAAATGCCGCATGACCGGCTATTGCAGGTTACCCATCAGGTCATCCATGAGCTGGCTGGTTTTTGCTTATGTGGCACTTAATTTTTTACTTTTTTTGCGTTTTTCCTGGTTAGTCACTTATTAGGATGGTAAAAAAAATATACATATATATATATATATATATATATATATATATATATTAATATAATATTAAAAATTTAGATATAAATGATAATTAAATTTATATAATATTTAAAAATTCATAGTTTTAAATCCTAATCAGAAAAATTATTTTAATAAATCTTTAATATATTATTTTGAATTAATCTAGATTGTAAAATATATAAAATATTCAAAATAAATTATAGAATGATTTAAAAATAAAAATATATATAAATATATGATTACTAAAATCTTTAATGTTAAATTAAATCTTTTTATTTTATCTTTAAAATCAGTAAAATTATTTTAGTAAATCTTAAAGTAACTTGAAATTTTTTAAAATTAATTTATAAATGTAAAATTAATTTTTAGAAGTGTCTTAAATCTTAAATTATATATGTATATATATATATATATATATATATATATATATATATATTAATTTCTTTACCATCCTAATGAGTGACTAAGCAGGAAAAACACAAAAAAAGTAAAAAAAAAATAAGTGCCACATAAGCAAAAAAAGGCCAACTCATGGATGACCTGATGGGTAACCTGTAGTAGCCGGTCATGGGACATTTTTATCAATTTTTTGTAAGTTAGAAGACATTTTTAAAAAGTGTCAAACTTAAAGGATATTTTCTTAATTAGGGTAAACTTACGGGGCATTTTTACCAATTTTCTCATTAGCGATCGATGACATCTTATTTCTAATAATAAAGTTGTGATAAATGTTCATTACCTTAGATCACTTTTATTATTTTAAAAGACTATTTTTATCGTAATATGCCATATATTGATAATATTAAAATATTAAAAGATAAAACATTATTTAAAGACTTAATTGCGAAAACAAACACGAACTTTCATTAAATTGCAAATTTAACACAAATTTTGTAAAATAAATCACGAACTTAACATAATTTTATAATTTCAATCATTAGTCATTTTCCAAAGATAAATTGTCAATGTGTATAGTTATTTACGTAATGTAATGCGATATAGGATGTAATGTTGAGCTACAAAATAAAACTAAAAAATAATTAATAAAATTACGGATCAAAAGAAAAGAATGTGATACCTAGCTAATTTCTCATACCTTATTGATATTTGATACTAAAAATCACTTATTTTAGAAAAAGAAAATCACAAATAAAAAATTTATGTCATGTTTGTGATAAAGCGAAAACTAATTTTATGACTCACACAACAATTTTTAGTTCATGTGATCGGATAATGCTCATTGCATTAGTGAAGAGAAAAAATGATTCGAGTTAAGAAAAAAAGTCTATTACGACTTGTTCAATTATGTACACTTGATCTGAATTCTTATTATCTTTTTTCTTTTTTTTTTTAATACCAACATGACACCCTACATGGCGTAAATAATCAGCATATTGAGAATTTATCACTAGAAATTGGTTGATGATTAAAATTGCAAAAGTTTGCTAAGTTCGTGATTTATTTTATAAAATATGAAATATTATGTTAAATTTGTAATCTGGTGAAAGTTCGTGTTTCATTTTGCAATTAAACCTTATTTAAAATAGGTGACTTCATCCGCGAATTACCGGGTTGGAAATCTTTAAGGCTCCATTTGGATGGAGGGATTTGTGCTATGGATTTATAAATTCATTGTCAAATCCACTCCATGTGTTTCGATAAAATACTAAATGAGTGGATTTGAAAATCCAGATTTTTAAATCAACCCATTTACAAATCTAGGATTTGAAATTCTCCATTTTACACTATATTTTGGTGGATTTCAAATCCTTTGACAAAGGTAGTCATTTACAAATCCCTCCTGACTCACACTTCTCTCTTCCCCCCCCCCCCTCTATCTCTCTCGTCCTCTCTCTCTCTCTCCTCCCCCGCTCTCTCTCTTCTTCTCTTCTCCCTATCGCTATCTCTTCCTCTCGTTCTCCAATAAAATGCTCATAATATTTTTTTTAATTCTTTTTTTTTCCTTTTATCTCTAATTAAATGCTCCCAATAAATTTTTGGGATATAAAATACATAATATGTATATATGTGTGTATATATATAATTAGAAAAAAAAATTATTCGGTTCATTTTGATGTAGATAAATACTATTTTATTTAATAAAAAATATAAATTGTTAGTTTAAATTTTAAAGAAAAAAAAAATTGAATTTTACAAATATTGTATCAGTGTTTTGCCAAATAATGGATTTGAAAATTTTGGATTTCAAAATCCTTTCACAAATCCACCATAAATCCAAACAAGGGATTTCAAGTCCATGGATTTCAAATCTAAGGATTTTGAAATCTATTCATTTTAAATCCCCTGACAAATCAAATCCCTCCATCCAAATGGAGCCTAAGAAAATTGAGTGTAAGGAAGAGGATGAGACTTAATTCTCACCGCTCCATTAAGTAATTTTGGATTTTTTTTTTTTTTATTTACTACTTCCTCCGTTTCATTTAATTTTGCACATTTTTCTTTTCGATTCGTGTCATTCAATTTTGCACATCCTTAAAAAGAAAATTTCTCTTATAATCTCCACCCTCAAAATCTCAACCCTCAATCTTCTCCTTTAAAAAAGTCAACAAAAAAACAAAAAGTAATTCTTTTTTTAATATACGTGTTCGTCTCTACGTGAAAAATTGATCGGAATGGAGGGAGTATTACATTTATATATCCGCACACTCTTAATATAAACTTAGAAAATATGTTTTTGTTTTATGCAAATAGTAATTTCTTTGTCTAGAGCTTCAGTTTAGAACCATTTTATATTATGATTAATATTTAATATTCTTCTATTGTGTTTACTTCCTTCCTTCTCGAAGGGGATCCTCATCCTAACTCACAATTTTCATACATGAAATCGTGCAAGGACGGTTATTTGAAAAGAGAAATGACGATGAAATGGGGCGGAAAAAAATCAAAATATGTCTACATAATTTTTCAATTTACGTTTTCAGTTCCACAATTTTTTATTTTTTTTAATTTCGTCCCATAATTCAATTAATTGTTCAATTTACACATCATCAATTTAAATTAAAAAAAAAAAACACGAACTGTAATTATGAAAAATCAGATTACAAAATGTAATAGGGGCTTTTATATACGCTGTCAAAACCTCTCACCACACCACATTTACTATACACATCACTTAACAATTTCTCTGCATACAAAATTTGCTAAATACACCACAAGTTATACTATTTTATCCTTCAATCAAAAAAGACTATAATCTTCTTCCTTCCACAAACCCATCGACTGTGAGCCTACGATTGTAATTCACCATGATTAATAAGCTTATTCTGATGTCATGATCCAATTTTGATTGCAAGGTAATGCAATTTTTTACTATCTACCAATATTTAAACCCGAAAAAAATCCGTATAAGATAGGCTTTTCACCATTAATAGAGTTGAAGTATGTTAGACTTATATGTTCAACCATCGAACAAGGCGTAATATCTTCGACCTATGATTGTTGAACGTAATTATATTCCATCCTATTAGATCGATCTTTTGTTCTTCATCTTCTCTTCCTTTTCTTCTTTTAACTTTTAACTGTGAATATAATTTTCAGAACTTCATTGAAACTGAGAGTAGGAGAGAGATAATTATGTGAACAAGAAATTGTTGTGGAAGATGTTGATGGCCAGTAATTTGAATGTGGTCGGTCTGTGATGATAATTCGCGGTGGAAAAAGAAAATGAACGAAGTCTGGAGAAAGCGGAAGTGCCAAAGGATGGAGAAAACATTAAGTGCAGAAAGAAAATTAGGAATTTATGAAAGAGTAATTTTGACATTTTTAAAATAGTTACTTTTGTAAAAAGTATATAGTGGTGTAGAGAGAGGTCTTTGTATGTATTTAGAAATGCCCAAATGTAATTCCAAGAACAAGTCTAATTTTCTGATGATTCTTCATCTTCCTCCATGCATTTTGTATCAACAAATGGGGGGATTCTTCTATCTTCCTCCACCGACATCTTCATCTTCTTCCAGGGAAAAAAAAAATATCGTTCGATAATTATAGGCACTTCCGTGAAATATTTCATAACTTTCTACTTTATCAATTTCGTCTAATATGTTTTGAGATTATCCAATTTTAGTCTCAAAATTTGAATTTTCGCCGAAAAATGCACGGCCGGACCGGCCAAAAGTTGGGGTTTTGCCTATGTGACACCAGTTTTATATCCCAAACTTTATGCTTTTTAAATTTAGTCTCATATCTCTTAAATTTGTCCAATTGCAGTCCCAAAACTCAAATCTTTGTCGAAAAATCACATGCCCGTCATATGAGCCGATCAAAATTGGGGGTTTTTCCTTACGCGGTATCGAAATTATGAGGTGGAACTTTTAATTTTCTTACTTTAAATAGTATTCCACATCAGATTTTATTAACAAATCAGATATACATTCCCAACAATTAAAAAATGAAATAAAATTAAAATGTTTCATAAATACATTCTCAAAAGGTATGTTTAATAAATAAAATAAAAAATATGTTGTTCATCATCTTCTTTCCCAATCGAAATCTGTAAAAAATGTGTTTATCATCTTCTTGCTCGTGGAGTCTTTCACCCCCTCAATCACGGCGCCCCACATCTTCAACGTCATAGCCGAAAAATCCATCTCCATATCCCGAGTCTCATTCGGGCCGAACTCTATTGAAGATAAGGAAATCCACATTCCAATAGAATATTCCCGTATGGGTGGAATAGTCACAATTGGGTCATAACGAAGGACGCCATCACCACTCGAGACGGGGGGTGTTGCTTTCAAATGGCTGCTTGCAGTGCCAGTGGCTTCTGGATCTGGATCTTCTGAAGAAGATGAACAGATTGAACAGCTGATGAATCTGCTCGAAGAAGATGAACATATCGAAGAGTGGGAAGATGTTAAACCCATTTTCAATAAGATACCCAATTGCATCCTTTCGGCAGAAGAATTCAAGTTTTTCCATTAATTGACTGTATTTCTCTGATAATATTCACAATTTCATTTTATTATTTTCTCCAACAAGTTGAGTGTAGAGTTTTATGTTAATAATCGTCGAAATCCTGTATGCCGTTCACTTTTTCTTAATTAATTTTAATTGTGAGTTTTGAAGGTGAACAATTCTGGAAATAGATTTTGATGAACGGAGTTTACATACTCCCTCCGTCTGGAATGAACTTGCACACTTTCTAAATCGGTCCGTCCCAACCATTTTGCGCACTTTCTTAATAAGGAAACAACACTCATAAAATTCTACCCCACAATACACCTTTAATTACCTAAATGCCATTACTAAAACAAAATTAATTTATCGCACAATACCCATAACCTAATCTAACACCCTAATCACTAGCCTAATAATTAAAACTCAAACCTCACCTAACCAGCTCAACCCATTATCCCCATTACCGATATTGGATCATTCGATCCATATCTCTCATGTAACAAACCCTAATATGATCCCACTCTCTAGATCTTTCTCTCCCTCAAACCCTAGCCGTTAATCAATTTTCTCTCTCTTCCTCGAATCTATAGCCTCGATTTGACTCCCTAATTCAAGACCTATACTCCAGTTCCTTTTTTCACTATGTTTAGATCTCAGATCTAAAATTCCTTTGAAGACTTCGTTCTTCGTAGAACTTCGTTATAATATTAAGCCTACTTTTTAGGAAAAGGAATCAGATCCGAAAGATAATCTGTGCTCCGCCTCAAATCAAGTGCTTGATTTTGTCTCGGTTGAAGAAGATCTATAATCTAGGGTTCATATGGTGAACGAATGGCTAGATTCGAAGGAAAAAAAGAAAGTTTTTTCATGCAATCTCTGACTCTATGGTTTCCATTATATTTGAAGGTAATTTTTATTCATCATAATATTGATTGTTTTGTGAAAGACTGAATCTTGTTTTGGGGTATATTTTGGGTGTTACGGTCAAATTTTGAAAAATTGGGCACCAATGTGTTTATGCTCTACTTCTGTTATATGTATTTGACGAATTTCAAAGGCTTTCTTTTCTGATAGTTTCAAAATTATGTGCTTCGTATTGCATGTATCATGTCCCTTAAGTATTTTGTGATAAACGATTTAAACTAAAGGATATGGTTCTTTTTCGCTGATAGTTTAAACATGTGAGCCGGTTGTGAATGATTAATGCTGGTGGCATCTTAGATTGTTGTCCATTTTTTTTGTTCCAGTAATTTTGTGATAAATGGTTTAAACTAAAGGATGTTTGGTATTTGAGCTGATAGTTTAAACCAGCCCCCCTTATATGATTGATTTTAATCTGTTGGAACCTGTGGTTGCTGATACCTTAAAGAGTGTCATGTCCTGAATGAACTCGCACATTATGTTGCTTTCTTTGCTGAAAATTTGTTTGTCTGGTTTGAGGTTAGCTAGTAATTGAACCCTGTGATGATACTTTTCTAAGGGTTGTATGGTTAAATAAAAGCCAATGTGTAATGCAATCGCTCACTTTTTAATTGGACAATATATTTGAAATATGAGTGTTTACAGCCTGAGCCAAATGTACACATTCAATGTTTTTATGCTGCAAACACAATCCCAAAATGAACACTAAAGTGTCACTATTCCCTAAACATATCCTAGGTCTGTCAAACCACCAATGTCATATGTACCGACAACCTATTCATGAGTCATTAGATGGTCAATCCCTTTCCTTACCAGCTCTTTATCCATCTCAAGAGTGTTTAGCACCATTCCTTAATTCTCTAATTAAGGTTGATTTCCCCAAGTGTGGCAGCTTGTAACAATTATGTTTAACTTCATAACTTCGATCATGCAAGCCCGTAAATTTAGGAAAATGTTGTTAAGCTTGCTTACCCCAAAATCTTCAAAAGATTTTAGGACATTGTTCACAAGTTGATCAACAGTATGTGAGGTAGTATCTACTTGCAATGACAGTATTGCTCTGAGAAACCCCAAATCCAACACATTTGTGGCTAGTGAGTTTGGTGGCTGACATATTAGTCAAATTTGAAATCCATCTAATGTTGCAGCCATTCTGAAATCTTCATCATAGTTGCTTATATGTGGATTGACATTCTCTTGCTAGATTATGATAGTTTCACTTGCGATTGCTAGCAATTCATCTTTAATTACTAGTATGATTTGTTTACATTTATGTAGAGTGAAAGTAATGTTACCATTGTGTTCTAATAGCAACTAAAAAGCTGTTATAACACAATTAGGAGGCTTACTTTATCAATGAACTAAATGATGAGTTTGTTTCTGATAGCTTAAAAGACATACCTGACACAAAATGCATTCTTTGATAACTTGTTTGGTTATTGACTAAATGGGCTTTGTGACAAATGTCCGTCTAGTTCTGTTTATGTTGTTTCTTTGAGCTGGTGGTCGTGTTGTGAAGGGAAAGATTCTAATCTTTCCATCAAACAAAATTTCACCTTGGCTTGACTATTGTGGTCTAGCCACAACATACATAAATATCACTTTTGGGATGTATCGCTTGCGTTTACATGATCTGTAAGGACCATCTTCACCTGCCAATTTGTATGCTCTCTCGGTGCACTTTTGTATATAGAACCATTTCTCATTAATGTGAATAACATTGTGCATTGATTCATACCAAATTTTACTTGTTTTCCAGTCAAAGTGCAAAGAACTAAGGTTGTACTTCAGCCTTTGTAGCATGTTTGCTTTTGTTAGAGCAGGTTTTATGGCATTTGTGTGAGGTTTGATCACACCAACTTTGATCCATCTGCCCACCTTGTTTTTACTCACATTTAATCGTTTGGCTAGTCTTCTTATGGTGCCCCTATTTGAAAATGGTATGTTTTCATCATCTCCACATCTAGTTCAATTTTAGTCACCCTAATATCTTCGTTTTTGGGCTTGAATGTAAATGCCAATCCTTCTAACATTTGTTTTCTTGCAGCCCCCCCATATGTATTGAATTGTACGATGACTAACTCCAAATGATATAGCCGCTTCCTTGATCTTGCCATGATGTACAACTTGGTTGTGCTATTAGTAATTAAAAATTGAGCAATAAGGCATCGGTCTGATGGAGCTAGTTTTTTCCCTGTTTTGGTGCACACCATATGTGTGTTGCTTATTTTGAAGAACGGCTAGAGCAGAAAATTGGCAATGAAGTGTGATTTTTACACATTTAATACTGTTCTTCTAGGGTTTTTAGTTAGGTAGAGAAATTTTATGGGGAAAGTTTGAATTTATAAATTTGGAAGTGGTGATGTAAAACAGGATTATCTTATGTTAAAATTATGGTGGGATATTTTTCCCACTTTCATGTTCATCTGAAATTTCAAATTTTTTTTTACTGCTCAGTTTAATTTTTTTTTTCTGTTGGGTTTCTCAGATTTATAATGCAACAAGTTTTTGGAGCTGAAAATGGGAGGGAAGGATTGGAAATTAATCATTCCCTTACTTTTCAGCTAATAAAGCAAAAAAAATAGGTTTGAAAAGTCAACAAAAACCAATAAACAACTTTTTTTAATATGTGTGCCAGCTTGCCAGTGCAACTTCATTCGGGACAGATAGAGTGTTTCTTTAGTTATTTTTGTTTTTTTCAGTTGAGGTGTACTATGTAAAAAAAGATCCGATCATCCACCTCAGAATTTGATGCCATGTAAGCCAAACCCCTAATTTTGATCGTCACGTGATTTTTCCGGCGAAATTTTGAATTTTGGGGTTGAAATTGAACAAATTTAAGAAATATGGGACTAACTTAAAAAGATAGGAAGTTTAGGATATAAATCTAGTGCCACGTGGGCAAAAATCTTATTTTTTTCTTGCATGTGACCGGCATGTGTATTTTCTGGCGAAAAATTAAATTTTGGGATGAAAATTTAATAATATCAAAACGTATGGGAGAAATTGGAAAAGCAAAAAAGTACGAGACTTTTAGCGGAAGTGGCTATAGTTAAGGGACGATATATGTTTTTTTGTTTTTTTTTCCCTCTTCCTTCACCTATTGATTCTCAACTAATTCCTCTAATCAAATAACACAATATCTATACACTAATATAAAAGTGCCTTAAGTTTCAGCCAATTTTTGTTTGGTCTATTTTATCCCTTCAAAATTAATCAGTTTAGGGTTAGTGATGAAATTTTCTTTATTTCCTATTATATATATTACTAATATTAAAATATCGATTATTTCGTCTTTTCTTGTGATGTCTATAATATCCTTACTAAGTATTAAACTTAAGAATAATTGAGTAATTTAAAATAATTTAGGGTAATTAAGTTATTTAAAATAATTTATGTTTCTTCACTTAGTTATAACTATCATATTTTTACCATTCACATTGTTAAGCTTTTTTTTTTTTTTTCTGAAAAAAATAAAGATAAATTTAATGATATAATTCTAAAGCTTTTATAATACATACGTTTAATTTTTACTATTTATATTTAGATTATACACTATAAATTTTTATACATCTTAAATTCATAGAGTTGAGCAAGTTGGGTAAGTCGGGATAAAGCTTCATGGATATTTTAACATTGTGGTTGGTTCGGTTGTGGGGTCGTTCGTCTTGATGGAATTCAAAAGCCTTCTGTTTTCTGTCATGGTGACAAGTTTCAAGAACTGAAATTCTTGCAAGTCCCTTTTTTGCTTCGTCCGTACGCCGATAATTTTTGAAGTGGCAATTCGATGATTGTGTCTTTTATTTTATATTTGGTGTCTATAGAAAATTCAATGGAGTCTATCATGGTTCATGGATCTAAAATAATTATGCTATTATGAAAGCATAATGATTATTTGTGGGCAATCAAGACTTCGTATTTGTGATTTAAAAAAAAAAAAAAAAAGACTTCATATTTATGGGTGACTTTTTTTGTTGGTGTTGCTATCTTTGAATTTCTGGAAGTGTCTTCATAAATGATAATGTAGTTGTCTTAATATATAATGTGATTACATATTAAATTTTTTTAATAGAATAAAATCTGGAAAACGTATATAGGTAGACAAAAAAATATTTTATTTTTTAATACTATTAATTTAAGTTTTTATAATTAGATTTTTTACACATCACATGTATACAAGCAAAACAGGAGCCGAGAAGACAACTATTTATTTAAGTTAGGCCGTATAGGTATATAGGTAATGCAAAATCCAATTTTTTTGGATGAAAAAAGATATAGTGAACAAATTTGCTATGATAAATCTGATCATATCCGAAAATTAAGTTGATGAAAAAAAAATCTGAAACTTCTATAATTTTTGTTTTTTAAATTATGATCCTCTACTATTATTTGAAAGTATGAAGTTATTGTAGTTTTTCATTAAAGTTGATCCTGTATTGAAAAAAAGTTTACGTTATTGTATTTTTCTTTATGTGAGCACAAAAAATGACCAATAAATGAGGTATCCCAACTTTTTCTATGTAAATAAAGGTGCAAGAACTCAATATATATTAACAAGAAATAACATTAAAGGTTAAGTTAAAACAAGAATAATATGAAATTAAAGACCCTCACATGTTATTATCAATAAAAATGAGTACAACTTGATTATAGATAATAATTTCTATTAAAAAAGTTAATATGATGAGTGGAAAATTGATTATTTCTTTACAAAAAAATAAAAAGAAAATTTTGATTGGTAGGCAAAATATTGAAATGTAATAGTTGAGAATGTCTCTCGATTAAATAAGGTTATTGAAATATTGTATAATAGTAAACAAAATAAGAAAAAAAAATAGAGCATGCTATAATTGAGTGGTGAACTTAAAGAATAAATATAACAATAAATTCTAAAAAATGTATTGGAAGCTACAATTTGGAGAGCGGAAGATAGTGTCAAATGACTTGAAAATTATAATATAATTATGAAAATAAAGAAATTGTATAATTAATAGAGAAAAAATGCATTAATAACTCGATATATTTAAATATTAAAAAAATCTAAACACTAACACTAGTAGAAAAATGGCCTGTTAGGACACCTTTATTAGGACACTTTCATGTTAAAAGTCCTATTAAATATATAATAGGACACTTGTCTAAGAAAAGTCCCAATAAAATATGTCCCCATATTATGTGGGACTATAGGACTCTTTTGTGAGTGTCCTATTATAGATTATGTAATTTGTGTCCCATATTCGTCACTTTATAGGACGCTTTAGAGCGTCCTATATGAAATCAAATTAGCTATAATTTAAATAATTCTAAAATTATATGATATAATTAGAAGTGGCAAAATCAGCTTGGCCCGATATTTTATTTGGGTTGGACTATAAATTTTTTGGCTTAAAGTACTATTTGACCTGACAGTCCCGACCCGATGGGCCAAAAGTTCAACGTGCCGCGGACTAGCCTGATAACGTAAGTATATTATATGAGGATATATAAGTTGGGTCGGACATAATAATTTTAGGTCCGATCAAATTTTGACCCGATGATCCAGCCCAAAATATGGTGTTGGCTCAACAGACTGGGCCCGACCGGTCTGGGCCGACCTTTCGAATTGCTACCTCTAGATATAATATACTATTGTTTTGGAAATAATTAAAATTAAATATTACCTTATCAAAATGGAAAATAAAAAAATTAATATATACATATTTTAAGGTGAACAATGTTCTTAAAAAAAGGAAAAAAAAAGGTGAAATAATATATGCATTATTTTAGGGGTATATAATATATGAATATGAATTCGTATGTCTGTTACAAATATAATATTCAATATTTGATTTGATCACCTTTTCCTTTTTCTTATTTGTGAGACATTACAGTTAACGTTTTATTATATTAATTATTAATTATAACGTTAATATTTAATAGTAAAAAAGTCAATATCATATCTAAGAATACTCTAGAATCTCCCTCTAACCTCGTTCTCATCGATGCCGCTCTCACTCTCACTCTTTCTCTCACTCCGGTGAATCAAATCAATCTCCACCTCAGGCTCAACTCGTCGCGATGGGCGGAGATCTCTCGAGTATTCCAATTATATCGGCCACAAATCAATTTTAGTCCCATAAGATGTATATAGATGTATTCCATAATTATATTCTAATACTATTAACTAGTAGTTGCCCGTGCGATGCATGGGAAGATCTTTTAAGCACTATAATTAATTATAATTGCAATCCGAAATACTGTCAACCATGGTTAATTATGTATAATTAAAATATATAAATTGATGTGCACAAAAAAAAGGTTATCTTATTCATGTAACATATACTATGATGAGCCAAGGAAAACGAACATTGAATAAATACAACAAAATCTATATAGTAATACCCTAGATTGAATAAACCACTAACATAACTATTATAAATTATGTAACACTTCTTTTAGGCTATGTTTATCATAGTCTTTCTTTCCACATCTTCATTGTTACATATTAAAATCTTCAAGCCCTTTCGTTTCGTGACGCAAGAGACAACAACATATAACTGACCGTGACATAACATATATTTCTTCGAGAATAACCCAACATGGGAAGTGATTGTCCCTGCCTTTTTTTTTTTTTTTTTCTATCGTCATTGCATCGGAAACAATATTGTCTCCTCTGAAATCTATAGAGCATTATCTTGTCCGAAGGAGTCACGAATAGCCGAGGGATGAACACTTTTACACCAGCATTATCCACTAATATAACATTTTGCCTCAACGACATGATCACCAAGCTTTGTAAGCACCAATCAGCCACCATTACATAACCCAAGTGAATGATATATGTTTCGCAACAACATAACTGGTGTACCAATTTAGAGATTTAGCTCATAATTGGGCAGTCCCGGACTCTTAATTGAATTTAGAAATTCAGGGAATTGAAGATCATTCAGTAGATCTACATTTCGCATCACATTTGCACTACCCTGGGAAGTGTTATTTGACGTCATATATTCACTAATAGACTCCAAGACATTCAACATTGGTGCCAATATAGCTTTACTATGTAGATATGCAGTATCATCGCTTACTGTACCAAAATATGTATAAGTACTCTCAACAATCGTCGCGATGAAATTCTCACCACTATGTAGCATTAATAAGCAAATTTTTAATCTAGTTGTAATATGGAATTTCGTCGATATTTGAGAAGTACATATATGTAGAATATATAATTCAATGACCCGAAAAATAATTTACCACCAAAAAAAAAATATAATCTTTATTCATATAATATAAAATCCGTGTATTTGAAAAATAGAAAGATAATATAAATAAATTAACCATTTATATTAACATCTAACGTTAAACAAAAATGAACATAATGTTTACGAATTTAAAAAAATTTCCTTATAGACAACATTTATGATAGTCTTTCTTTTCGAATCTTCGTCATTTACATATTAAAATCTTCAAGCCCTTTCAATTAGTTACGTGAGAAAAAACAAAACGTAAAACTGACCTTGACAGAAGACAGATTTCTTCTAGAATAAACTAACATGACTGATTGCCCCTGACATTTGTTATTGTCATTACATAAGAAGCGATAAAAACCAATTATTATAGATTAGAAAAACGACATATATACCAATCCTCATTATTTATTTTAATGCATAAAAAAATTCAAATTATTTTTTTCTTCCCATCTGCATTGTTGCTTTTTAATTCTTTACTTTGAATTTAAATCGATATATATATATATATATATATATATATATATATATATATATATATATATATGGGTTATTAGTGATATATAACTAAATATGGGCCTAAACTTAGATGAATAGTGTGGTTGGCTATTAAATTAAGGGTAATTCTAAATACAATCATTGTATTGCTCTTTGTAGCCATCATCTTAACTATATTAAAAGTCGATATATAGAATGTCTATTTTACTCCCTTCCTTTTCTTATTTACGATCTAGAGGATTCTGAGTGTCTAACCCTCCCTCCTCTTTGTGGTCAGCATTTGTAGCCCTCTTTAAACTGTTCGAATTTTCTACCACATTTGGTACAACTTGTAACATATTATACTAATTATGTCAGATGATCACTTAGGATGCATTCGTGATGTCATTATATACACGTGTTGTGTGGGAATTGAAATGTGGTAGAAGATGTTGTATTGTTTGAATAGGAGATCCAAAATGCTTTTTAAATTCAATTCAAAATAAAAAGTTGTGAATTCAGCGAATGATGAAATTCGTTGTCAATAGCATAGTTAATTTTTTGTAATAATTTGTACATACTTAAGTCATGTTTTTCTTTTTTCTTTTTGTGGGTTAAGATTTTCATTGGTTTTTTTTTTTTTTTTCTTTGAGATATTTTAGAATAGAAGTGGGTTTTTGAGTTGGATTTTCACGTTTTTTTTAAGAGATTCAGAAATGAAAGGAAAAACATGAGATTTTTAGTTAGACATGGAATGACTTTTCTCTTGTCTTTTTTTCCTCACATTTCTGCTAATGCTCTGGCATCTTAATATTTATATCGAGATTCATTTAATCCATTGATAAATATGTAGAATACCAGCTTTACTTTCTTTCTTTATTTCGATAGTAGATATTTTTAACTTTTCTTTCTTTGATTTTGGCTTTATTGCACGGAAAGACATTGGAAGAGACATGAAACTAAAAATATTGGGTGGTGATGATGGTTGGTGAAAGTTTTCAAGTTTTGAAGAATGATAAAGGGTTTATAAGCATAAAAAGATGATTTGGAATTCTGGAGTTGTAAAATAGTAGAATGAGGTCAAAGTATGGAGTTTATATATTATATGTTATTTTATTTAAAATAGTGGTTTTAAAAATTAAAATTGTGGTTGCATTTAGAAATTACTTCCTCCGTCCCGAATGAACTTGCACACTTTTCGTTTTCGTCCGTCCCAAATGAACTTGCACACCCTTAAAAAGGAAAGTTCTAACACAATCTCCACCCTCAAAATCTCCACTCTTAATCTCCACCCCACTACAAGAAAAAAGGGCTGTTAGGACACTTGAAAGTGTCCTATTATGGACTGTAATAGGACGCTTTGCCCAATAGGACACTTTATGATAGTGTCCTCTATGCGGGCGACACAATAGGGTTAATGGGACGCTTGGCTTTATGGGACGCTTGTAAGCGTCCTATTATACTGTAGGTAGATATAGGACACTTCATTATAGTGTCCTCTATCAAAGCGACACAATAGAGGCTAATAGGACGCTTCGCTTTATGGGACGCTTCTAAGCGTCCTATTATGTTGTACGTTGGACTATAGGACACTTCCAAGTGTCCTAATAAATGATCGCTATTTTTCTTTTTTCTATTATTCCACTGGTGCCTGTGTTATATATATATTCAATAAATTAATGCGAATTTAACATAAATAAACCAGTGCCCAAAGGCCCCAAACAAATGATCTGGAAAGTGATCCAATAGCAGATATGCCAAACTTTTAACATCACATAAATTCGACTAAGGTAGCATCACAAATTTGTGTTTAAAAAGTAATATCAATCCCAAATTAAAATACATCCATATATATCCAGCTCCACATCAAAAGGGTGAGTAATAGACAAAATAGTTTCAAGCTACATGATAATTCTTATAACAAAAACATTAATCAATCTAAAATTCGTCCAACTTTACTCCAACTACATGAGTTCCGGTACCATCTGCCAAATGGATATCATTCTTCACCGGCATGCCTCACCTATATCCATAACAATGATAATCAACTCATATTATTAAGGTTAACTAGACTACAAAATCTAAAAATGAGGAAACCGAAGAACAATAACAATAAAATATAATAACAAAAATAATATAAATTAGTATTTAACATGAATTAACAAATCAACATTCTTCGATATTAGCTACTGCCCTTATTTTAATAACGACAGTACAAAGATTCCCACAATGGAATATGGACAACCTAAATGTTATAGAGTTACTATTTCTCAAAAATGGTTCAGAAGTACATGATCAAAAAATGAATCTGTATGAGCTAGGACAGAATGCACAAAAACACAATTTGAAAAAAGATTGAATAACATGCATTTTTATCCAAAATCAGACATTCCGATAAACAGCCAACACTTCTAAAATAGGGAAATTAGCAAAATAATTAAGAAGTTAGATGACTTACCAAGTTGTGTGGCCATGCAACGGAACTACCAAATGCATCTCCAACTGTGCAGAAATCTGAATGTGGCCTAATCAGGTCTTCTTCCCATTCCAGGGGGCAGTAGATTTGAACTTCATACCAATTTGAGCCAAGTCGCTTTCCTCCAACTTCTTGATTTGGATCTACACTACGAACATAACCTTTGGCCACAATCTTACTTGGATCAAATATACTTTTTAAGAGTACCGACTCTCCAACCTATTAATAAATTTACATTTATTAGATTAATTCACAAACATCTGACGAAAGGATATAATAAAGTTAAAATAGTATTGTATACCTGAAGTCTACGTCCTAGGTTAACTGAGTTACACGATTGAACTGGTGATGTCGGCCAATATGGCGTTGAAATATTTTTCGTGTTTTTTTGGGCTTGCATTTTTTGTTGAAAATCTGCAATAACACGATCCATCTTCTCCTCCACTCTTGCCAATGCTCCTTGAGTTTCTAAGACCATTCGATAGCATGTATTCCGGCTTGGAACGTCACCCCATACATCTGACGGGTTCACACCTAACCCAAGCATGCGTACCCTACCATCGGGATCTTTACCTCTTACCTTGGCGAAGGAGTCATTGGGCCCAACTTTATCTTGTGAACCAGCTGGTAATTTTGCTTGGTGTTCTTCCATTTTAGTCTACATAATCACCCAAAGATAGATCATTTCAGCCAATAAAAAAACTAATATGTAAGAAATTCCTATATTTTAACTATTTCAATTCAGAGAGTTTCTTACAAGTGCATCCTGAACTTCAAGATTTGTTGGTTCACCACTAGCATCACTGTAACAAGCACCAAATATCTCCATGCGTGTTGGACTTCGACCCAGCTACTCTTTCTACCAAAAAGAAAAGAAGCGAAATTAGTAAGTTCATAGTAAAAATGATTTTTATGCAACATGAAAAAAGATATCATCGACTTACTAATTCTTCCTCAACTTCAGCAAAGCTCAATTTCCCAGTAGTTTGTTGCATAACTGACGATTCTCTATGATCTTTATTTCTTGCACTAACTTCCTAAAAAGAGTAATGTTACAACTAAATAAACTACAAATTAGCTTATAAATCAGTATCAATTACCTGTACATCCTCCTTAGTCCAATGTGGCAACAAATTTTTCCATTGATCTTCGTTTACCCGATCAGGCCTATTATAAACCTGATCTTGAACCGGCAGTTCAGGTTTGAAACATTCATTTTTAACTCTAGACCTCCAATGTCTTCTCTTTTTGGCTATGGACTTCAAGATCCAATGTTCTACTCCTTGGGGGATTTCAAATCTCTCCTACAAAATAGCATTTGAATGTAAATCTATCTACAAGACTTGAGTAAATTAGAAAAAATGTTGGAAATATGATTACCTTCACAATCTTGATCATCTCCTCTTTTCTCGCTTTTGGCACCTTACGCCAATCCTCAATGTCAAGTGGAGCAAACTTACCATTTCTCGCTAATGTACCTAAAAACCCGGTCAACTTTTTCTTGTTGGGGCCAATTGGCTGACTTCTTTTGTTGAAACTAACTTGGATGCGACCTTCGTTCGGTTTTCTTGCCCAAACATCAAGTAAGTAAGTAGGTCCTCGTTTTGCTATGCCTACAATCGTATTGTTAGAAGGATATTGTAAAGAGTACATATAATTGGAATAAAAAAAATCAATTATATGCTTGAAAATGTTAAATAGTGAACGAGAATATTTTAACCTTGCTCCGCTGAAGCTTGTTCACTGATTTGTGGCTGTGGTTGTTCCCTATTTTGTTGTTGGTCTTGCTCATTTTGGTTGGCAGCTGCTTTTCGTGTCTTCGAGGCCATCACTAGCAAAGAGAGAGAGGACCATCAATAGGGTCACGAGTCTGGAGACATCACAAATCCCATTATCACAAATTCTTAACCTTGCTTCTTAATTGGTTGTTGAGAGACTTGTTCAGTTTGCTTCCGTCCCGACTCCTCTACTTCATCTTCATCTCGTAATTCAAGATTCGCTTTTCTTTTTGCAGCTGATCTTCGAACCCTAGGCATCACTGTAAAAAATATTATTTTAAGTAATCCTGATATCATAACAATACATAGAATAAAAAATATATGAACACTAAACCTCGCTTCTCTATTGGTTGTTGACTAGCTCGTTCATTTTGCTCTTGTCTAGGATCCTCTAGTTCATCCTCATCTTGTATTCCATTGTTCACTTTCCTTTTTCCGGCTGATCTTCCAACACTAGGCATCACTTTGAAAAAGAAATAAAAGCCTTTAGGTTGAAGGAACAATTGTGATCACTCCAAAAATACACAAACATAATTAGAAAAAAAACAGAAAACTTGGGCCTGTTCTATTCATCAACAGCCAAAAGAAATAACTGTATTATGTCTGAAGATCAAGTTATGACACGTTTCATATAGCCTGGAATGTTAAGGATATGTAAAAGTAGAAGAGTTAAGCTCAAAGCAAGAATTTGTTGAAGTTTTGAGAGATGTTTAGATTATTATATTTATATTTTTCTGTTTTAAAGGATGAATGCATGGCTCTTGAATGAAGGTTCGGCACCGCAGGCTGAAACCCAACATCTCCATCAGATTCGTCAATGTTTTTTTATATATAATGACAATGATATTATATTGTTGGTGATGTAGGGCAGGGCAAGATGAAGAAGAATCATGTAATTTATGGGCCATCTCAAAAAGATCTTCTAATTCTAAGTTGCTCGAATTCAATCATTTATCTTTTAAAGCTCAAATAATATAACAAATTTCTCACCAGTTTCGGTTTGTAGCATGTCATCATTGTCGTCTTCGAGTTGCCTAGTAGCCCTTGAATTTGTACCACTACCAACAGATTGTCCATTCTGCCGGAATTATTTTGCAAAGTTCTTCAAATTCTCCAAGATTTCCGGACCTGAGCTAATTTGGATAAACTTTGTGAGAAAAAATAATAATAAGAATAAGAATTCCAAAAGCAAGGAAACATATCGCGTACCTAATTGATGAAGGAATTGTGGAAGAATGTCTTGCAATTCTAGAAGAACCACATAATGCAATATCGATTAAGTTAAAGTTAAAAAATGATATTGAATTCTCATGTAGTGCTTCATTCATAAACCAAATACCACAAAGTTCAGCAGTACTTTCTGTTGTTTGAGCCTGTGACATCGAATCTTTAGACGGGGCATGGCCACTCGTCCTTTGCCTCTTTTTCTTTGTCATTTTAGATTGTAAAATGTAAACTTATCTGCAAATATAACCAATTATCACTTTCTTCTTTTTGTCAAGAAGAAATGCATGTGAAATCAAATGCTAATGTGTAATATTTATAACTCTGTGAAATTTTAATAAAGTTAATATCGAAAGTGACCAAAGCATTCTTTGTTCTTCGCTTTTCAGTAAAAAAACGTTGTGAAAGCTGAACAACTATGGCGGCCTTGGTTCTAATCTTTTGTTTCTATCATTCATTAATCATCACTATTCTAATTATAAAGTTCATGTCAGGTTTCTGATTTGGACAATTAGGAAGAATATAAAATGAAATAGTTTCTCATACCTTTTTGTCTTTGTTTTTCCGTGGTGAACTATTTTCGTCTTTCCTTCTCTTGCCGTTCTCTTTTTTTTCTGTGGAACAATAAGCCATCAGAATTACCAGTACTTGGTCTGTAGTGTAAGCATATATTGCACAAAAGCTGAACAATCTGAACCCATGTTCTCAGCATGCATTTAGTATTTAGTTTTCCAAGTAGATTCAGTATTGTCACAAAACATGGA
The DNA here is from genome assembly GCA_958295605.1 of Ajuga chamaepitys. NCBI lineage: Eukaryota > Viridiplantae > Streptophyta > Magnoliopsida > Lamiales > Lamiaceae > Ajuga > Ajuga chamaepitys. Next base: position 5,518,803 of record OY282501.1, read on the forward strand.
AGTTTAGAGAAACTGTAGCCCTATAATTTACTGCCATGATGGCAAATTCTGGTTAGACTTTGTAAGCATCACAATTGAATTGCTTGATTTGTGTAGTGTAATCAGACTTTAGTCTCTTATACTTTGTTTTTAGTGTTCATTAATAAAAAATTGGGAGTATGTATGGAAAGTTGAGCACTAGAAGTTGTTATACAGTAGGTGCTTATAAAGAATACACAAGAACTAGAAAAATAGCCATAAAATTCATTTCATGCTTCAAAAGGATCATTCCAGTAGCTAAACTTGGCTTGTACATAATATTCAGACAAAAATAAGATAAAAACACACAACATTGGGGCAACCCAAACATCTATCCTAATTCCTAACACTACATGCTAAAAATTGCAAGATTAGCAACTGTAAGGGAATAATTAATAAACCTGAAGTTGCAGGTGAGCAACCACTTTTTCTGCAGAATCTTACAAAAAAGATGAACAATCTAGAGACCACTTTTTCTGCAGAGATATATGCCAGCAAGATTGACAAAAACAGGGCTAACCATAAATACAACTTTTATAAGAAAAACCATAGCTGAACCATAAACAAAAATTCAGACGATCATGACTCACAAACTACTCAAACAACTCAACAAACCTAACATCACATATGCTAGTAATTGAAAACAGAAAGAAAAAATAATAATAAACAAAAACCTGCCACATGTCTAGCACTTTAATTACCAAAAATCTGCTGTCCAAATTACAATTAGGAGGGAAAACAATAAAAGAAAAAAAAAAACTGCAAGTATGATACCTCTTGACAGTTGACGCTACAGATATTTCCAGAATCCTACAAAAGTTCAGAAAATGAAGTGAATAACAAAGGCCGGAATCTTATCTTGGATACCATAATTGCAATTTTTTATTGTAAAGAAAAGCAATCCATAATCTAACTTTAACTTCAAGAACATTCCCTTTGCCTCATGGAAGGAGATAATTTGCCCTACTTCTTCCTCCCGTTATCTTCATCGTTTCCATTATGGATGCATAGAGATCTATTTTTACTAGCATAGACCAGCATGCCTGCTGATCATTTATATACTAGCATTAAGAGTACATTTTACTAAAGTATTTTGTTCCACTGCCAACAGATTGGTTTCATGCAACTCTTATGTTGCATTTTTTTGGTGGTATTATTAATTTAAAATTTTATTACTGTTTTGTTTTTTCAAGGAAAAGAATAGCAAAGTAAGTATATAATCAAGAAAAGTCATTTCTTAATGTAATGTCATCTTGAGGTTTTAAAAACTTGACTACTAGACATCCAAGTAAAGAAACGATAATCAATGAATAAATCAGTCAAATGCTCAGTTGATCTTTTGGTAATGATCCTCTTGAATGTAACCCTTCCATTTCAAAATCATATTTTAATATCAACTAAATCAACCATATATATATATATATATATATATATAATAATTAAAAAGTTGCATGTGTCTACTTACGATGGGGCTAAGTATAGAAACAAACCAACAGCATTTCCTGAAAATTCATGAAGGAATACAAGTTTAGAGGAGAGAAATTCACGAAGAATAGTCCTAGATATTAACGAAGAAAGAGGGGGTTAATACCAAAAATTAGATAGAGCAAATGCAAAGCCTTGGCCCCAGTCATTATATAATTTGTTGATGAGATGAGTGAATGAGAAGGGGTGAGGGGTGATATATATAGAACCAGAAAAACAAAACAAACTCACTTTACTCCTACTCCTGAGCTGAGCAGTAAATGAAGCAGATTACGTCCTTATCCATACCACCCTTTACCCTTTCTCTCTCACCTCACTTTCTCTCACACTCACACACATATGTGTAGTGTATTAATACTGTATTTAAGAAATAATATAATAGTAGTATTTCATCATATATAATGTGCCTGAAAATCTTGCATGTGTGTGTCTGCTAATGTATTAAAGCAGGTGGTATTGGCAAAGCATTATTAGTTAGTGATATATATATATTCAATTGCCCATCACGCTTTGCATATGTAACCTGATCAAATTTGAGAAAATGTCGCAACAAATTTCTGAGTTTATTATCCTATTATTAAATGGACCCTTGTATTAAGGTTTATGCTTCCATCACTAGCTACACCTGTACATAGTGAATACAGAAATAGTATATTTCACCAAATTTACCATCAATACTACAAATCACCATTGCTTCAGTTTAGTGATATTGCCAAGTATTAATTGCTTATGGAGTTTTTATTGGTTTACCTAACACCTCTTTACAAACTGACTACTTCATAAACTATTTATCAGCTAATTAAGAAATTTGAGAAAAAGGTGATGAAGAAAAATATGCTTACAAATGAAGATATCTACATTCAAACTCAAACAAAAATGCTCAGAATCACACCGAATTAATCCTTTCAGTACATCAACCTACTACCATTCTCAGGATTCAACGAGAAACTTCAAAATCCTACATATCTGGCAAAAATATCAGCCAGCCGACCGAGAAACACGAGATCTAACTCAATATGATTGGGTTGGGCATCACATGCAAAAATTTACGATGAATAAAGCAAACCAAGATATAGAAAACACTATCTCAAAGGAAAATGATAATACTCACATTGAAGAGATCGGTTAGAATGAGAAAATGAACGATAGAGCGGAGTAGGGCAGGAGGACGGCGGAGAGGGGCGGAGTGCGGCGGAGGATGACAGAGAGGTGGTGATTGGCGGAGCAGTCCAGGAAATGAGAGAGAGGGGGGGAGAGGGGAATAATTAGGGCTCTTATTTTAATTTTTTATAAAATAAAACAGATTTTCCTTTTTTAATTTATTTTTTCATGGATTGTAATTATAAGTTCCTTATTCCTTATTTTCTAGCTCTTCTCTATAAATTAACTTTTCATGGATTGCAATTATAATTAAGTCCCTTATTTTGGATATGACATTATAATTTATTCATATATTCTTATTTTTATAATATAAATATTAATATTAGTTTTCGGAAAACACAAGATTAACATTAGTTCTCATTTTATTAAAATGAATCAACTTTTTTAGAATTTAGTATTCTTTTATGGGACACTTTAAAGTGTCATATAAACTACACACTATAATATGACTCATATATTGGGACATTTTCTAAACAAGAGTCCTATTATATACTTAATGGGACACTTATCTTAAAAGCATCCTAATAAGAGCATCCTAACAGCCCTTTTTTCTTGTAGTGCCCTCAATCAACCTTTGAAAAGTCAACAAGATCCCAAAAAGCAACTTTTTCTTAATATGCGTGCCGACCCCCCTGTGCAAGTTCATTCGGGATGGAGGGAGTACCTATTAATTAGGAGTTTTATCGGTTAAGGACCCGAAATGCAGGTCAACTATCAATTAGGGTCATGAAAGATTTTTTTATCAATCTAGGGCCTAAAAGATTAGAAACTATCAATGGAAGACCCATAAATCTAAAATCATTGTAGGGCCTATCTGAAAAATTGCAAAACCAACAAAATAAAATTGTCTAAAAGTAGGGGAAATATGCGTCAAAAGTCTTTTCCTACATTATTATTTTTAAAATTATTATTTTTTACAATTTTTTTTTTTAAATTTTCTGTAGTTTCTTTTTTTTTAAAGTTGTTACTTTATTAAAAAAAATTATGTTCGTTTTTCAGTCATATGTAGGGGAAAATTGTTCTTTTCAGAAAAAAAGATTTGTAATTTCTTTTTTGAGTTCATAAGTTTTAAATTTATGTATACATATTTCACTAAATTGTACTTTTTTGCTTATTTATATATAGTTTTTTGTTAATTTGTATGTTTGTAAATTACTTAATTATTTTAGATATATATAATAATAATTTAAAAAATAATAATGTAATGAAAGTCTTTCGACATATATTTCCAGTGCCTATCACTTGGAAATAATTTTATTTTGTTGGTTTTGCAATTTTCCAAACAGGTCCCATAATGGTTATTGATTTATGATCTTCCATTTATAGTTCCAAATCTTTTAAGTTGTAAATTGATAGAAATTATCTTTCAGGACATGAATTGATAGTTGACCTATCTTTAGGGTTCTTGACCGATAAAACTCTTTAATTAATATATCCTTATAGAAGATGGGCCTAAAATAAGATGAAAAAATTGGTCATTGGGCATATATGGACCCAATATAGAGACATTGGCATTTTTTTGGAATCGGCCCAGACCAGCCGGTTCAACCAGCTTGATCATAACCAGCCATTGATTCGGTCCGATAAGGGTATAAAACCAAAAACAGTGTTAAAGCTGTTAGAACCGGTCAAAACTGCTAAAAATTAGATCGGTAGAACCGAAAAAATCATTTCCTACTTCAAAAACTTTTATAATTTTAGTTTGAAAATAATAATTCTACAATATTAAATATTATTTTAGTCTCATATCTGATATTCACTCTATCACCAGAGACCAATTTATGAGATAACAGTAAGATTGGGACATGTCACATATCCACGCATAGGAGCTCAACTCAACGTTCTTACCTAGTAGAAGTAGTTGGTTTGAGTATATATATTATCTATGTAATTAGTTGTTGAATTATGTAATAACCTTAGTTCCGCTAGTCCTAGAAGTTGAACTCGCTCGCAACCCACAGTGCGGAGATTGACTGGAGTTGTTTGACACATATGATAGATGTTGATTTATAAACAATAAACAATAGATGGAAAGTTTCCATTGCAAAGCATACTCTGGAAATGAAGGGATTATGCGTGGAAGATGAACGGGTAGATTGCAGTCCATTACTTAAGACATTTCGAAAGCGAAGAGACTGTCACCGGACATGTAGAATGTCCCAGTGATGCTACAAGTTTTCCTAGTGCTTGGAGAATGGGCTATACCTGTTTTATTCTAAAATGTATATTTCCCTTTAAAGCTTTTTGTCACTTTCCAAATTCAATATATATTATATTCTATGAAAATATAATATAATATAATTTTAAAATTTAACTAATTATAATTTTTGATCGAACTACCAACTAAACCGATCGAATTGATTGAACCGTAATCGATAACATAACCGATTTGTTCACCAATCCGATTTCATAAACGCTGATTTGGCCCAATATGTTTAAATCATAAATAATGTACTTATAATGTATCTAATTCAATTATCACATACATTGAAGAAATAAAAAATATGTGTCAAATTGGGATGTAATTGGCATGAGATTTATGGGAAAAAAAAAATTATTTCTTTAAGCAGAATAGTCTAGAATTGTCCTCTCTCTTCTCCAACATTAGCCTCTCATCTTCCCCAATTCTTCTTTCATCTAAAAAAATCAGAATCATTGTCATCTCCCCCACTCTTAACTGTTTCCATCAGCGTTCAATTCATCAAGGACGATTCTTCTCACTTCCTTCTCAATCTCTCCATATGCGCTGAAATCAACTCCTCGTTTCCTTCTTCTATGAAGCTCAAAAGGGCGAATACTTACTGAAAAAGACATCTCACAAGCTCGACTTTAGATATTCATCTCGATGGTGCCAGATCTATTTGTAGATCTACATCTCAGAGTAAGTAGAACCTAATCTTACTAATTTCTCTTTTTAAATTAGGGCTTGCGAGATTTGGGGTATTTGTGTTTCTCAATTATGTTTTATTCGTTTGTGCAAGGATTTAGTTGGAAATTGAAGGAAGACGAAGATTCGTTCCCAAAAGTGTCTCTGTAGATCTCGCAGGTGACATTAAGGCCACGATTTTTCAGGCAAATTGGAGGATTCACAAGGGAACTTTGAGGTACGACTTAGGGAGAAATGGATGCGAGTTTTTTCCAGCTTCAACCAATAATTAGACTCTTGCATGGTAGTAGCAATTATATATATTTATACTGAATTTTTTTATTTGGGATTTATATACACCTATGCTGAATTAGCTATTGAAGATTTTTAAAAATTCGTGTTCTTATAATCTGTTTGCTGCCTCTGATAACTTTAGATTACTTGTCTTATGAAGGCGCCAAAAATACTATTTGATAATTAATTCTTACCCAAGACCTAAAAGATTGGTCAACTATCAATTTAAGTCCTGAAAGATAATTCTAAGTAAGATTCGGGACCTGAATGATTTGATATTATCAATTTAAGAATCAAATCCCTAACACCGTTAAGCCATAGCTAATGGAAGATTTGTTGATCGTGAATGTCGAACAAACCGCTATGAATTCATAATTCTATCATCCCGTTTATGCTGAAAAGTCTTTGGGAAATAGTAATCTAATTTGGACTCTTGAACTCAAAAAGGAGAAAAAGCATTTGTTTGAAGAAAGGAAGAAATATCTCTTGTATAAGAAAAAGAGTTGCACATCAATTCAATCTCTTGCTGAACTTTTAAGTTTTTGTCCTACTATGAGGCAAGATGGACTTTTAAACAAAGGAACTTCTATTATGCCATCAATTCATTTGTCGTTACTATATGGCTGCAATTTGTTTATGATAGACACACAATAAATATTATTCAACACTTAAATATTTTATGAGCACAACTGATATTTGTCATCTTATGTTACAGATTGGCAGTCGAGAAATAAGGTTAGAGATTTTTTCCTTTCTTTTTGCTTTAAAATTTTCGAAATGCAAATATTACAAACATATATTGACTACTTTTAAACCTTATATTAAACAAATATTAATATACAATAATTTACAAACAAGGAAAAAGATCTGAAAAGTTGATTTGATCCTATAACGACTTTTTAACTCTTCTGATTTGGTCTCATAATTAATTACTTTAATTTGGTATCGTACCATCTATCAATTTGCTTAATTTTGGACCAATTTTGACAATTTCACCGGGAAAAGCCACGTGGCTCCCACATGCCCGCGCGGATTAGGAAGTTCCGGCGAGTTATGTCACGTGTCGCTTCATATGTGAGGTGGCTTTTGTTTTTTTTTTTTTTTAAATCAATTTACACCTCAGTTTAGAAAATTTCCACCGCATCAAAAGAAAAATTAAAATCAAACCCTAAAAAAATCGAAAATTGTTTATCTTTTGACTTTCACTTTGAACGTGGTACCATGATTATATTTGCAAGATGTTAAAGTGTACATGTAATGTAGCCAAGTGAGGAAACCAAAATTTATTCTAGTGATTTATAATTTTTTGTGGTAATTCTAGTGATAGATACTACTATATTAGTACATATGACATTGTCCTTTTTATAGTATTTTTATCTTCGATACTTTTATTTAATCACCAGTTGAGACACATGTTATTCTATATGTAGATATAATATTATTTTTAAATATTATTTTATATCTTTATATATATTTACTTTCGTGTTTAGTTTTATTGAAGACATGCACAAAATTAAAGTTTTCATACATTGTATAATCATCTAAAAATCTTATGTGTATATGTTTGAACTATCTAAAAATTGTTTCTCTCATTTTTCTTCTGGTTTTATTTTTCTTATTATTTCTGTATCTCACTCTGTCCTAATCTATTTATTGTTTATTTTCCTGTAAACTATGTTCGTAAATAATCTTAAGATTCACACTTTACAGAGCAGCTTTTCAATCATTTTCAATCCAGAACGTGGCTATGATGACATCTTTCAACTCATCGTTTATGACTAAATAAAGCAGTTTAGCTTTACATATTAAAAGTCCGCTTATGTTTTAAGGAAAATTGATATTGTAACCTGTCAGAGTTATAGTGAGATGTGTTTTACATAGTTTAACTTTTTCCATGTAAAAGTAGTCAAAGTCTGTCAAAGGGAATTTTCATTTTGTGTACACGATATAAAATTATTATGTACACGATGTTTACACGATATAATTATTGTGTACACGATAAATTTATATCGTGTATACGATGAATTTTTTTATCGTGTACACGATGTATAATTATCGTGTACAGATAAAATATTATCGTGTACATGTAACAAGAATATTAAGGTCACCCACCTCCATTTCTTGTATACGATATATAATTTATAGAGTACACGATATGTACACGATATAATATTATCATGTACACAATATAAATTTATAGAGTACACAATGTATAATTATCATGTACACGATATAAATTTACAGAGTACACGATATAATATTATCATGTACACGATATAAATTTACAGAGTACACGATATAATATTATCATGTACACGATATAAATTTATAGAGTACACGATGTATAATTATCATGTACACGATATCATGTACACGATATAAATTTATAGAGTACACGATATGTACACGATAATATTATTTTTTAGACATGTATTAGATTATGGAGTAAACGATATAATATTATCATGTACACGATATAAATTTATGGAGTACACGATATGTACACGAGATAATACATGACCGTCACTCACAGTCAATAAACTTAAAATGATCTGACACATAGTAGCTAATTTATCAACTCAAAAGTTAAACTATCAAAAAAATCTATACAAGCTAGGCCTCTGACAGGCCACGGTACCCTATTACCACTTATTTTTGTTCGTTCAACGAGTATGGGCATAAACTGTACTAAAAAACAAAGTATGGGCATAAAAGTGTCCATCCATTATTACAGTCGTGCATGGACAAATCAAGCTATATGTTGGAACTTGTTAAATAGGTAGGTTACCTAATTAATACTAGAATGAGCATTATCTATTATTGATAATGCTCATTCTAGTATTAATTAGGTAACCTACCTAACAAGTTCTAACATATAGCTTGATTTGTCCATGCACGACTGTAATAATGGATGCACACTTTTATGCCCATACTTTGTTTTTTTAAGTACAGTTAATCTATATAGCATGCGCTAAGCTCCATGTAATACGGATTCTGAAAAGTTTTTCACAAATGAATATTAATCATGTTTATATTGAATGGTATTACTAGTTTAAAAAAATGCTGAAAATGTAATAATGTTTGTAATAAAATATATTATTTGTTCAAAAAAAAAGATATTATGTCGAAAGGTAGTACCTTTCTTCAAAACACGCAGTACCTTTCGATATAAATAATGGTACCATTTCATGGATACGCTTGCAACTTGGATAGATTTGTGTACTTGATGTACATGAGAATTAGTGTTATTTTTTTTTAATATTTAGAATTTATATTATAGCAATTAGTGTTCTTTTCATGGGCTCGATCATAGGAGTATTAGTATAGAACAACCCAAAACTCTGACTCCGATTTAATTTGTTTACAGTCTAGTTAGGCATTAATTGAACATTTGGAACAGAGTAAGTATTATTTATTTATTTGTTAAATGAGTCAGAACAACGTACGTACAAAATCATCCTTCTTACAAATTTAGAAACTTCAATGGTAAATCGACAAATCACATAAAGTGCTGGACCTTATTAAATAGGTTAGGTTTGCAACTTAATCTTACTTAATAAAAAAATACATCCGTCTATAAATAAAAATATTAAAATTTTTCTATTCAAAAAATTATTTAAAAATAAATTATGAGTTAAATTAGAATAAAATATATATTTAAGTTAAGTTTTGACTTATATATTGATAGCATAAATTAACAATATATCCTCGCCTTTGGCTGTTGGGGACTCTCTTATCAGCTCCGGTAAACTTCATGCGCTTTTCCAGCACAATCGGTCTTTTTATGTGACAATAAGAGTGTAATCTTTCTCAGTCAAAAGTCAAAACCCTATTTCTCGTAAGCGGGCTGAGCACATTGACGTTGACTGTCATTTCATCTGTGAACTCGTTTCAACTGGCAAACTTTCGACCCGGTTTGTCTCGTCACATCTCCATCTTGCAGACATCTTCACCAAGTGCCCGACCTGCCTTGGAGTTTCTTTGGTCCAAGTTTTGCGTGTCCATACATCCCACACAACGAGTGTCAGGGTAATTATGTCTAATAGGATATACTCCCTTCGTCCTGACTGAGTTTGCACACTTGAGTCGGCACATATATTAAGAAAAATTATTTTTTACTTTTTAATTGACTTTTTTAAAGGTGGAGATTGAAAGTGAAGATTTTAAGGGTGGAGATTATGAGAAAACTTTCCTTTTTAAGAGTGTGCAAACTTAGATGGGACGTCTCGAAAAGGAAAATGTGCAAACTCAGCCGGGACGGAGGAAGTAACTGTAGAATATTCTAGTCTGTAAAACTTTATCTTTGTATATCTTTGTGACCCACTTTCCTTGTAAATTTGTTGTAATCTTCAAGCATATATAGAGGAAATTATCATCACCAAATTATTTGTGATCACAATATCAATTCTCACATTACCTTAAAAATATTAGAATGTGCACTATCAATATACCATTCACTAAAAAAGTAAAAAAATTATAAATAAATATAGCATGCACTAAGCTGTTAGAACATTTTTTAGAAGTGTAGTTATTATATATATCAGTTGTATGAATGTAAAATTCGTTTAATTTGATTGTGGAAAATTTTTCATAAAGAGTTATTAGTGCTAATAATGAATGATATTACTAGTCTGAATGTATTAATGTTTATAATGAAATATATTATTGTTCTAGACAATTGTATTATGTCGGAAATGTAATAACTTTCTTTAGAAACGCAACACCTTTCATTATAAATATCCTTTTCAAGGATACGTTTGCCACCCGGATAGATCCATTTACCTAGTGTACATAACAATCAATATTCTTTAAAAATATTCAAAATTTATTTTACCGTACTAAAGACACAAAATACTTGTGAGTAAGACTTATGTACACCATATGCATGGATATATTGGAGCTAAAAACTTTTTTGGTCCCGTAACTTTTGACTTGTGCTATTTTGATCCCAAAAAAAGTTATGAATTCAATTTAGTCCCATAACTCTTGAATTGGATCCCTTTTGGTCTTAATTTGGCCGGCGGTGACTAATTTCGCCGGAAAAGAGCGACCGAAATTTTTCAGCACGTGACCCACACGTGCTGTTTTCCGGCGAAATTAGTCACCGTCGGCCAAATTAGGACCAAAAGGGATCCAATTCAAGAGTTGTGGGATTGAATTGAATTCATAACTTTTTCTGGAACCAAAATAGCACAAGTCAAAAGTTATGGGACCAAAAAAGTTTTTAGCCCGGAGATATTGTATGTTTAACGGGTCAACCCAATTTTGGAAGTATCAATTTAATTTGTGGTTAAAAATATCACTTAATTGACTAAAAGTATTACGTTCTTCTGATAGAATTGTCAATAAAATATTCCTTTTATTAAAAAAAGGATACTTATGGCCAATTAAATGGTAATTTACACAACTTTATTGATGGGCCTATAAAAGGCGTTAAACAAAAAAATGGACTTAAACAAAAGGCGCGAAAGTTAATATGATTGAACCCAATTAACCCGTTAAATATAAGAAGATCTACATATATGTTGTATATAAATTTTTGCCAACATCTTATTTACAAATTAAAAGTCCTTTACCGTAAAAAAATCATTCGAATCCAACAACTTTAGGATAAAATTTATTAATGATACAATACAAATGTAGGGAAGTGCTCCATTGCAATATTACACTGCGTACTTTAACTAAGTTGAGGTTGTGTTTACTTAAACAATGTTTATCAACAATATATCGTAACTCAATTTATTAATAATATATTTATTTTTCTTTCATTCACATACACAATATATTCCACAATTTAAAAGATACATTTTGATACTTTATCAACAACTCAACACAATTTAACATTTTAATAATTTTTTTTTTTTTATCCAAATACATATTATATTTCCCAATAAAATCAATATTTTTGCCACGGTCTAATAAGATTCTTTAATTATTTATATTAAATATAAATAAATGAAAAATTATGAATAATGTGATTTAAAATTCTTATTTAAATTAATCTTTCAGGGATAATATACGTTTAAATTTATAATTTGTTCGGTATTATTCGATACGGTTCAGTATAGTTTTTGGTTCGAAAAATTAAGAAATATCAAAATTCATACCAAGAAAATAATCGGTTCAGTTCGGTTCAGAAATGTCAAATAGCCAACAGATATTTTCGATTCGGAACTAATTCGGTCTGGGTTTTGATCCAATATCAGTAATCTCCAAGCTCCATGCACAACCTTAATGTCAATATTAGGCTCTACTTGTAGAGAAAAATTAAGAATTTTGATAAAAAAAAATTATTTTTGTAAAATAAAAATTATCGTATTTATTTATTATTAAAATTGTATCTAATAAATAATTCAATATGATTAATGGGTCGTGGAATAGGATTGGATCGTGGAATAGGTGGGTCGTGGAGGGTCATTAGACTCACCCATTCCCCTCCCTCTGCGGCTCTGCACATCTCTCTCCCCCACCTTCAATCTCTCACGCATAAAACACACACACACAAAAAAAAAAAAATCTCAGATACAGCTGTTAAAATGGTCGGATCGGATCAGCTCAGCCCGGGTCAGTAGATAGAATCGGGTCGGGGCATATTTTTCCGGGATGTAGAAATCCTAGTCCAACCCAGTCCATTCTCGAGTTATCGGCCATTTTCGGCCCAATGCATTTTTTCTAAAACAAATTGTTAAATATCAAATTCAATACAAACACAAATTCAAACTCATAATAAAATATGCTTATATAAAAACGAAATAAGACTAGGGACATACATTACTCAAACTTTTAAAATTCACTTTTATTATTCATGTATGTTAAAATTTCAAAAAATATGGAGAGATTATTCCCTCTAAAAATTTAATTGGAGCAAAAAATATTTTGTTATCTCAAATAAATTAAGTAATTAATTGATAGTGCTAATGTGAATTTTGACCCTTTTATTTAAAAACTAAAAAATTAATATAAAAAATAAAGTCGGGTCAAATCAGACTGAGCTCATTTGGTATGTCGGACTGCTTGGGTTGAATCAGATGAGCTCAATTTTTTCGGGCCAATATAAAGTCTGGCTAGCCCAGTCCTTTTCTCGAGTTGTGCGGGCACACTTGCAACTCACAAGTAATCTATGAGATATGTGGCTTATTTTTGGTTCGTTTCCAGATCCGAATAACCTACAGAATGGGAATGTTGTTCCGTGTCTTTCTATTGTGCGTCTCTAACCAGATCTTGCCCAGATTGTGAAATTATAACACTCATCCGAAGCCAGAACATGCAGATCCTGACCTCCTTCTTCACCTTTTTTCTTTTCTTTTTTTCTTTTACACAAACGGTTTAACCAGTTCCGATTTTAACCGATTTTTAGCGGTTTTTTCGAGGCGAACCAGTTCTAACTGATTGATCCGGAAAATCCGGTTATATCACCCTTACGGTCCGGACCAGGGACTGGTTCTTGGTTAAATCGGTCGAACGTGTTGGTCCTGTCCGATAATGAAAACACTGGAAATATCAATATCGATGAAAATATCGGTACAATTTTTAAGAAGTGAAAAAATTATAAAAAAATTTAAAAATTTAAGATGTTACTTTACAAATTGTTATAACTAACTTAAATATAAATATTTACGAAAAAATTGATACAAATAGAAATACCTACGACTAACTTATAAATATTGAACAATATAAACATTGTCTGCTATTCATTTCAGCAAATCCACTTCTTTGGCTTCAACTATTGCAAAATAAGAAAATGGAAATAAAAAGGTGCTCCATCAATTGAGCAAAATGTCAAACAAGCAACATGGGTTGCTGCTACCCAAAATAAGAAAATGGAAACAGAAAGGTGCTCCATAAATTGAACAAAATGTCGAACAAGCAACATGGGTTGCAGCTTCTTTACTTCTTACTCACTCTCTTTTCAAGATCACCTTCACTTTTCCATAAATTCTCCCCTTCTCTGCTACTACATAGCTTTAAAAAGAAATGGAAAGAATCGAGGACCAACGGCACCCTCCGATCGTCGATAATCATCTTCCAAGTTTTTTCTTGGATTTAACGTTTCCGCGCTCAAGATGGTTCGAAATGCAATCCCTCCAGCTGAGAATGTTCCTCGTCCACCAGAGCCGGTGGCTCAGCCACACCCTCCGATCGTCGACAATCCAGTATTCTTGTCTAATTCGGACAATCCGGGTACGATTTTAGTTACGCATTTACTTTACTGGTACGAACTATAATTCTTGGAGAAAGTCTATGCTCCTTGCTTTAGGATCTAAGTGGAAGTTAGGTTTTATTGATGGATCTATTATTGAACCAATTGATCAAATTTCTGTTGAATTTGCTAACTGGAAAAAGGCAAATTGTGTGGTTCTTTCTTGGATATTGAATAGTATTTCTAAAGATATAGTAGAAGCCTCTGTATATGCTGATTCGGCTAAAGAACTATGGAATGAGATAGGGCAGAGGTTTGGTGAAAGTAATGGGCCACTTTTGTACCAACTACAGAGAGAAATTTCTACGATTACACAGGGCACTGATTCTATACAAAACATATTTTATATAATATTTTGCAAGGGCCGATATTTTTTGGCAATTCTTTGTCACGAGGTCAGCGTGTTATCGACATTCTGAGCTCAAATCCTCACCTCACTAGGCATTTTCATGAATTCTTGAGTAGCTTCCTTGGAAATTCATCAAGATATGGGTGGCTGTGTGTGCGAGTGTAAGCAAACGTGCATAAAGGCTAGAAAATTATGAAAGTGAAAGAATTATCATTCATAATTGGAGTTGTTGAACAGTTTATGATTTTATTCACTAAGGAAGAAAAACCGTCTAACTAACTCATTTTCTCTCTCGCTCTCCTCACATGTCCTCACTTGAGCTGCTAACTTTCAGCTAATAATACATGACATTCTTCCTTTGATGGTGGGCGTGGTGGTGGTGATGGTGGTGCTGGATTATATTTCACAGCTTTAATGTTTATTTATCCACAAAAAATCAACAATTTGAATAATTTCTTTGAATAAATGCTGGTGGATTATATTTTTCAACTGAATTAATATTCTCTAAAATTTTAGGCGGACAGGTTAAGTGACAGGAAAAACTCATTTAAAATGGACAAAATTGAGAAAACCTTGTTCCATCAATCAAATTTGGAGAATTATTCAAAAATAAATCATATTTAATATGTAGAAATTGATTATTCAGTATCAGAAATATTTTTTTTATTTTTTATTTTCTACTGATTGCTATAAAGTATTTAACTAAATATGTTAGATTTAACTTGGTTACTTCAAATATGTAAATATGAATTTACAATGTTAAGTTCTTTTCACGGATTATCTTAAGTAATTAATAGTATACAAAGTTTTACCAATCTCTTAACTGAATTGGTTCTCTCTTTGATGATATATTTATATTCTTTGAAATTTCAAATAATACTAGCCCAATTATAATTTTTATATTATATCTTACTTTTCTATATTTAATAATTAATTATCATAAATGTATCTTTCTAAGTAGAGTTTTCATTAGTGTTTAAATATATGCTATGTGGAGCCACTGCAATGTGTAGACATGGACGGGTGGTTGATATTGCTTATTGTTAATTAACAAGTTTCTAGTTCGAATTCCACTTCTGCCATAAAAAAGGTAATTTGTTTGTGTAAATATTGTATAAACTCCGAAAAATTCAAAATCTGGTAAGAAATAAAAAATTTAGGAAAATTTGTTACATTTCACCACGAAACTTTTAGGAAAATTTGTTACACTTCACCACGAAACTTGCACAACCTAATAAAGAAAGAGATAGAAAGAGATTATATTCACAATTTCTAATGAGAAACGAGCAGTAAAATGGAAAGTGACTAAAGGATAAATCTGACTTTAACTACAAAAAAATTAGTTTTAAAATAAATAAAAAGAACATTATGTTCGTGCAGATTCTGCCCATTTAGTTGCACCCTTAACATAATGTATGTCTTCCGTGTGTAGGCTTTATATTAACCTATTTGCAACACTCTAGAATTAATGTGCTAGTGACACATGTCAATATACAATAAGCTTCTGCATGTGTAAACTCATGAGAAGGGCATTAAACTCTAATTTGCTATTTTTGTTGGCGGGAAATTGCAAGATCTCTTTGTTATGTTTGCAGGGGTATGTTTACTTATGACAAAATAAGTGTGGGCAAAAAATTAAAGAAGATAAATTAAATTATATATGTATAATTAGCCTTTTTATAGCAAACATATAGATTTTGCCAACAAATTAGAAAAATATCAATATCGCACTTTGTTATATTGTTTACCTAACGCTCTTTTTGCCTCCTTTTCTCTCATATGTCCCATATTTTCCTCTCTCCGCTCTATTCTGTTCCATTTGAAAAGTCTCTCTTTCCATCTCAATTCTCCCATTTCAAAACTTTCAATTTGAAGCTCTATTTCTCCTGCAATCTCTGGACATTCGCGTGCTGTTTTTAGTTGTGCTAATTCATGGCACTAGGTATTGTGATATAATATTTTCACATCGTGTCAAACCAATCGTGCCATATAAAACATGACGTGCCACTAATTCGTGTCCGACGTCGTTACAATGTTGTACCAAAAAAGAAGATCTTAGGTGTGATAATTAAAAAGATAAAAAGGTTAAAATGATGTCTCTGAAAAGGGGGAGATGAGGAAAAAGTAAAAGTATAAAAAATTAATAAGGAGAAAAAGGTGAAAAATTGCATAAGGAAAAATGTGTGGGGGCTTGTGAAATTGCAAAGGGGTGGGAGGGGAGGTACGAGTGAAATTGACCATAAAAGGATAATATATGCTAGAATTAATATGTATTTATAAAATTGCTAGAATTAATATGTTTGCCGCATAAAGTGTTGGATTTAGGGGTTAACCGCGTGAAGACTCGAATGGACTTTTTTCGTAAGCAATCATTACAGTTCCAGTCTTTTTGATCATTTGCTCATTGTACATGCAATGATGGGAAAGAAAAGAATCTTAGATTGTGTTTGGATTGAGGGATTTGAAATGGATGAATCTCAAATCAATAGATTTTAAATCTAGTCAAGTTAGAAGGGATTTGAAATCCACTCAAATCCTTTAAAAATAGCTCAAAATGAAAAATCATGGATTTAGAAATTCATGGTAATCCAAACAACACCAATGAATTTGAGACTAAGAATTGTAAATCCATTCTCAAATCATTCCATCCAAATGCAACCTTAAATCATTTGAATATAGATTAAAATTTAATAAAATTAAATGCTTTCAATTTGGCACTTCGAACTGTTATTCACGATACAAGAAAATCTGAAATTAGAGATAGGCTATATTGGAGGCAGGCAGGTGATGAGAAAGAAGCTAATAATAGTGACTAAATTGTTGCAGCACAAAAAAAAACAAGTGCATGGTACACGGTTACACGGTGGAATTGTATGATTCTAGGTTCGGGTGGTTGCAATAATGTTTTTACAAAAGCAACTTAAACTTTGTCATGTCGGCGTCACCTTAAAAATTAATAAATCTAGAATGTAACCGACAATGTTGATATAATTTTTTTTTTTAATTATTATAGCGGTTGCAATTGCGACAAACGGTCATGCATAATGGAAAAAAACCAAAAACCAAAAATGGTAATTGAGATACTGGGGCCTCAAGAAACAAATGTTGTGGCGCTTTCGTGCATGTTGGCCCCAACCCACACGCACACACCGTGGAGATTAGACGTCTCCGACACTCTCCTTCTCCCACACCTCTTTTTTTCTTTATCCAAGTTCTAAATAATATTAAAGCTGAAAAAACCAATTTAAAAGTCCAACTTCAAACCTACCTTCTTGTTTAGGCTGTTGCATTCTTTTCACATCCAAAAACTTGTCTATACCTAACTGGGTTATTTTGAAAATAACTTTCTTCTAACTTTTGAAGTTTTACTGCTATATAACTCTCAATAGTTTCTTACACGAAAAAATAAGGAGAAAAATACAACTTAAATTAAAGCTCTGAGAATGGCGAATGTTAGAATTCTCCACTTAGTTCTTGTTGTTGTTTTTATCGTCTCAACATGTTCAATTTTCTATTATTACCTTTAAGGAAAAAAATCACTTTTAATCATTTATGTTAGGGCTTGTCCTGAAAAAAGTCATGTATGTCCTGAAATTTCAATCTTAGTCCACTATGTTTTGAAAAATGTCCAATTTAAAGACAATAGATACTGGTGGTCAATAATGTGCCACATGTGACTCAGTAAATTCGGGGGTTTTCGGCCAAATAGCTAATGTGACCGTTATGAATCCAGGTGTACATGCAATTAATTAAATAAACAAAAAAAGGACGAGTTATTTCCCTCCAGGAAGTCTAACACTAATGTGGAATTTGGTTTTCTATTGTTTAACTAGTATGTTGATTTAATTACTTGGCATGTATACTTGGATTCAGAACTGTCTCGTTAGCTTTTGACCTGAAATCCCCAATTTATTGGGTCACATCCGCATATTCAGGCACAATTAGTGGTCAGCGGCGTATGGTGTCCTTAAATTGAACATTTTTCAAAATATATTGGACTAAAATTAAACTTTCGGAATATACAATACAACAAGCCCAAACATACAGTATTAAAAATAAAATTTTCCCTAACTTTTAATTAATATTATATTATATATACAAAATATGATGGATGAGTTTTTCTGGACAAGCCCAAATATACAAGATTAAAAAGGAACTTCAAAATTTAATATTGTAATTGTAAATTAAGACAAAATTCATAATATTATAGTAATTAAACCTAGTTAAAATCATATTCCTTCTATATCATAAGGAATTGTAAATCCAAATGGTAAGCCGGGAAAACCGATGTTCCACAATCATTGATTCAAGTTATTAGAAGCTCTTGCCTTTAGACATGCTTCACAATGGTTTGGGAGGCGGGAATGGGCAATTTTATGATAGAAGGTGATAACAAAACACTGATGCAAACTCTCAAAAAGGAGTTGATGCATTTAGATTATTGTGGTCTTATTCTTGATAATATTTACATACTTGGTAATCATCTTCATTGTGAGCATTTTAGCTTTTTACCTAAAGAAACTAACTCTGTAGCGCATGCTTTTGCTCATTGCAAATTTGGATTGAAGAGATCCCCCTAATATTCATGTAATAGTGCTTCGGGATGTAGGGTGTTTGCTCACTTGATGATTATTATTAAGTAACTAATTTTAAAATTAACATAATGTGGCAACACTAGTAACCATTATTTAATTTCAACATAAAATTGATGGGCAACATATTTGTATAATATTAATAGCAACCCAATATGATGTAAACTTGGGTAGGTCTGTTAGATAGTACAAACTCCGAGGACACGTGTAGAACAACCAATAGGATTGCAGTCCACATCGGAAGAATAAGGCGACAACAGGCAGTAGAATTTGCAGAACTTGAAGCCTCTTTTTGCCTTAACCATACTGCAAGTATTCTTCAAGACAGCAGGCTTCAAGAATTTGTAGTATGGTTGAGGTAAAAACAGGCTTCAAGTTCTGCAAATTCTACTCCCTGTTGTCACATTGTTCTTCCGATGTGGATTGCAATCCCATTGGTTGTTTTACATGTGTCCTCGGAGTTTATGCTATCTAACAGACCAACCCAAGTTTACATCATATTGGGTTGCTATTAATAATTATACAGATATGTTGCCCTGCAATTTTATGCTGAAATTAAATAATGGTTACTAGTTTTGCCACATTATGTTCATTTTAAAATTAGTTACTTAATATCATTAATAATCATGAAGTGGACAAACGTCCTACATCCCCAAGTACTATTACATGAATATCAGGGGGATCTCTTCAATCCAAATTTTCAATGAGCAAGAACATGAGCTACAGAGTTAGCGTCTTTAGGTAAAAAGCTAAAATGCTCACAATGAAGTTGATTAACAAGTATGTAGATATTATCAAGAATAAGGCCACAATGATCTGAACGCATCAACTCCTTTTCGAGAGTTTGCATCAGTATTTTGTTATCACCTTCTATCATAACATTGCCCATTTCTGCATCCCAAGCCATTGTCAAAGCATGTTTAAAGCAAGAGCTTCTAATAACTTGAATCAATGATTCTGGAACATCGGTTTTCACGGATTACCATTTGGATTTATGATTCCTTATGATACAGGAAGAATATGATTTTAACTAGGTTTAATTGCTAAAAATTTACGAATTATGTCTTAATTTACAATTACAACATTAAATTTTGAAGTTCATTTTTAGTCATGTATGTTTGGGCTTGTCCAGAAAAACCCATCCATCATATTTGGTAAATATAATATTAATCTAAGGAAGGAAAAAAATCATGTTTAATCCTATATGTTTGGGCTTGTCCAGAAAAAGTATTGCATGTTCCGAAATTTTAATTTTAGTCCAATATATTTTAAAAAATGTTCAATTTAAGAACACCAGACGCCGACGACCACTAATTGGAGATTTCAGGTCAAAATGCTAACGTGGCAATTCTGAATCCAAGTATACATGCTAAGTAATTAAATCAACATACCAGTTAAACAATACAAAACCAAATTCCACACATCAGCGTTAAGACTTCCTGGAGGGAAATAACTCACCATTTTTGGTTATTTAATTAATTGCATGTATCATAACTACCACATTAGCTATTTGGCCGAAAATCCCCCAATTTATTGGGTCACATGCCGCACAATTACTGGCCATCAGCATCTAGTGTCTTTAAATTGGATATTTTCCGAAACATAGTGGACTAAAATTGAAATTTCAGAACATACATGACTTTTTTCTGGACAAGCCCTAACATACATGACTAAAAATATTTTTTTCCTTAAAAGTAATGATAGAAAATTAAACATGTTGAGACAATGAAAACAACAACAAGAAGTAAGTGGAGAATTCTAACATTTGTCATTCTCATAGCTTTAATTAATTTAATTTGTATTTTTCTCCTTATTCTTTTGTGTAAGAAACTATAGAGAGTTATAGCAGAACTTTAAAAGTTAGAAGAATGTTATTTCCAAAATAACCCAATTAGGTATAGGCAAGTTTTTTTATGTGAAAAGAATGCAACAACCTAAAAAAGGTAGGTTTGAAGTTGGACTTTTAAGTTGGATTTTCCAACTTTAACATTATTTAGAACTTGGATAAAGAAAAAAAGAGGAGTGGGAGAAGGAGAGTGTCGGGGACGTCCATTCTCCATGGTGTGTGCGTGTAGGTTGGGGCCAACATGCAAGAAAGCGCCACATCATTTGTTTCTTGAGGGCCCAGTATCTCAATTACCATTTTTTATTTTTGGGGTTTTTTCCATTATGCATGACCATTGATCGCAATTGCAACTGCTATAATAATAAAAAAAAAATATTATATCAACATTGCCGGTTGCATTCTAGGTTTATTATTGTAGAGATAGTTTAGTAAAAGTTGTTGACTTTTAATTTCTGAGGTGGCGCTGACGTGACAAAGTTGAAGTTGTTTTTGTAAAAGCATTATTGCAACCACCCTAACCTAGAAGGGGAAAAAAAATCATAAACCGTCCCATAACTATAGTGACTTCAATATCCCGTATCTATCTGTTTTTTCAATTTCGTCTCATATCTTTTTAGATTATCTGATTTTCGTCCTAAAATTTAAAATTTCGCTGGAAAATGCACATGCCGGACACGTGCCGGCCAAAATTTGGGGGTTTTTTTGCCACGTGGCGTCGGGAAAAAATCATATGAATATCCCACAACTTTCTGCTTTTCTAAGTTCGTCCCATATGTCCTGAGATTATCCAATTTTCGTCCCGAAATTCAAATTTAAGCCGGAAAATGCATATGTCGGACACGTGCCACTACAACAATTCTGCAAAACGACAACGGTGGAAAACCGTTGTCGTTTGCTATAATTGAGCGTTGTCGTACCTGGCGTTGTAGTAGACCCCCACCTACCACAACGGTTTTTAACCGTTGTCGAAGACCTTAACCACAACGGTTTTTAACCGTTGTGATTAACAACAACGGTCTTTACGACAACGACAATTACAACTCAACTTAACCGTTGTCGTTTGTTTCACAAAGCTTATTGTTAACAACAGTTATTAACCGTTGTCGTTTGGGCCTTTACAACAACGATCATTACAAGGGTGTTTGACCGTTGTGGTTTTAAATTTTACGACCACATAAAGACAACGGTTTTTGACCGTTGTCGTTTAACCTTTATAATAGAAGTTTTTACCGTTGTCGTTTTTAACTTTTATTAGGTATTACTTTCCTATTTTAATATTTTTAAATAATAAATAATTCAATATAAATAATAAATAATTCACAAACAAAAAATCATGAGAGAAGCGATGATCAGAAAATACAAGAAAAGATAAATCAACCAATAAATCATAAACCCCACACGAATTCACACATTCGTACAAAAATCCATGTGAATCTAACAAAAACCCAATCCGATAATCAATCATGGTTATAGTCAGAAATCAATCTATCGATCAGAAAATAAGAAATCAATCCTTATACATAATAAAGCCATGCAACCGCAGAAAAACCCACTCAAGTATAGTAGGCATATCACAAAAGCCGCCACGACACCACACTAAGCCACCTGTCAATGCATCAGCAACCAAAAAGATGAAGTCAGTGAAGATAGAAGGTAAATTCAATGATGATCAATAAGCAGATGGTAAAAACACACATGAATACAACAAATAAGAAATAACCATTGTATTTCAAATCCAAATGCGATTATCACTAAATTCTCACATTTTCGTCACAAATTAAAGCAAATACCAAACAAAACTTTTTGTTCTCCACTGCTGCACCAACTATATCTTTTGTAATCTCCACAAGAGACTTAAAAACCTGGATTGAGCATAAATTTAAATAATTTCATGATGCTGAATAGACAACACCGGAAAATGATGCATATCACTAAACTAGAAATAAAAAGAGACAACATATATATACCCAGGGACGGACGCACGTAGGGGCCAAGGGGGGCACTGGGCCCCCCTGGCCCCGTTATAATGTGCTATTATATATGTTGGTCCCATCAAAATGTGCTATTATATATGTTTTTTTTTCAATTTTAATACAACTTAATTAAATAAAATAAATAATACTATAGTTTAATTTAAATTAGATGGATGTATTATTCTCTATAAGCAACAACGGTAAAGATGTTAAAAAATATAATGAATATAGAGACATTATATAATTTTTCTTCTTTTCGTAATTAAAATAATTTATTTATCTGATCTAAATTGGTAGTAATTTTCTAGTTTTATTTATAAAGTTGACAATTGTTGAGGCCCATGGACATGTTTAGGGGTAGTCCTCCTTTTAAATTTTTTAAAATATTAATTTTTAATGTAATTTATCCAATATTTTAAGTTTAGAGCCAAATTTTAATTTAATTTCTAGCCTGCAAAATTTGTCTCCTATTTGGTAAAATATTGGCACATAACCTTATAGCATAGTAAAAAGATTAAAAAAAAAAATCACCCCGTGAAATGAACTCCTAGATCTGTCTATAAATGGGCCCCCCTCGATCGAATTCCTGGGTCCGTCACTGGATATACCTCATCAATCATGGTTAAGAATTCAATTGCAGGCTGGAATAAGTTGACTTCCTTGCCCTATTACCACAAGAAATTCATTAAAATACATTCCATTATGAGTTTAGTGAGTTGAATTCATACTGGTTAAAAGATGATCATACTTGCTTGTTAGTAGACCTAATACAGTTTCTGTAGTCACTCGAAGCGGGCGAACTAGGCCCAATATGTCCACGCCATGACTTCTAGCATAGTAAAGTTCAATTAGACCTACAAATTCGTATACCTGAAGAAATAAAATAAAGGAAATGAAAATTAGACATGACCAAAAAGGCAATTAGGCCAGAAAATCTTCCAATTAATTCAACACAAATTATAATCACCTTGTCACGACTTCTACCGCTAATTATAGCAGCGGGGAAACACTTAGCCATATTGCTAACAGCAGCTCGCATCTGTGATACAAACCATGCAGTTTAAGTATAAAAAACTAGCCCAAAGCTTGATCCTAATTCTATATATATGTGTGTGTATTAAAAAACCAATGAAGTTTGTTGTCTTAAAAAATCTCCATTAGGAGATTACAAAAGGCCCCTAAGGTTCGGATTTTTCTTTCAGACACCCCTTTAATTTTATGAAATTGAAAGTTTGAAACAAAACAAACATCCACAGGTTTTCCTTTTTGTGATTGTATTTGTAATTATCCCTATTAGTGATTTTACTAGATCTATATCCATTTCCTCAAAGTTATATAGTAGATCCTTACAGAAATCGACATGAAGGCAGGATCAGGGTTGTCCACGATTGGAGATAAAGTCCTATCATAATCCAAGAACAATGCTATTTACTTCCCCTTTTCATTGTTTGCTATTTGCTCAAAAGAAGCAAGTGTTGAAGGATACTTGAGCTGTAAGAGATAAAACACAATTTATTACTACAATAGCCTCAATTTAAAGTTGAAACATGCAAGTAATCAAAATGGTGTACCATCTAGTTCCGGTAAGCAAGATTAGCGTCAGTTAGTGTTGTCTCGGTATTGGAGTCTTTTGTAATTGCTTTGTCAGGTCAGCGCCACCTCAGAAATTATCAACAACTTTTACTAAACTATCTCTACAATAATAAACCTAGAATGCAACCGGCAATGTTGATATAATTTTTTTATTTTATTATTATAACGGTTGTAATTGCGGCAAACAGTCATGCATAATGGAAAAAAAAAAACCAAAAATAAAAAATGGTAATTGAGATACTGGGGCCTCAAGAAATAAATGTTGTGGCGCTTTCCTGCATGTTGGATAATGATTTTAAGGACCCAACTAGATTACCATTACTCGTACATATCAGTATCAGATTTCAATAAAATTCTCGTCGGTCCCGAGTCAGACAACCCTATAATAGTGTTTAATTTTAGATCTTACCACTTTAAATATTGAACAATATTTTAGTACATTTTTAATTATATCGCACATCTCTTCTAAATTTCTTTTTTATATTGTACCCCAAATCGCAAATTCTGGATACGCAAATACCTAATTGAATTAAGTTACTAATTCAACTATGAACAAAATGTGGCAACACTAATAAGCATTATTTAATTTCAGCATAAAATGATTGGGCAATATATGTGTAAAATTATTAAGTGCAACCCAATTGATGTAAACTTGGTGTTGTGGAAACAATCGAATCACATGAAATAACAAATATGATCACAAGAAATGAAAATGAGAGAACATGAACAAACACATAGCGATTTTACGTGGTTCGACTGTAAAGTCTACATCCACGGAGCAGTATAGAATGCCATTTTCACTATGATCGAAATCAGTACAGAAATACAGGATCAATCACTCAAGAACAAGATTGAAGAAGAAAACCAAACACAAGAACAAGCTTAAAACCAACATAATCCCTCTTGTGTTCTCACTCTAAAATCCACCTCTCTCTCTCTCTAGATAGGTAGTATTTCCTCCAGAATGATCTCTCTCAAATCACCTTGTAACCGGGAAAGATATCCCTTATAAACTGATTCAAAACTGCTCCAGAAAACCTTAACAGAAAAACTGCCAAACTGATGCAAATTGAAAGACAACGGTTTTAGCTAAAAAGGTTGCGAAAAACTGTTGTAACCGTTTTTAACAGAATTTTCCATTTTTCTGTTTGAGCTTGAAATCCAATTCCAGAACTTGATTCTTCGAGCGATTAAGCCTAATTCTGAATGTGTTCAAGTCATTATTCATCACAAATCTCTACCTGACTTACACATGAAGATACAATACTTCTTTCAACCAAAAACTTCAAATGAAATTCTCCCTATATACTCTGCTCATGTCCAAACTCTGGACATGATTTAATCCTTGACAACTAATCAGCTACATTGTACCACTTGGATTAGTTCGAAGCAGTATATAAACTTCTCAGAGGGTAATGCTTTTGTGAGCATATCTGCAGCATTCTCTTTTGTGCATATCTTATGAACTTCTACATCTCCTCTCTCAATTATATCTCTCACATAATGCAGCTTCACATCTATGTGTTTCGACTTGTCATGAAAAACTTGATGCTTAACTAAGTGTAATGCACCTTGAGAATCACACAACACCTTAACTGACTTCTGCTTAATTCCAAATTCAGACATAATCCCTCTCAACCAGATTGCTTCTTTCACTGCCTCTGTCATTGCCATAAATTCAGCTTCTGTTGTTGACAATGCTACTACAGACTGCAACATTGACCTCCAGCTGATTGCAGCACCAAACAAAGTGAAAACATAACCTGATTGTGACCTCCTATTATCCAAATTTGCTGCATAATCAGAATCTACATAACCCTTTAAAGCTTCTGATGAATCATCACATCTTTTGAACATTATCCCATAATCTGCTGCACCTCTTAAGTACCTCATTATCCACTTTAGAGCTTCCCAGTGTTGCCTTCCTGGATTGGACATATACCTGCTGACAACACTCACAGCATGTGATATGTCTGGTCTTGTGCATACCATCACATACATAATACTTCCAACAGCATTTGAATATGGAATGCTGTTCATCTCATGAATCTCCTGCTCATCTCTTGGCTTCTGTTGTTCAGACAGCTTAAAATGTTGAGCCAAAGGAGTTGACACATGTCTTGACTCATCCATGTTGAATTTCTTCAACACTTTGTAAATATAACTCCTCTGCTGTAAGCATAATAATCTCTTTTGCTGATCTCTGACAATATCCATGCCAAGTATTCTTCTAGCCTCTCCTAGCTGTTTCATTTCAAATTAACTTTGTAAATCTTCCTTCAGCTTATCTATTTCAGCTTGATCTTGACTTGCTACAAGCATGTCATCCACGTATAGCAATAAGAAACTAACAATTTTCTGTCCAGCCTTTTTCATGAACACACAGTTGTCATACTTGGACTTGGTATAGCCAATCTTCTTCATACATCTGTCAAATCTGATGTACCATTGTCTTGAACTTTGTTTGAGACCATACAAAGATTTCTTCAATAAGCAAGCTTTATCTTCATTTCCAGAAAGTATGAAACCTTCTGGTTGTGTCATGAAGATAGTCTCTTTAAGCTCTCCATGTAAGAAAGTTGTCTTTACATCCAATTGCTCCAGCTTTAAATCCAATTGAGCAACCAAAGCAAGCAGTATTCTTATAGAGCAATGTTTGACTACAGGAGAAAAAATCTCATTGTAGTCTATCCCTTCTTTTTGAGTGAAGCCTCTAGCTACCAACCTGGCTTTGAATCTGATTTTCTCCACTCCAACAAACTCCACATTTTTCTTATAAATCCATTTGCAGCTTACTAGTTTCTAATTTGTTGGCCTTTTCACCAGAATCCAAGTTCCATTCTTCTCAAGTGAATCCATCTCTTCATTCATAGCAACAATCCAACTTTCTTTATCCTTGCTTTCTATGGCTTCTCTATAAGTTCTGGGCTCAGAATATTCAGTCTCTTCTGCTACAGTCAAGGTATAAGCAGTAAGATAGTCATTTCCATATCTAGTAGATGGTTTAATTATCCTTCTCTGCCTATCCCTTACAAGTTGATATTGGCTGATATCTTCTTCCTCATCATATCCATCATTTGGATCTTCTCTGTTATAATCATCTTGATCATAGTTTTCTTCTTCATCATCATGCTCCATTTCAGTATGCATTATGTCATCTTCATGGTTGAGCTCAATCTGTTGCTCCCTTTTCATTGGCATTTTGCATTCATCAAATATTTGAGATTTAGTGACGACAAAATTCGTCATGTAACAATCATATTTCGTCACTATAAGTATTTGGTGATGAAATTTTAGCGTCACAACGATCGTCATGGTATGTCCGTGGTATTAGGTATATGTGACAATATTTGAATTCGTCACCAAAAGTATGACTTTTAATGACGTTAAATGTTATCGTCGCCATATCTTATAATTTGTAGTAACGCCTAATTCGTCACTTTTAGCATCCAATTTTTGTCATCGTATATAGTATTTCGTCATTGAAAGTAAAGATATAATATGACAAAAGCTATTTTTGTCATCAAAACATCAAATTTCGGTGACGAAAATGAATATATTACTCAACTCATCAAACTTTGGTGACACTTTCATTGTCACAACTATATTCATTATTTTGTCATGTTTATAATAAATCGTCACGAAAGAGTTAATTTATAATTACAATATACCTGTTGTCGCTTTATCAATATCTATAGTGACGACGCCTTACGTCAGCAAATACTAAAAATTAGTGATGACATTTCACCGTCACTAAATACGTACAAGTGGTGACGACGTGTTTTATCACAATAAAATTACATGGAGTGACAAAAATTGTATTTGTCACTAAAGGCTTGGATATGCCGACAATATATTTTGTCATTGTAGAGTGACATCTAGTGACAAAAATTATTGTCACTAAATGAGTATAAGTAGTGACGACTGAAGTGTGTTACCATATAATTGTATAAGTAACAACAATATAAATTGTCACTAAAGACAAAGATATAGTGACGATATATTTTGTCATTATAAAGTGACATCTAGTGACATTTTTCGTCATAATATAAATATGTACGGTGACACGCTAGTTGTCACGGAAAGTTAATTTCTAGTGATAATTTTCTCAAACCGTCATCTTAATATATTTGTTTATGACGTAGAATAAATTTATATGCAACGACGCAATTCGTCTTGAAAATGTAATTTTGGCGACAAAAATGTAAAACATCATTAAATGGATCTTCTGGTGCCACAATATTGTCTTACTTTTAAAATTGTAAATGCATTAAATTAAACAACGCAAAAAGGGGGTAAATGAATAAGCAAGAAGACTAAGTAGAATGAGATTATTTAGCATGCTTAAGAAGTTCAAAACATCCAACATAAATATCCGGAATAAATAAAATCTTTTAGAACATAAGACAGACTTGCTAGTCATCACTTAAATAAAGAAAAATGACTGCTTTTGAGAAAAATAAAAATAAAAATTCTAAATGTTATTTTCAAACTTCACTCATTCCATATCCCAAAATGGTAATGATCAAAACTTTCTCGTCCTTCAACTTCTTCACCGGTGCATCAAATCTAAAAAAGCCAAAAAAAATTAACCAAAAAAAAAAAAAAAGAAATCTATCAAATCGATTGTTCAATATAAAAAGAAATGATAAAAAAAATATGAGTATTTCAGAGAGAATAAGCTAACCTTATAAATGTCTTAGAGTTGTGCTCCAACACTTTCAAAAATAAATGTATATAACTTGCCCAACTTTCTTTTGCCCCATCAAATTTTCATGTGACATTCTTTAAACATGTGTACGTTTATACAACTCAATTCTATCATAAGGTTCTCCATTTAGCTCGTTTTTAGACTGGAACAAGTAAATAAAAAAAATTACAACCACAAACATTAGAAGTATAAAAAACAATGATGAAGGTCACGAGAAATAAAATAGACATCAATTTATTATAAATAACTAAAGAAGAAAAAAGGCTAAAACTAACAATAATTCTATCAATGTTTCCCCTAAATATATTCAACAAATCTTCTTTAAAAAAATGATAGAATTAATAAAAAGTATGTAAAACGTCAATTAATTGACGTTTTACATACTTTTTATTAATTCTATCATTTTTTTCCCTAAACTCAATCCTAAAATGTCTTTTTTAGGGAAAAAAATGATAGAATTAATAAAAAGTATGTAAAACGTCAATTAATTAGGCGAAGATAGAAAACAATGGACAAACTATAATACATACAAATAAAAAACCAGTAGAACCAATTAGGCGAAGATAGAAAACAATGGACAAACTATAATACATACAAATCAAAAACCAGTAGAACCAGTTCTGATCAGGTACGTGATAATCCTTGATAATAACACAATTATAACTTAATCTAACTTATAAGAACAAAATCACACCGATACAATTATAACATAATCTAACTTATAAGAACAAAATCACATAAATTTTAAAGATAATGAGTAGTAGGTGATCATCACATTAATACACCATCAAATCTCTATGTTGCAACACCCCAGCAAGCATGAGTAACTCTTAAAATTAAAGATCATAAGTTTCGTACTTTTGAGTTTCATGAGTTTAAAAGCAACAAACAATTAAGATTAGAACATCACCAGCCGCTACTTCCTTCTTCTTCTTTCTTTTTCTTCTTCGTTTATAGAAAACGTCACTTTCTATCAAGAGGAAAATGAAAATTTTAAAATTCCGCTTAAGCCTGAAAAATATTTTAGCCGCTAAAAAGAATCTAAAACCACCTAAAGATGTAAAAAAAAAATAAAAAAATCCTGCAAATAAAAGAAAGAAATCCAGCACAAAAAAAATTCAGAAGCCATATAAAGGTCCAAAAAAGAAGACATATATAACAAACAAACTAACAGCTAAATCTCTCCTGATATTTCGAAGAACTAAAAACAATGATAAGAACAAAACAAAAATAATAATATTAGAAAATAACAAAATTATCTGACAACAGAACTTATCTTTTATTTGCGAGTGATCCACATGATACTAAGATTCAATTGTAACACAGTACAGATCAATTAACTACCAGAAAGAAGAGAATTTGATCTGAGCATATGTCTGCGGAAGAGAATTTGATCTGGGCGTACATATATGTCGAAGAGAAAGGTCGAGACGAAGTCAGTGTTAATAACAAATACAATACCAATAAATGATTATTCAATTTCGGTTGATTTGGGCGGTATCTGGGAATTTCTTTTCAGTTGATTTGCAAATATATGGGGATTTGATTTGGGAATATATGATAATGCCTATTGTGAGATATATATATATATACCTTAAACATAAAAAAAAAATCGTTGAAAAGTCTTTTTTTGATGATGTGTTTTTTTGTGGTGTTTTTGAATTATTTTAAATTATAAAATCATGACTTTCTCTCTCACTTATTACGGGAAATAATAGTTGGGTGGTTAAAGTCCCTACAAATGAGGAAGATACACCAATAAGATTTTTTCCTTTTTCTTTTGTTTTTACTTTTTCTGTTAATATTTAAAAGTCTTATAACTTTTTCGTCTCAACTTTATTTTTTACAAAAAATATACTGAATTATACTTATTTTCACGATCTTCGATTTGACATCCATTTTTCATATATATAATTAAAATATAAATTAGTTTTTTTTTATTATTATGGTATATTTTAATTTTTAAATTTTTTGTATTTAAAATAAAGATGTTAGAAAATTTCAAAATAATTTTTTTAGAAGATTATTTTTATTTTATTCTTTTGCTTTAGGTTTACACTTTACAATTGAAAATTTTAGACATATTGATTAAAGTGATTTATTGATTGATCATTGAATTAGTTTGTTTCTCTTTCTTTAATCGTGAAAAAGAAATGTTAACTATAAAAAATAAATGTATAATTTTTACTTAATTTTAATAAATAAAATATGGTAAAAGTTTTTACCAATAAGTTTAAATATGTTTGTGTCCAAAAGTTTCCAATGATTAATAAAACAGAATATAGAAGTTTTCATATTCTGTACAGCCATGAGAAAATATTTATAATTAAATAATTACTTGATGGAAAATTCTGAAATTTGTACAGGATAAAAAAGACATACTGTAGAACGACATATTCGAAAATCATAATATTTGAAGATATATAAATATATATTACAAATTTTCTAGATGGAAAAACAGAATATTTAAAATCTGGATCAGCGAAGATAGAATATTAATATAAAATAAATTATGACTCATATGAGATTGAAATTTTTACAGTAACTTGAGAACTGTTGGTGTAATATTATATAAAAATTCATCAAAAACTAATAAGTATAGATATGATTTTCGAATTTTATAAAGAAGATACCTGAAAATAGAGTGAAGGAGGAAAACGAGGTTCGGACGATGATGTCGGCTTCCCGAATGCCCCTACTGTGTTTTGGACAAAATTTTATGAAAAATAGATTATTTCGGTTGTGATTTTAATTTATGACATGAATCCCTTATTTATAGATTATATATCTATAAGGTTTAGGACTCCTAATTAGACTAGGAAATTGTTATCTTGTTCCCTAAGTAAAAATAATGGGTTTATGCTTGACTAATGCATTGGACTTATGTCTAAATTAAATATTGAAAAATCTGATAACATAAAATATGCTTTTAGCTTTAAATAAAATAATTTTTGACATAATTAATAATTAATAAAATAGAATAAAAATCATAAGACAAAAAAAAAAAAGTAAATATAACAAATGATTAAATAATTTACGGGGTATTACAACAAATTTTATAAATAAATAAAGAACGATATTATTCCCGTCTTTAAAAATTTCAGAAATCCTAAACATAGATTAAAAAAAATAATTCACATTAACAATTTATAAATTAATACATAATTTGGAGAAGATATTTTTCAGATTAATTTAGAGGTAATAACTATATAATAATTTCAGTGAAAACTATACTTGAATGAGTAATAGCTGAGTTGGTAGAGTACTTACCTTGACCTTCAAGAGCTCTTGGGTTCAAACCTACCTTGGATGTTTTATTTTACTTTTATTACTTTAACTTGATATGTTAAATATATTGAGTATGAATAAATCTCAAATGAGTAATAGCTGAGTTGGTAGAGAGTATACCTGATCTTTAGGAGGTGTTGGGTTCGAATTCAACTCATGTTTTTAATTTACTGTTTTTATTTTAACTTCATATGTTAAATATAATGAGTAAGAATTAATTAATAATATAAGCTTTAGACTAATTGGTACAAAACTTGGGGCCTTTTATTGAAGGTCTAATGTTCAATTCCTAACAATGTTAATTTTTTCTTTTTCTAGTTCACACTTCTAATATACAAATTAATGAACATAATCAACAAATTTAAATATCTTAGACGAAAAAAATTTTACATGTTTTAATTAATATAATTCAACAACAAAAAAAATATAAAATAAAAAATATTTTAGTTATGATATTCGTATTTGTCATCATATATATCACACAAACATATTAAATTGTGAATGAAATATCTTGCAATTTCACCAAATATAACATTTGTGACAAAATAATTTTGTTATCCTTTCGACGAATAATAAAGGTAACGAGTTGGTACTCGTCGTCAGTGAATATGAATATTCACGATGGAGTAATTTTGTCCCTTAATATTTTTAAACATTTGTGACAAGTTTTAATGTTATCACAAATTCAAATATGACAAACTAATTGCCTTTCGTCACCAAATTCAATTAAATATGACGACATCATTTCGTCACACTTACGCACGAGTACTAATAATGAAATATTGTGTCGTCACTAATAAAAAATGATTGTGACGCTGAACATCGTCATAAATTAATAATATTTTTTATCATTAAAATCAGTGGTGACAAATTTATTTATATCGTCATGAAATATAAGAATAGGTGACAAATAAGAATCGGTCATTAGTTTTTTTAAACAATTAGTGACGATATGACATTGTAACGAAAGAATAAAATAGGTGACACTAAAGACCGTCGCTAGTTAGTTTGTACTTGTCGTGAAAAGGTTACCCTCCAAAATTTTGGTACGAAATTCTATCTCTAAGAATGATTGTGACACATTTCCAATGTTCGTCATGATATATGCTAATTAGTGACGATTTTTTTTTTTAAATAATGACAAATATAAAAGTTGTCACAATAACGAATATTATTACGACGAAAATTACATTCGTCGCTATTATGCAACAAAACGTGACAAAACTTTGTGCGTCAAGAAGAAAATCGTCAGAAAATAACATATTTCTTGTAGTGTAATGTCACATCCCTACTGATAATGATCTTGTTCATCCCATTCTCAATGCACCAGAGTCTATAACCTTTAACCCCTTTGGGATATCCAAGCATTATGCACTTTATGGCTCTTGCCTCCAGCTTGTCCTGCTTTATATGGGCATATGCCATACATACAAATACCTTTAGGTGTGAATATTTTGGAGGGTTTCCCACCTTTCTTCTGGTGCCATAAAGTCATTTGCTGTTGATGGACTTCTATTGATCAGATATGCTGCTGTTGTTGCAGCTTCCCCCCAGAATTTCTTCTGTAACCCTGAAGTCAGAAGTAGACATCTGATCCTTTCTGTGATTGTTCTATTCATCCTCACAGCAACTCCATTTTGCTGAGGATGACCAGGGGCAGTCCTGTGCCTCTTCATTCCTTTTCCTTTACAGAATTCCTGAAATTCCTCTGAGAGGAACTCAAGTCCATTATCTGTTCTTAGACATTTCAAAGGTGACCCTTTCTCAGTCTCTACTTCAGCACACCATTCCTGGAACTTTGTGAATGCATCAGATTTATTCTTGAGTATGTATATCCAAACCTTTCTTGAGTAATTATCAATTATACTCAGAAAATACCTTCCTCCTCCCATTGTCTCAGTCTTTGAGGGTCCCCACAAGTCAGAGTGTGCATTGTCCAGAGGTTTCTTTGAAGTCTGCTTTCCAACAGGAAATGATTTCTTTACACTTTTACTTAAAATACACACTTCACATGGATCTATTTTAAAACTTGTCTTGCTCTGCAAAAGGTTTTGTTTCAGCAATGCATTCATACCTTTTTCACTCATATGGCCTAACCTTTTATGCCATATATCTGATTCATTTTTCACAACACTGTTTGCATCCCCTATCACAGTTTCTGCTAATAGATAATACAAACTAGATTTCTTGATCCCTTTCATGACCAGTTTTGAATTCTTGTACACATGCAGAGATCCATTTTCAGATTTGAACTCACAACCTTTGTTTTCTAGAGTGCCTAGACTTATGAGGTTTCTTTTGAGGAGAGGGATGTATCTTACCTCTGTCAGGATTTTTTCTGATCCATCATGCACCCTCAGCTTGATGCTGCCAATTCTTTCCACTGGACATGCTTGGTCATTCCCCAGCATAACACTTCCAGATCTTGATTGCTTGAATTCATGAAACCATTCAATATTTGGACACATATGAAAACTACATCCAGAGTCAAGAATCCACTTATCATCAGTCTTGACATCTGTTATGTTCAAAACATCAGAATTTTCTTCTGCTTGAGCCAAATCAGCAGTGCTTGTGTTTTGGCCTTTCTGAGCTTGCTTTCTCTTGAACTCATAACAATTTTTCTTCAGATGTCCCGGTTTCTTGCAATGGAAACATTTTCTTGTTTCTTTTTCATCTGCCGTCTTAGATTTCATTTGCTGATTCTTCTTGTTTTGATTTCCTGGAAACTGCTTCTTCTTGGGATGGTTTCCTGGTCTTATGCTCAACCCCTCAGCCTGCAAATCCCCTTTGTAACCACTTGAGTGTTGCATCTCCTTTGCTCTTAATGCGGTTTGGACCTCAGCAAGACTAATTTTGGTTTCTCTGTCATATAACATAGCATCTTTTAGATGTTCATAACATTTTGGTAAGGCATTCAACAGGATGATGGCTTTGTCTTCATCCTCCACTTTTGCTTCTATTCCTTCCAAGTCATCTAGATGTTTGCTAAACACCTCCAGCTGGTCATCCATGGATTTTCCTTCTTGAATCTTGAAGGAGTACAATTTCTGTTTGATGTATAAACGGTTAACCATGGTCTTCTTCTTGTACAACTCCTCCAGTTTATTCCAGACTTCTTCAGCAGTTTGTTCCTTTGCCACTTCTCTTAGCACTTTGTCTGCTAATGACAAAATAATGGTGGAATGAGCCTTTTCCATGCGCTCGGCCCTTTGATCCGCATCCATGGACCCTGGGAAGCCTTTAATCCCCTTCAAAGCACCAGCTGACCCTTGCTGCACCATCAGTGCCCGCATCTTGACTTGCCATAATCCAAAATCGTTTCTACCGTCAAACTTCTCTACATCAAATCTCATGGCTGCCATTGTTTCTTCTGAAAACCAGAACCGCAGCGATCAACGTGATTCAATTCCCACAGATGGCGCCAATTTGTTGTGGAAACAATCGAATCACATGAAATAACAAATATGATCACAAGAAATGAAAATGAGAGAACATGAACAAACACACAGCGATTTTACGTGGTTCGACTGTTAAGTCTACATCCACGGAGCAGAAGAGAATGCCATTTTCACTATGATCGAAATCAGTACAGAATTACAGGATCAATCACGCAAGAACAAGATTGAAGAAGAAAACCAAACACAAGAACAAGCTTAAAACCAAGCTAATCCCTCTTGTGTTTCTCACTCTAAAATCCACCTCTCTCTCTCTAGATAGGTAGTATTTCCTCCAGAATGATCTCTCTCAAATCACCTTGTAACCGGGAAAGATATCCCTTATAAACTGATTCAAAACTGCTCCAGAAAACCTTAATAGAAAAACTGCCAAATTGAAAGACAACGGTTTTAGCTAAAACCTTTGCGAAAAACTGTTGTACCCGTTTTTAACAGAATTTTCCATTTTTCTGTTTGTGCTTGAAATCCAATTCCAAAACTTGATTCTTCAAGCGATTAAGCCTAATTCTGAACGTGTTCAAGTCATTATTCATCACACTTGGGTTGGTCCGTTAGAAACAAAGTCCGACAAAACATGATGTACAAAAAGGAGGGGCTAAGGCATTAACCCCCAACCTGTATATAGAAAACTTAATTGTCTTACCATTAGAAAAGGAAATAGGCAATCAACAATTTAAAGCCTATCTAGAAAATCTAAAGTTTTGATAACCCAAAGCATTTATATAAAAAAAAGCCACGAAGGCTTTTACACTCAGAAATATTACAAAATTCAAATGAAGATTTCCTCTTCACCACTAAATTAGCCAATTGATTTGCAGTAGAGTTCCCTTCTCTATGTATGTGAGAAACCTTCAACTCAATCCCCCTTGAAAGTTTCTGAAAATCTGGTAAAATTGCTTGATAGGACCAGTGTCTTACTGCATTGTTTCTCAACATATAGAATATAGTAAGTGAGTCCATTTCAAGGCAAATTATTTTTTCTAATCCCTTTTTAAGATAGAGCTTAAGAGCCTCAATAATATCATTCAATTAAGTTGTCATTGTATCAACATTGCCCAGTAAATTGCAGAAACAAGATGCAGATTAGAGTCTCAAATGATTCGCACAACCCCAGCAAGCCATGGTTACCTTTAAATGCCCCATCAATGTTAACTTTGAAAACCCATCATTTGGGGGTTTTCAACGGATCGAAAAAAAAATCCTCTTTTTTCATCGCATGAATTCCTTAAATTTCATCCAAAATCCAAAAGCCTCTCCAAAATCCAACAAGGAGCAAACTCACATTAGACATAACTCTAAGCTTATCCACTACCTAGCTACCTTTGGATTTGGAAAGCAGAAGGCATTTGGTCCTGAAACATTGTAGCACACCAAATAAACTAGAACACAAGGAAAGGTAGAGTGATGAGAATGTGTTCTGAATTTTCCACTTTGGAAAGTCAAAGAGAGATCAGTTATGGTAATGTGAAATAGATTAGCAAAGTTCCAACCCTTAAGAGTATTTCACATTACATTTCGAAGAGAGAGTGACAAACTTTATGTGAGACCCATAATTTTATATTATATTCATATACAGAATATGACTCTCTCTCTCTCTCTCTCTCTCTCTCTCTCTCTCTCTCTCTCTCTCTCTCGCTCGCTCGCTCGCTCTCTCTCTCAAATGGGAAGGAGATCACATATTTCAAACGGTGTTCCATCTCATATTCAAACTCTATCACCACTTGTCAATTACATTTACTGATTAAGTAAGAATAGAAGATAGAACACCATTTAAAATAGGTGATCTTATCCATCCAAATTCACTATAAAGTTTTGAAATATATATATCTAAAGTCAATTTTTAAGGGAAAATGAGAACGAGTCATTCCAGTTCTTCAAAGTTTTATATTAAACTTAAGAGAAGGTTCATTGTCATGTCTAACTCTGCATCTCCAATGTAGTGTATATTCACCTTATTATGAGAAGTTAAATATAAATTTGTTGCAGTTAAGAAGTGTTAGAACAAAAAGGATTCATATTTTCGTAAATGTATTTTCTGTTATGTTTCTCTGAGTAATGTACAAGAGATTTTATAGTACAAGGTTATGTCTAATTAAAGAAAAGAATCAAATCAAGATCCCTTAATAGAGGGAATCTCCTACTAATCAACTAATAAAGAAAGGAAAGAATATCAAGACTTAATCTTTTCCTAATTCTACACTTCCCCTCAAGTTGGTAGGTGGAGTATCCCACATCCCTAACTTGCTAAGAATTCTATGGAAGGCTCTTCCAGAGATAGCTTTTGTTAAGATATCTGCAAGTTGGTCTTCAGATTTGACAAATGGAAGAGTGATATCTTCATTATCCAACTTCTCCTTGATGAAATGTCTGTCGATCTCTACATGCTTGGTTCGATCATGCTGTACAGGATTATGTGAGATGCTAACCGCCGCTTTGTTGTCACAGTAGAGTTTAAAGGTTCTTGTCTCTAACAGACCCATCTCAGTCATTAATTTCTTTATCCACAACAATTCCGTAATCCCCTTCACGATCCCTCGAAATTCTTCTTCTGCACTAGAGAGTGCCACCACCTTTTGTTTTTTACTCCTCCAGGTTACAAGGTTACCTCCTACGAAAGTGAGATATCCAGCTGTAGAACGTCTGTCTGTGATATTTCCTCCCCAGTCAACATCAGTGTACCCGAAGACATCCAAGTGCTTGTTCTTTCGGAAGAATATCCCTTTTTCCGGGGATGATTTTAGGTACCTTATGATCCTTATGGCTGCATCCATGTGTTTCACCAAGGGTTTATGCATGAACTGACTTATGACTCCAACTGCGTACGCGATGTCTGGTCTTGTGTGTGAAAGGTAAATCAATTTACCAACAATCCTCTGATATTGTTCCTTATCTGTTGGCTTATTGCTCGAGTCCCCTCTTAGCCCGTGACTGACGGCGATCGGGGTTTCCGCTGGTTTACAATCTAGGAGCCCTGTCTCAGCAAGAAGGTCCAGAACGTACTTTCTCTGAGACAAGAATATTCCTTCCTTCGATCTCATCACTTCTATCCCGAGGAAGTACTTCAACCCACCAAGATTCTTCATTTCAAATTCGGAGAACAAATTCCTTTGAAGGAGTTGGATTTCTTCTTCATCGTCTCCTGAAATAATCATGTCATCCACATAAATAATTAAGCATGTAATTTTAGAATACCTCCTTTTCAGGAACAATGTGTGATCTGAGTTGCTTTGAGTATATCCGTATTTCTTCATCGCCGAAGTGAACCTTCCAAACCGGGCTCGAGGTGACTGTTTCAGCCCATAAAGAGACCTCCTTAATCGACATACTTCTCCTTCTTCAAACTCTCTTTCAAAGCCCGGTGGAATTTCCATGTATATTTCTTTGTTCAGATCTCCATGAAGAAACGCATTCTTCACATCAAACTGGTATAGAGGCCAGTCACGATTTGCTGCTACTGAGAGCAAAACTCTTACTGCATCCAATTTTGCCACAGGGGAAAAAGTTTCTGCATAATCGATTCCATACACTTGAGTGTATCCTTTAGCGACCAATCGTGCTTTGTACCTTTCTACTTTGCCGTCTGGGTTATATTTGATGGTGAAGACCCATCTACAACCAACTGGTTTCTTCCCTGGTGGTAACTTGCTTTTATCCCATGTTCCACTTTTGTTGAGAGCTATTATTTCGTTGTTCATTGCCTCCCTCCATTCTGGATATTTCTGTGCTTCTTCTGCATTTCTGGGTATCCATGTAGTGGATAGCTTTTCTCTGAAAGATTGAACTTTTCCGCTTCCTCCAGAAATAAAGTTAACAACGGGATATTTGGATTTCTTCGGCTTGTATTCAGGACTGTACCTCTGAGGAGGAATCCCTCTGTTCTGCCTTGGTGGGAGAGAGTAAGAGTTCTCGTCTTGACCTGTGATGTTAGGACAAGATACAGAATTTGGAGGATAACCATAAGTCTCAGGATCAGAATCAGAAGTTTGTACCTCCGAGATATTCGGTTCAAGAGATGTTGGGCTGAGGTTCATTAAGGTGGACTGTACTTCTTCAGAATGATTCGGTTCCCAGTTTTCAGTAAACAACCAATCAGAGTGTTGACCTGTGTTCTCCCCCTCAACACCTGATTTACTAGAAACGTAATAGTACTCTGTTTCGATAAACTTGCAATCCATCGTAACGTAAATTTTCTTGGTGATGGGATCAAAACACCGATAGCTTTTATGATGAACCCCATAACCAAGGAAAACACACTTCACAGCACAAGGGTCGAGTTTATTATGATGGATTTTTGGAATGTGGACATATACAGAACATCCAAATATCCTAGGTTGTAGCATAAGGATGGAGGGTAGAGTAAATTTGGAGGAGAGAACTTGTAGAGGGGTTATGAATTTTAGCACCCGTGTGGGTAATCTATTAAGGAGATAGATAGCAGAGGCAACGGCTTCAAACCAATAATTGGTCGGTACTTGGGATTCAAGTAACAGAGCACGGGTGATTTCTAAGATATGGCGATTTCTCCGTTCAGCTACCCCGTTCTGTTGAGGTGTATAAGGACAAGTGGTTTGGTGGACAATCCCATTTTTTTGAAAAAAGGTTTTGAAGTCATGGTTAACATACTCCCCCCCATTGTAGGATCGGAGGATCTGGATAGTGCTGTGAAACTGATTTTTTACAAGATTAAAGAAGTCAACAAACCGACTATAGACTTCAGATTTTTGTTTCAAAAAATACACCCAAGTCATACGAGTGCAGTCATCAATAAATAAAACAAACCACCGAAAATCAGTATCTATTGAATCAGGAGCGGGCCCCCAAACATTAGAATGAACAAGCGAAAACGGCACAAAATTTTTATTATCCGTAGAAGAAAAAGAAGTTCGGTGGCTTTTGGCCAAATGACAAGTATCGCATAAAACACGATTATTCTTTGAAAAAAGAGAAGGAAACAAGTGTTTAAGATAATCGTCTGAGGGATGACCTAACCGACGATGCCACAACCATATTTGCCGGTTCTGAGACCCTTGAGCTATATACGCAGTTCCTCCTTCAGACAACTCATCAACATAGTACAGTCCATTCTGTTCAGAACCACGCCCAATTATCTCCCTCGAACGAATATCCTGTAACAAACAGAAGTTCGGATAGATCAGTGCCACACAGTTAAGCTCCTTTGTCACTTGGCTGATGGATAATAATTTGCAAGATAGAGATGGAACATAAAGACAATTAGACAGTTTGATTTTCGGAGAGATTTCAACAGACCCTGCCCCTTGAACCGGAAAAAATCCTCCATTAGCATTTTTAATGAAAGTTTTTTTCGGTTCTGATGACTCAATAATATCATTTCGATCAAATGTCATAGTGTCCGTCGCGCCACAATAAAAAATCCATTTTTTTTTTATCATTTTCTCTTTTTACATGTAGTGTATTAGAATTAGAGTTCATTTTGGGATTTTTTAAGTGGGATGGGGGCAAAATAGGAAACTTGCTCCCATTAGGGTTATAAACCCTTCCCCCATCCCTCATACCTTCATTCACGCCCTCGGTCCTTTCTCCTCTGGTTTTCGCCGCTTCGTAT
The DNA here is from genome assembly GCA_958295605.1 of Ajuga chamaepitys. Taxonomy (NCBI): domain Eukaryota; kingdom Viridiplantae; phylum Streptophyta; class Magnoliopsida; order Lamiales; family Lamiaceae; genus Ajuga; species Ajuga chamaepitys. The sequence goes on from OY282501.1 coordinate 5,560,221, forward strand.
CTCTTCCCTTCTTTGGGGTTTCCGCCATGGATGAAGGCGGCGACCCCACTGGTTGATGCTGATGGGATGTTGCCACCGCCGCTGGTGGCCTGTTCAGAGTTGCCGTGGGTGGTGGCCGTCGCCGCCCTTCCTCCGCCGCTATTCCTCTGTCGGTGACGGTTTTCGTCCCACCATTCGGGATACCCATTCAGATGAAAACATGTCTCCCTGGTGTGCTTGTTTCCACCACAGTGGGTGCACTTGAGTTTATCTTTATCGGGTTGGCGGGATGATGATCTTTGAGAGACTATCCGCTCTCCTCTGGGAACCCCTTTAGTGGCGAACGCCTCTCCTGAATTTTGGCATTCTTCAGACGCCATCATTACCCCGATCCGGAGTGTTTCCCGATGGATCGTAGCATATGCGGCTGCCAGAGAGGGAAGAAGGTCCTGGTTCAAGATATCCCGTTTTACGGGATCGAATATGTCATTTACTCCGGCCAAAAACTGGTATAATCTCCCTTCCTGTGTTAAACGATTATAAAGTTGTATATTTTCTTCTCCCGTGAATTTGTTGGGTTGCCTTTGGTCGATTTCAGCCCATATGGCTTGAAGGTTGCTATAATATTGTTCTAATGTTTGATTTCCCTGTTTGGTTTGGCTTGCTCGAGTCATCAACTCGAAGATCTGCAGGTAGTTCGTGCCACTGTTATATGTGGCTTCCAGTCCTTCTCATAGTACCTGCGCTGTCAGATACTGTAGAAAATTGGGCACTAGGGTTGGTTCGATGGAATTGATAATCCTTTTACGGCATTGTCGATGGCGTCCCACGTTGAGAAACCGGGGTCACTGACGGAAGGGGACGGAGGATGGCCTGTGATGTGGTTGCCCCGTCCTCTTCCTCTGATGAACATCCCCATCAGTTTCGACCAAATTGCATAATTTCGGTCATTCAGTTTCATATTCACCATCAAAGGTTATGTTTCGATTGTCGGGTTCTGGTTCATGGCATTTTTCTGAAGATACTGGATAAGGGTTGTAATATCAGTTTCTGAAGGTTGTGAGAGTGTTGTTTCGGTCGAGTTTGCCATGGTAGATGATGAGAACGAAAGTTCGTCTTCAAAGAAGATCGATACTCCGCTCTGATACCATGAAGGAACAAAAAGGATTCATATTTTCGTAAATGTATTTTCTGTTATGTTTCTCTGAGTAATGTACAAGAGATTTTATAGTACAAGGTTATGTCTAATTAAAGAAAAGAATCAAATCAAGATCCCTTAATAGAGGGAATCTCCTACTAATCAACTAATAAAGAAAGGAAAGAACATCAAGACTTAATCTTTTCCTAATTCTACAAGAAGTTGTCTTAAATCATTCAACGCCAATTTATTACACCTAATTTTTATTTTGCTAGATATTTACATTAACTATTTAGTAAATACATGGTTTTTACCTCCTTTTGCAATTTATTTATACATTTTCAACAAATGCAAATAAAATATATGAATTTTTTAATTGGTGCAGTTTTATATCATAATTCAAGGAGATCGACGCCTAGCATGTTGTTGGACCCAACATAAGTCAAAAGCTTTTGCATTTACTTTAATACTTAAAATTTGTCACATATTAAATTTATGTTCATTCTCTTTGCTTAGTTATGTGACTTACACTGATAGTGCATGTCAAGCTTTGGTTGCTAAATCATCATAATTTCACCAAGAAGTTACATTCATATATAAAATTGTAAAGAAAAATAATACTAAAATATTGACGAATTATTTATTATTTCAAAAAAGAGAGAGAGAGATTATTAAATTGCAAAAAGTGGTCAACGTAATGTATTTTTCACCCATTTAATTTATTAGTTTGAGTTTAAAAAAAATGAAAATAATCAAATCCGGTATCAATTTATATCTTATTAATTATGAAAAGGAAGAAAAATATAAAGTTGAAACTTGAAAGTAATTACAAGATATTTTCATGATTTTGGAGGGTCTAGAAGTGATCCTCTATATTATTAAAATCTACTACGTTATTTATGTTCATTTCGCATTTTTCTTTTAATCGTATATGCGTAATTTGCATTTTATTTTGAAAGTGGTTAATTGTAAGTTTTTTTTTTTTTTTTTTTTTTTTTAATTTGTGTTTGTATTTTAATATGGCATGTTATGTATTTTTTGTAGTTATACTTTGTAATATAAATGAAGTAGGTTTTTATTTGAGCGCATCCAATCCATATACCCTATTCAATCTATCTCTTATCATCCCTTATCGAATCCATTTTTCTTACCCAATTTCCTCACCCCCAAATTACAACCCCAACCCCCCTTCCCATTGTCACCCAGCTACCCAAACCTGCAGCCCCCCTTCCCCCGAACAAACACTTGCCACAAAAATCGTGTCACGATATTAACAACAAATCGTCATTTGATACGATATACACTTGCCACGAATCATATCTCAAAACATAATTGTCGCGAATTCGTTTGAATGAAAAATAATTACCACGAATCGTCATTTAACACAATGCACATTTACCACGAATCGTGTTGCAACACACACTTGTTGTGAATTGTGCCATAACACACTTGCCACGAATCGTCATTTGACACAATACACATTTTTCACAAATCATCATTTCACGATACACACTCGCCAAAGATTTGTATAATTTTACCTTTCTTACAGTCGTGTCACTATTGTCACGGATCTGCCACGGATTCTAATACATTTGCCAAGATACACAATTATCACGACTTTGTATATCTTACTGTCGTGGCAATATTACCATGACATGCACTTACCACATACATCGACAAGATACGCATTTGTCACGACACATAATTACCATGATCTTCATTTGACACGATACACACTTGCCACGAATCGTGTGTTGCGCGAAATTGTGCCGCGACACACTTGCCACGAATCGCCATTTAACACGAATTTGTTTAATTATACCCTTTCTTACTGTCGTGTTACTATTGCCACGAATTTGTCATATGTGCCATGGATATGCCACATGTGCCACGTATTATGTGGGGCTAGAAGCCAGAGGATGAGAACGTAGAAAAAATGACTTGGAAGTAGGGGTGGGGCTTGGGAGGCGTAATTTTCTTTTTTTGGCTTGGAGGTGCACTACAACAAATAAGGGAATTAGGGACGCATGAAAAACGTCACTAAAAGTCATAAAAATGTCACTAATAGTTATGTGGGACGAAATTATTTCGTCATATCAAACGTCACAATATCCTAGTCGCTAATAGTATTGAGTGAGTCTTGTGTGTGAACGGTAACACGTGTGACGAAATACACTTTTACAGAAAACATTGATACTTTTACAGGAAAAAGTGATACTTTTACAGGTATAAATTTACTTTTGCTACAAAAAGTTATACTTTTTTGTTCAAAAAAGGTGATACTTTTACAGATAACGTGATACTTTTACCACAAAAAATGATACTTTTTCCCGTCACACCGTGTGACGGCCGTGTGACGGTTACGAGTTTTTGCCAATAGTATCTAGAGACGAATTTTTCAAAACGTCTCTAAAACATTTTTTTAGTGACGTTTCTTAATTGTCTCAAAAGATTATTTTTAGTTATGTTTTTCTAATTGTCTCAAAAGATTTCTTTTAGTGACATTTTTCAATTGTCTCATAAGATTTCTATTAGTGACCTTTTTTTATGTCTCAAAAGATTTCTTATAGTGTTCCTTTAGTGACATTTTTCAATTGTCTCAAAAGATTTCTTTTAGTGACCTTTTATTAATGTCTCAAAAGATTCCTTATAGTGACGTTTTTTAATTGTCTCAAAAATTTCTTTTAGTGACGTTCTTTTTAATTGTCTCAAAAAAATTCTTTTGGTGACGCTTTATTTATTGTCTCAAAAAATTTCTTTTAGTTACACTTTTTAAAAATTGTCTCAAAAAAAATTTTATAGTGACGTTTTTTCAATTACCTCAACATATTTCTTTCAGTGACATTTTTTCAACTGTCTCAAAAGATCTCTTTAATCCCCCTACCTTAAAAAGTATGTGTTTCTTACAAAATAATGTAGTGTCAAAAATGCCCATTTATCATACATTATCTATGAGGAAATATGCAAGGACAATTATGTAATTTACCATATTTTTAATATGTATTTATTGCATGAAATTAATAATATCATTCCCTACTTAGTTTTATGTTGTTTATTTGTATTGGTTTTAAAATCTAAAACTTCTAATCCAACGTAATAAATTTATATTTTAACTTTTTAGATGTAGAATTAATTAAACTTATGTGAGGAAGTATACAATTATATTTTATTAATTTTCATAATATGTATTTAACTTTAATATATATTTCACATGCAAATTTTTAGAAAAAAAAAAAAGATATGCTAATTCAATATATCATATGGAGTAAATTGGGAGAAAACTACAACAAGTTGAGTATGGATATAATTTTTAAGATAAACTATAAGGTAATCCTAATATAATACTTTTGACGAGAAAAGATACAGTTACGATGCAAAGAAAAGATTTCATGCATTATGTTTTTTAATGCTAGATAATTATAATTTGATTTAAGATAAGCACCACGCAAAACATTTGTAAAAATTAGAATAAGAGAATTATCATCTAAAATTTAGATTCTTATCCAATCTTTGTGTATATTTTTAATAGTGAAATTTCAAACTCAAGTGATAATATGTTTGATGTATACTTTTTTATAGTAAGTAATATATTCTGATACTAAGTTTTTCTTATCTATTCTCTATCATGTGAATAGTAATTGTTAATAATATAGTAGACAAAAGTTAGTTCAAACGACTAACTAACTCTTGATAAAAGAGTTGGTTTTACCTAGAGAGGAGGTTAGAGTTTGAAATCTTCCTCACTCATACATTTTTTTATTTCTAAAAGAGCTCAAACTTTAGAAGAGATAATAAATTTAGAAAGTAAAATAATTTAGTCCGATCTTTATGAAACTTCTTCATTGATTCATGGAAAACCAATACGTGAATATATTTTCATTTGATATACATCTCAAATATTAAGGTTAACTAACACAATCTATAATTATTGATACATAATTACTTGAAAACTATTGGTTCACGGTTTGATCAAGTAACGTATATTTGAAAATAGAAAGAGATATAATTTACATTTTCTTTTATAGATATTTGATAACATATATTTTGCATTACAAGAATGAGGTAGGGAACATTAAAATAATTCATGAGTTTAAAGGTGATGTGGTACAACTTATATGATTGTAAATATCACTTGAAATATATACATATATATACATATATATATTTTTATATTCAGAATCATTGAAAGAGACAATACACATGAAGTAAGCATATATGCAAACATTTTATCCTTGTACATATCAAGATATATAACTTACTTTTTAACAAAAAGTAAAAAAAGAAAAACAAAAAAAAAGACTAATAATGTATACTCTTACATCCCCAAAAAAAGAGTCATCTTTAACAAAAGTATAACTTTTTCATTTTTTGTCAATTATATAAATGTACTACTTTCTATATTATGAACTCTAATTAGTTATTCGAATTTATATGTTTTTGTTGACTTATTTAATAATATTAACTTATTTATAAATTGAATTTTAATATTTTTACATTGACTAATAAAACAATACATTGACATCTTGAAACTAGGCTCTTTTTCTGGAACACACCATAAAATTAAAAAAAATGATTTTTTTTTTTTTTAAATTTATGAAACAAATGGGGTTGTTATAAACAATATCATTGTTTCACTTTGTTAAAAAAAATCTCTTTGAGTTTTAATTTTTCCTTAATGTATTTCTATTTTATTTTTCAAAATTAAGCATTTAACGTACTCAATCAGATTATACAACACATTTGGTTCAAGATTCATATCTATTAAGGAGTATATTTAATCATTAAAAATCTCTGTAATAAGAAATATTTTTATACTTGACATACCATATATACAATTTTGTAAGATTTTAAGTAGAACATAATAGTAACTTTGAATGAATTCTACAGATCACGTGCAATGCACATGTCTCTAACTAGTATCAAAAAAGCCTCAGTTACAAAGAAAAATATAAAAAAATATAAAAAAAGATAAAAAGATAAAGCCTCAGAACTTATCTTTCATAGAAAAATGATTTGTTTCCAGAATTCGTTTGGATACAGCTTATTAGTCTTAATTCTTCTGCAATGTAACTGCATGTAGGAAGACGTGGCAAATCTATCGCCAAAAATTTTGATCGTATGAATTATAGAGTTAATATTTATTTAGAATAGAATATAGTATAATCAATTGATGCTTAAAAACTGATAAAAATATATTAACAAGTAATAATTAATATAAGTACTTGGTATTGCATCAGTCCTCCCTTCTCCGTCTTTAGGTTTGACAAAATCAAGCACATTATATATTCGGCCTGGCAAATCAAGAAAATTATCCATAGGCCGGCAAATAAAAAGCAATAGTGTGTGTTTGGTTACTCATTTCAATATGTGAGTTAGAAAAATGTAATGGACTTTTATGGAAATAAATACACAACATGGGTTAATAAATATTATGTTTGCTTAAAATATTGTGGTAGATTAACTTTTAATACAACCCTAGTTTTGTGGTTAGCTGATGGAGGACTAGTAACATATAAAAGCACCATATAATAAAAACATTAAACTCTATACAAATGTTTCAAGAATGGCACTACGCTTGCATACAATAAACCGTTCTCAAGAGACGAAACAAAAAGAAACTGTCAAATGTATCAACTTGGCGAATTTTCGATACACGGTGTATATCCTGATTTATTAATATTTACTGCTTTACTAGCAATAGACATCGCAACCTCCCTCATCAAGCACAAACCAAATGCAGCCTTTCTAACAGCATTCTTAGTCTCTGCGTCATACCCATCCAGCAGCGATCACTTCCTTCACAATCTGTAGAAAACGTAAGCCTTCACAATCTGTAAAAAAACGTAAGCTAATGAATCGAACATTACATTTTCATAGTTTCTTGATAAAGAAGTGCAGTTACAATAGCTGACCAGCACATATGCTCTTTGTACAAACACCTAAATCTGCATATTTCGTTCGTAAAAAATGGACCTGGAATGCGAGTAACAAGACAAAATTGGCACAGGTTAGTGATAATATACTAAGCAATAAAGATTGGAGAGAATTGCCATCTGACAAAGATGGCTTTCATATGGTGTGGATATTCAAGGGAGTTTGATTTACCCTATACTGTACAAATTGCCTTTTCAAGAAAATATTATGATTTGTAATGAATAGGAACATTAATTATAAGCCAATGAAAACACATACTTCATCAATATGACGTAATCGCTTGCTGAATCAAAAACATCAATGTTAAATTGCCCCTCCGGACCTCCAAAGGTAGTCACTCCTACTGTAGAGATGTCCACCTGTAATTTCATTTAAATATTGTCAGGGAAGACGTTGATGACACCTCCCATATATATTTTGGCACATGAGTGCATGCATGTGTTTCCAAAGACACGTACATCTGAGAGGCCTTCTGCAATCAAGTATTCCTTAATTGTAGTGGTGTTTGTGTAGATCTTATTAGTGATCCCCTCAGGTGCTGGTCCACCATTTTCCATGTTGTATTTGATTCCAAAATCCTAGCAAAGGTAATATCAATAAGGAACTGAAGACTCCTATAAGGAATTACTTTCAAAACATATCTGATTGCATAACATTGTCCATAATAGAACTCAATGTACAGGGGAAAAGGTGCTCTTCTCAATATATTGTTCTTGGCTTGATAATTATATTCAAGTATGTATATAACTAAATCATTTAACAGAAGGTATTGAAAGTTACAATCAGGTATTTTTGTAACCAGATCATTTAACAAAAGGTATTGGAAGTTACAGTCAGCAGATTTTCAAAGAATAAAATGTTTCTTGCCAGAAATGCATAACAAAAATTTAGACAAGAGAAGACAGAGTGGCTGTGCAGGTGATGCATGTGACATGATAAGATATGCATAGATAATCAGAAATCATGTTGCAAAACCCAATGCACAAGTGAAGTATTGGAGCAAATCAAGGAAGTGCTGAGGCTTTTTCAGTTTTAACCAAGCATCTGGCCTTAGGTTCCATTACCTTTTCTACCAGTAATACCAAATGCAAAACCATTGGCAGAAACAAAAAGATAAAAGAATGGACAATCGAAGGCATGAAAAGCATGTCAACAAAAGAAAACCTGAAAAAATAAGTCACCTTGTCTACTAGCATTTTGAGACTCAGATAACATCATTGAAAGAGAGAAATTCTCATTTCATAATGCAGAGTGAGTCGGTACTCTATCATCAGAAGAATGACATAGTGAAAGAAAAAAAGAATTTCAGGTGTGCACCTCATTAGGTCCCCCTGGGTTGTGGCTTGCTGTAAATATGAATACCCCATTTGCCTTGGAGCCCTGTGGAGGGATTCACATGGTAATTATGTAATCTTTTAGCTCAAGTTTCAATAATAGAGGAAAGAGGTTCATATGGAATAATAAAGTTGATTACTCACATCAGCAGCTACTCGTTCACGCACAACAACTGATACAGCAGGAGTAGCTAGCGAACCATTCTGACCAACCCATATATGCCTTACTCCATTTGCAGCTACCATTTTAATGATGACCTGCCCATTTGAAATAATTCATAAATAACAATGAATTCACTATGATAACACATTCAATGAGTCCCAAGTGTCAAAAGTGAGGTCTAGAAGATTCCAAATGAAGAGAACATAAGTTTTACATATTTATTACTATCTAATTGTGTATGGTAAAGAGATCACTCATACACAAAATAATAAAAATAAAACAATAATAATTAACAACAAAAATAAATTATGATTCAGATACAGCAAAGTGATTTTGTGCATCCAAATTTATCAATCATTCCATTGGAACTTCAATATTGGAACAGGGGTCATCTTTACAATGAACAATGTGAAACACTTCATTGCAGATCAGAGTTATAACTTTCAACCAAATGACAACGCATAATTCCAAGCAGGAAAAGAAACAGAGTTATCATGCAGGCAAAAATAAATGCCAACCACGGATACAACCCTACTGGATTTTGTTAACTGAAAAGAAAGCATATGTAGATACTTTTCTAAGGGTTGTATGGTTAAATAAAAGCCAATGTGTAATGCAATCGCTCACTTTTTAATTGGACAATATATTTGAAATATGAGTGTTTACAGCCTAAGCCAAATGTACACATTCAATGTTTTTATGCTGCAAACACAATCCCAAAATGAACACTAAATTGTCACTATTCCCTAAACATATCGTAGGCCTGTCAAACCACCAATGTCATATGTACCGACAGCCTATTCATGAGTCATTAGATGCTCAATCCCTTTCCTTACCAGCTCTTTATCCATCTCAAGAGTATTTGACATTCCTTCTCTAATTAAGGTTGATTTCCCCAAGTGTGGCAGCTTGTAACAATTATGTTTAACTTCATAACTTCGATCATGCAAGCCCGTAGATTTAGGAAAATGTTGTTAAGCTTGCTTACCCCAAAATCTTCAAAAGATTTTAGGACATTGTTCACAAGTTGATCAACAGTATGTGAGGTAGTATCCACTTGCAATGACTGTATTGCTCTGAAAAACCCCAAATCCAACACATTTGTGGCTAGTGAGTTTGGTGGCTGACATATTAGTCAAATTTGAAATCCATCTAATGTTGCAGCCATTCTGAAATCTTCATCATAGTTTCTTATATGTGGATTGACATTCTCTTGCTAGATTATGATATTTTCACTTGCGATTGCTGGCCATTTATCTTTAATCACTAGTATGATTTGTTTACATTTATGTAGAGTGAAAGTATTGTTACCATTGTGTTCTAATAGCAACTAAAAAGCTGTTATAACACAATTAGGAGGCTTACTTTATCAATGAGCTAAATGATGAGTTTGTTTCTGATAGCTTAAAAGACATACCTGACACAAAATGTATTCTTTGATAACTTGTTTGGTTATTGACTAAATGGGCTTTGTGACAAATGTCCGTCTAGTTCTGTTTATGCTGTTTCTTTGAGCTGGTGCTTCTGTGGTGAAGGGAAAGATTCTAATCTTTCCATCAAACAAAATTTCACCTTGGCTTGACTATTGTGGTCTAGCCACAACACACATAAATATCACTTTTGGGATGTATCGCTTGCGTTTACATGATCTGTAAGGATCATCTTCACCTGCCAATTTGTATGCTCTCTCGGTGCACTTTTGCATATAGAACCATTTCTCATCAATGTGAATAACATTGTGCATTGATTCATACCTAATTTTACTTGTTTTCCAGTCAAAGTGCAGAGAACTAAGGTTGTACTTCAGCCTTTGCAGCATGTTTGCTTTTGTTAGAGCAGGTTTTATGGCATTTGTGTGCGGTTTGATCACACCAACTTTGATCCATCTGCCCATCTTGTCTTTACTCACATTTAATCGTTTGGCTAGTCTTCTTATGGTGCCCCTATTTGAAAATGGTATGTTTTTCATCATCTCCATAACTAGTTCAATTTTAATCACCCTAATATCTTCGTTTTTGGGCTTGAATGTAAATGCCAAACCTTCTAACATTTCTTTTCTTGCAGCCCCCCATATGTATTGAATTGTACGATGACTAACTTCAAATGATGTAGCCGCTTCCTTAATCTTGCCATGATGTACAACGTGGTTGTGCTATTAGCAATTAAAATTGAGCAATAAGGCATCGGTCTGATGGAGCTAGTTTTTTCCCTGTTTTGGTGCACACCATTTGTGTGTTGCTTATTTTGAAGAACGGCTAGAGCAGAAAATTGGCAATGAAGTGTGATTTTTACACATTTAATACTGTTCTTATAGGGTTTGTAGTTAGGTAGAGAAATTTTATGGGGGAAAGTTTGTATTTATAAATTTGGAAGTGGTGATGTAAAACAAGATTATCTTATGTTAAAATTATGGTGGGATATTTTTCCCACTTTCATGTTCATCTGAAATTTCCAATTTTTTTTTACAGCTCAGTTTGATTTTTTATTTCTGTTGGGTTTCTCAGATTTATAATGCAAAAGGTTTTTGTAGCTGAAAATGGGAGGGAAGGATTGGAAATTAATCATTCCCTTACTTTTCAGCTAATAAAGCAAAAAAAATAGGTTTGAAAAGTCAACAAAAATCAAAAAATAATTTTTTTTACTATGTGTGCCGGCTTGCCAGTGCAAGTTCATTCGGGACAGAGGGAGTGTTTTTTTAGTTATTTTTGTTTTTTTTCAGTTGAGGTGTACTATGTAAAAAAAGATCCGATCATCCACCTCAGAATTCGATGCCATGTAAGCGAAACCCCTAATTTTGATCGTCACGTGATTTTTCTGGCGAAATTTTGAATTTTGGGGTTGAAATTGAACAAATTTAAGAAATATGGGACTAACTTAAAAAGATAGGAAGTTTAGGATATAAATCTAGTGCCACGTGGGCAAAAATCCTATTTTTTTTCCTGCATGTGATCGGCATGTGTATTTTCTGGCGAAAAATTAATTTTGGGATGAAAATTTAATAATATCAAAACGTATGGGAGGAAATTGGAAAAGTAAAAAACTACGAGACTTTTAGCGGAAGTGGGTATAGTTAAGGGATGATATAAGTTTTTTTTTTTTTTCCCTCTTTCTTCACCTATTGATTCTCAACTTATTCCTCCAAGCAAATAACACAATATCTATACACTAATATAAAAGTGCCTTAAATTTCAGCCAATTTTTGTTTGGTCTATTTTATCCCTTCAAAATTAATTAGTTTAGGGTTAGTGATGAAATTTTCTTTATTTCCTATTATATATATTACTAATATTAAAATATGGATTATTTCGTCTTTTCTTGTGATGTCTATAATATCCTTACTAAGTATTAAACTTAAGGATAATTAAGTAATTTAAAATATTTAGGGTAATTAAGTTATTTAAAATAATTTATGGTTCTTCACTTAATTATAACTATCATATTTTTACCATTCACATTGTTAAGCTTTTTTTTTCTGAAAAAAATAAAAATAAATTTAATGATATAATTCTAAAGCTTTTATAATACATACGTTTAATTTTTAATATTTATATTTAGATTATACACTATAAATTTTTATACATCGTAAATTCATCGAGTTGAGCAAGTTGAGTAAGTCGGGATAAAGCTTCATGGATATTTTAACATTGTGGTTGGTTCGGTTGTGGGGTCGTTCTTCTTGATGGAATTCAAAAGCCTTCTGTTTTCTGTCATGGTGAGAAGTTTCAACAACTAAAATTCTTGCAAGTCCCTTTTTTGCTTCGTCCGTACGCCGATAAAGTTTGAAGTGGCAATTCGATGATTGTGTCTTTCATTTTATATTTGGTGTCTATAGAAAATTCAATGGAGTCTGTCATGGTTCATGGATCTAGAATAATTATGCTATTATGAAAACATAATGATTATTTGTGGGCAAACAAGACTTCGTATTTATGATTTAAGAAAAAAGAAAAAGACTTCATATTTATGGGTGACTTTTTTTGTTGGTGTTGCTATTTTTGAATTTCTGGAAGTGTCTTGATAAATGATAATGTAGTTGTCTTAATATATAATGTGATTACATATTAAATTTTTTTAATAGAATAAAATCTGGAAAACGTATATAGGTAGACAAAAAAATATTTTATTTTTTTAATACTATTTATTTAAGTTTTTATAATTAGTTTTTTTACACATCACATGTATACAAGCAAAACAGGAGCCGAGAAGACAACTATTTCTTAAAGTTAGGCCGTATAGGTATATAGGTAATGCAAAATCCAAATTTTTTGGATGAAAAAGATATAGTGAACAAATTTGCTATGATAAATCTGATCATATCTGAAAATTAATTTGATGAAAAAAAAAAAAAAATCTGAAACTTCTATAATTTTTTTTTTTAAATCATGATCCTCTACTATTGTTTGAAAGTATGAAGTTATTGTAGTTTTTCATTAAAGTTGATCCTGTATTGAAAAAAAGTTTACGTTATTGTATTTATCTTTATGTCAGCACAAAAAAAGACCAATAAATGAGGTATCCCAACATTTTTATGTAAATAAAGGTACAAGGACTCAATATATATTAACAAGAAATAACATTAAAGGTTAAGTTAAAATAAGAATAATATGAAATTAGAGACCCTCACATGTTATTATCAATAAAAATGAGTACAACTTGATTATAGGTAATAATTTCTATTAAAAAAGTTAATATGATGAGTGAAAAATTGATTATTTCTTTACAAAAAAATAAAAAGAAAATTTTGATTGGTAGGCAAAATATTGTAATGTAATAGTTGAGAATGTCTCTCAACTAAATAAGGTTATTGATATATTGTATAATAGTAAACAAAATAAGAAAACAAAATAGAGCATGCTATAATTGAGTGGTGAACTTAAAGAATAAATATAACAATAAATTCTAAAAAATGTATTGGAAGCTACAATTAGGAGAGCGGAAGATATTGTCAAATGACTTGAAAACTATAATATAATTATGAAAATAAAGAAATTGTATAATTAATAGAGAAAAAATGCATTAATAACTCGATATATTTAAATATTAAAAAAATCTAAACACTAATATAAAAATGCCTTATGAAACCAATTTACGTTTGGCCTGTTTTAACCTTTTAAATTATGATATTTTAAGAATAATATTGTAATTTCTTTTCCAATACAATCAATTAAAATTTCAATAAAAATTGTGCACATTCAATGGGCGGAGATCTCTCGAGTATTCCAATTATATCGGCCACAAATCAATTTTAGTCCTATAAGATGTATATAGATGTATTCCATAATTATATTCTAATACTATTAACTAGTAGGTGCCCGTGCGATGCACGGGAAGATCTTTTAAGCACTATAATTAATTATAATTGCAATCCGAAATACTGTCAACCATGGTTAATTATGTATAATTAAAATATATAAATTGATGTGCACAAAAAAAAAGGTTATCTTATTCATGTAACATATACTATGATGAGCCAAGGAAAATGAACATTGAATAAATACAACAAAATCTATATAGTAATACCCTAGATTGAATAAACCACTAACATAACTATTATAAATTCTGTAACACTTCTTTTAGGCTATGTTTATCATAGTCTTTCTTTCCGGATCTTCATTGTTACATATTAAAAACTTCAAGCCCTTTCGTTTCGTGACGCAAGAGACAACAACATATAACTGACCGTGACAGAACATATATTTCTTTGAGAATAACCCAACATGGGTAAGTGATTGTCCCTACCTTTTTTTTTTTTTTTTTATCGTCATTGTATCGGAAACAATATTGTCTCCTCTGAAATCTATAGAGCATTATCTTGTCCGAAGGAGCCACGAATAGCCGAGGGATGAACACGTTTACACCAGCATTATCCACTAATATAACATTTTGCCTCAACGACATGATCACCAAGCTTTGTAAGCACCAATCGGCCACCATTACATAACCCAAGTGAATGATATATGTTTCACAACAACATAACCGGTGTACCAATTTAGAGATTTAACTCATAATTGGGCAGTCCCGGACTCTTAATTGAATTTAGAAATTCAGGGAATTGAAGATCATTCAGTAGATCTACATTCGCATCACATTTGCACTACCTTGGGAAGTGTTATTTGACGTCATATATTCACTAATAGACTCCAAGACATTCAACATTGGTGCCAATATAGCTCTACCATGTAGATATGCAATATCATCGCCTACTGTACCAAAATATGTATAAGTACTCTCAACAATCGTCGCGATGAAATTCTCACCACTATGTAGCATTAATAAGCAAATTTTTTATCTAGTTGTAATACGGAATTTCGTCGATATTTGAGAAGTACATATATGTAGAATATATAATTCAATGACCCGAAAAATAATTTACCACCAAAAAAAAATATATAATCTTTATTCATATAATATATAATCCGTGTATTTGAAAAATAGAAAGATAATATAAATAAATTAACCATTTATATTAACATGTAACGTTAGACAAAAATGAACATAATGTTTACGAATTAAGAAAAATTCCTTATAGACAACATTTATGATAGTCTTTCTTTTCGAATCTTCGTCATTACATATTAAAATCTTCAAGCCCTTTCAATTAGTTACGTGAGAAAAAACAAAACGTAAAACTGACCTTGACAGAAGACGGATTTCTTCTAGAATAAACTAACATGACTGATTGCCCCTGACATTTGTTATTGTCATTACATAAGAAGCGATAAAAACAAATTATTATAGATTTAAAAAACAACATATATACCAATCCTCATTATTTATTTTAATGCATAAAATAATTCAAATTATTTTTTTCTTCCCATCTGCATTGTTGATTTTTAATTCTTTACTTTGAATTTAAATCGATATATATATATATATATATATGGGTTATTAGTGATATATAACTAAATATGGGCCTAAACTTAGATGAATAGTGTGGTTGGCTATTAAATTAAGGGTAATTCTAAATACAATCATTGTATTGCTCTTTGTAGCCATCATCTTAACTATATTAAAAGTCGATATATAGAATGTCTATTTTACTCCCTTCCTTTTCTTATTTACGATCTAGAGGATTCTGAGTGTCTAACCCTCCCTCCTCTTTGTGGTCGGCATTTGTAGCCCTCTTTAAACTGTTCGAATTTTCTACCACATTTGGTACAACTTGTAACATATTATACTGATTATGTCAGATAATCACTTAGGATACATTCGTGATGTCATTATATACACGTGTTATGTGGGAATTGAAATGTGGTAGAAGATGTTGTATTGTTTGAATAGGAGATCTAAAATGCTTTTTAAATTCAATTAAAAATAAAAAGCTGTGAATTCAGCAAATGATGAAATTTGTTGTCAATAGCATGCATATAGTTAATTTTTTGTAATAATTTGTACATACTTAAGTCATGTTTTTCTTTTTTTCTTTTTTCTTTTTGTGGGTTAAGATTTTCATTGGTTTTTTTCTTTTTTTCTTTGAGAAATTTTAGAATAGAAGTGGGGTTTTGAGTTGGATTTTCACGTTTTTTTAAGAGATTCAGAAATGAAAGGAAAAACATGAGATTTTTAGTTAGACATGGAATGACTTTTCTCTTGCCTTTTTTTCCTCACATTTCTGATAATGCTCTGGCATCTTAATATTTATATCGAGATTCATTTAATTCATTGATAAATATGTAGAATACTAGCTTTACTTTCTTTCTTTCTTTCTTTCGATAGTAGATATTTTTAACTTTTCTTTCTTTCATTTTGGCTTTGCTGGTTATTGCACGGAAAGACATTGAAAGAGACATGAAACTAAAAATATTGGGTGGTGATGATGGTTGGTGAAAGTTTTCAAGTTTTGAAGAATGATAAAGGGTTATAAGCATAAAAAGATGATTTGGAATTCTGGAGTTGTAAAACAGTAGAATGAGGTCAAAGTATGGAGTTTATATATCATATGTTATTTTATTTAAAATAGTGGTTTTAAAAATTAAAATTGTGGTTGCATTTAGAAATTACCTATTAATTAGGAGTTTTATCGGTTAACGACCCGAAATGTAGGTCAACTATCAATTCAGGTCATGAAAGATTTTTTTATCAATCTACGGCCTAAATGATTAGAAACTATCAATGGAAGACCCATAAATCTAAAATCATTGTAGGGCCTTTCTGAAAAATTGCAAAACCAACAAAATAAAATTGTCTAAAAGTAGGGGAAATATGCGTCAAAAGTCTTTTCCTACATTATTATTTTTAAAATTATTATTTTTTACAATTTTTTTTTAAAATTTTCTGTAGTTTCTTTTTTTTTAAAGTTGTTACTTTATTAAAAAAAATTATGTTCGTTTTTCAGTCATATGTAGGGGAAAATTGTTCTTTTTAGAAAAAAAGATTTGTAATTTCTTTTTTGAGTTCATAAGTTTTAAACTTATGTATACATATTTCACTAAATTGTATTTTTTTGCTTATTTATATATAGTTTTTTGTTAATTTGTATGTTTGTAAATTACTTAATTATTTTAGATATATATAATAATAATTTAAAATGTAATAATGTAGTGAAAGTCTTTCGACATATATTTGCAGTGCCTATCATATGGAAATAATTTTATTTTGTTGGTTTTGTAATTTTCCAAACAGGCCCCATAATGGTTATTGATTTATGATCTTTTATTTATAGTTTCAAATCTTTTAAGTTGTAAATTGATAGAAATTATCTTTCAAGACATGAATTGATATTTGACCTATCTTTCGGGTTCTTGACCAATAGAACTCTTTAATTAATATATCCTTATAGAATATGGGCCTAAAATTAGATGAAAGAATTGCTCATTGGGCAGATATGGACCCAATATAGAGACATTGGCATGTTTGTGGAATCGGCCCAGACCAGCCGGTTCAACCAGTTTGATCATAAACTAGCCATTGATTCGGTCCGATAAGGGTATAAAACCAAAAACAGTGTTAAAGCAGTCAGAACCGGTCAAAACTGCTAAAAATCGGATCGGTAGAACCGAAAAAATCATTTCCTATTTCAAAAACTTTTATAATTTTAGTTTGAAAATAATAATTCTACAATATTAAATATTATTTTAGTCTCATATCTGATATTCACTCTGTCACCAGGGACCAATTTATGAGATAACAGTAAGATTGGGACATGTCGCATATCCACGCATAGGAGCTCAACTCAACGTTCTTACCTAGTAGAAGTAGTTGGTTTGAGTATATATATTATCTATGTAATTAGTTGTTGAATTATGTAATAACCTTAGTTCCGCTAGTCCTAGAAGTCGAACTCGCTCGCAACCCACAGTGCGGAGATTGATTGGAGTTGTTTGACACATACAATAGATGTTGATTTATAAACAATAAACCATAGATGGAAAGCTTCCACTGCAAAGCATACTCTGGGATGAAGGGATTATGCGTGGAAGATGAACGAGTAGATTGCAGTCCATTACTTAAGACATTTCGAAAGCGAAGAGACTGTCACCGGACATGCAGAATGTCCCAGTGATGCTACAAATTTTCCTAGTGCTTGGAGAATGGACTATTCCTGTTTTATTGTAAAATGTAGATTTCCCTTTAAAGCTTTTTGTCACTTTCCAAATTCAATATATATTATGTTCTATGAAAATATAATATAATATAATTTTAAAATTTAATTAATTATAATTTTTGATCGAACTACCAGCTAAACCGATAGAATCGATTGAACCGTAACCGATAACATAACCAATTTATTGACCAATCCAATTTCATAAACACTGATTTGGCCCAATTTAATTTGGACCCAATATGTTAAAATCATAAATAATGTACTCATAATGTATCTAATTCAATTATCACATACATTGAAGAAATAAAAAATATTTGTCAAATTGGGATGTAATTGGCGTGAGATTAATGGGAAAAAAAAAATATTTCTTTAAGCAGAATAGTCTAGAATTGTCCTCTCTCTTCTCCAACATTAGCCTCTCATCTTCCCCAATTCTTCTTTCATCTAAAAAAATCAGAATCATTGTCATCTCCCCCACTCTTAACTGTTTCCATCAGCGTTCAATTCATCAAGGACGATTTTTCTCACTTCCTTCTCAATCTCTCCATATGCGCTGAAATCAACTCCTCATTTCCTTCTTCTACGAAGCTCAAAAGGGCGAATACTTACTGAAAAAGACATCTCACAAGCTCGACTTTAGATATTCATCTCGATGGTGCCAGATCTATTTGTAGATCTACATCTCAGAGTAAGTAAAACCTAATCTTACTAATTTCTCTTTTTAAATTAGGGCTTGCGAGATTTGGGGTATTTGTGTTTCTCAATTATGTTTTATTCGTTCCCAAAAGTGTCTCTCGTTTTTTCAGGCAAATTGGAGGATTCGCAGGGGAACTTTGAGGTACGACTTAGGGAGAAATGGATGCGAGTTTTTTCCAGCTTCAACCAATAATCGGACTCTTGCATGGTAGTAGCAATTATATATATTTATACTGAATTTTTTTATTTGGGATTTATATACACCTATGTTGAATTAGCTATTGAAGATTTTTAAAAATTCGTGTTCTTATAATCTGTTTGCTGCCTCTGATAACTTTAGATTACTTGTCTTATGAAGGCGCCAAAAATACTATTTGATAATTAATTCTTACCCAAGACCTAAAAGATTGGTCAACTATCAATTTAAGTCCTGAAAGATAATTCTAAGTAAGATTCGGGACCTGAATGATTTGATATTATCAATTTAAGAATCAAATCCCTAACACCGTTAAATCATAGCTAATGGAAGATTTGTTGATCGTGAATGTCGAACAAACCGCTATGAATTCATAATTCTATCATCCCGTTTATACTGAAATGTCTTTGGGAAATAGTAATCTGATTTGGACTCTTGAACTCAAATAGGAGAAAAAGTATTTGTTTGAAGAAAGGAAGAACTATTTCTTGTATAAGAAAAAGAGTTGCACATCAATTCAATCTCTTGCTGAACTTTTAAGTTTTTGTCCTACTATGAGGCAAGATGGATTTTTAAACAAAGGAACTTCTATTATGCCATCAATTCATTTGTCGTTACTCTATGGCTGCAATTTGTTTATGATAGACACACGATAAATATTATTTAACACTTAAATATTCTATGAGCACAACTGAGATTTTAAATTGCCATCTTATGTTACAGATTGGCAGTCGAGAATTAAGGTTACAGATTTTTTCCTTTCTTGTAGCTTTAAAAATTTCGAAATGCAAGTGCATGAAGAAGAAGCAGCAACAACTTTAGTTAGCGGACTCTTAACACTGTTTGGATATTTGAGCCTTCAATTAATAGTATCAAGTCATTTAGATCCCTCATCGATAAGAATTAACTTTCGGGACTTAAATTGATAGTTGACTAATCTTTTAGGTCTTGGATCAGTAAAACTCCTTAATTCTTTAAATTTTTAAAATAGATTTTTTACACTTATTAGAAAGTTGCATGGTAGAATAATTCTTTAAATTTTTAAAATAGATATTTTAAAAATGTGCATGGTAGATTTTTTAAAATAGATTTTTTACACTTATTAGATTTTTAGTCCCAATTAGATTTTGAAATAGTTCACGGTCCCTGATTCTTGCCTCGTAGTGTTTAATATTGTGTAGAAGCACATGTTTTTTTTTTTGAGATAGGAATATTACATTGTTTGATGATCTAAAAAAATTTGAGTAAATAATGGATCAATGTATTTGCTAATTTATACAATTGCAATTGATATTAAAATAAATATGTTGCTATTTATTGTTGTGTTAAAATTTACATGTATGTTGTCCATGATCTATTCTCTATACTCAGGGATGATTTTGCACCATCTTGATCAATTACATGTATGTCTATCTACAGAAGGTTTATAAGGCAGTGATTCCATTTTTTTTTTTTTTTTATCAAAACAGTAACGTGGAGACAGTCAATCAACATAAGGTAGATTGCACCATCTTGATCAAAATATATGTTCAATTGAATATTCTGTGTTTCAAACTAATCAGAATATGTATTATTTGTTTTGCAGTGTCATTAAAAAACGAACCTTTCATTCCTTTCTTCTCACTTTCAGCGAGACATGAGATCCAATCCAAATAAAGCAGCATCGAACAGATTTAAGCAGCATGTTTCGGAACTAATATAAAAAACCAAACTTACAGTGAGCGGTGACAGGTTTTGCAAGATGCGATATGAATTGTTGTGCATCGTTGGGTATTTAAAGATTTAAGATTAGGGTTTCTTTTCCTTTTTATGTTCACAAGATCCCTAGTTTTATGGGATACCATATATACAGATATTCTTTTTCCTTAAAAAATGACTTGATCAACAATTTATGGTAGTGTAGACAAATTGATTCTGATATATTATAAATTAATATTTTCAGTTTCACTACAAGAAATCTACTAAACAACAACGCTTTAAAGACAACGATTTTTGTTCAAAAACCGTTGTCTATCAAAGAGTAGCCGTTGTTGTTTATAAAACCGTTGTAGATTTGTAAATAATTCGCTGAACAACAACGATTTTTACGAGCCGTTATTGTAAAGCCATTGTTGTTAAGCTTGCACAGATTTTTATTTTTTTAATTATTTTTTCCTACTTTAAAAATTTGGGATTAATATATATATTTTTAGCAATGAATAATTTTTTATAACCTCGTAGTTAAAAAATAAGTTATAATTTCACACACAGTAAACTTCCCCCTCCCCCAAATCCCGTAAGCCCTAGCCGCTAACCTCTGCCATCTCCGTGCAATTGCCCACCATCGGCCCGCCGTCGCGTCGCCTCACCGTTGCACCCCTCCTGTCTTCGTGCCATTTGGCCCGGCGTCGTATGGTCTACCATCCGCCTGCCGTTGCACATATCCCGCCTCTATGCCATCCTTCACCCGTCGTCTCATCTCCGTGCCAGTCCGTTGCCACTGCGCTTCCGCCGGCGTGTTGCTCGCTCCAGGTACTCTCTCTTTCTCTCTAATAGGTAATCTGCAATTTTGACTGTAGAAGCTTCACCGTCGCTGCAAGCGGCGGCAGATTGTCCGCCACCTGGCCGTAGTTTACTCCGATGAAGGACTGTGAATCTCGAAAAGGAATAAGGTCAAAAACATTGTTGATTGGAAAAGAGACGAATCGAGAGGTGACGTGCGTGACTGATAATGTTAATTAATTAATTAGTTCTAATTTGGTGGAAGAGAATGAGCACTCAACTTCACCGAGTCTTCTAGATTGAATATATATACACACACATATACATACATATATCTATAGTGTAAAGAATGATGAAAACGATGAGTCAAGTACAAACCTTGAGGAACAAGGTAAAAGGGAGAAGAAATTTACTGCAGAAAATGAAATTGAGATTTAAATGACTTTCTGGCAGAGTAAAAGGACAAGTGAAATTGAGAAATTTACAGTAAAAGAATGTTTGTGCATATATGGAGCCATGGCTATGGC
This sequence comes from Ajuga chamaepitys, assembly GCA_958295605.1. Classification (NCBI taxonomy): domain Eukaryota; kingdom Viridiplantae; phylum Streptophyta; class Magnoliopsida; order Lamiales; family Lamiaceae; genus Ajuga; species Ajuga chamaepitys. Next base: position 5,582,213 of record OY282501.1, read on the forward strand.
TATATTAATTTTGAAGCACTGAATAGAGATAGAAGAAAACGATGGGTAAAATAAGGCTGAATAAAGAAAAGGAATATCTCGTGGGGTGGGGCAGAGTGGTTTTTTTCTAAGTTAATCTTAGTAAGGAAACGGTAGTATAATGTATGGAGTATCAAAGGGTGTTTGAAAATACATTATTTATATTTATATTTTGGATTTTGTAGGGTGCTAGCAGGACTTTTGGTGTCAATCAAAGTTCCACATGTTAAATACGAGAAAGATAATAGACATATTGATTCTAACATGTTTTTCTATTGTATTCGATTTTTTTAATTTATGCCCACAGCTACTAACCATGCTCACATTTTAATCTGATTCCAGGCACAAATGTGTAGCATGTTTCAAACGGTACAAGAAAAAGAAACATCTCGTCGCACATAATATAAACTCTCATCACTCTATTAACCAACTCAAATGTGATGTATGCTAAAAAAATTGCAAATCCTTCTTTTGGGTAATTAATGACGAGGGACTCACCAGGTGTTTGTTAAAAGTACACAATGTGATATTTACTTCTTTTGGGTAATTAATGACGAGGGATCCCATAACTCATTTCTTACTTAATTACATCGTTTGGTAAATGCAGAGGAGATGCTACAGAATGAGGAGAGTTCGTGTCCATCAAGCAGCGATAATGACAATGATGAAAATGACAGCACTGATACGAAGCTGACGAGAGCTAAGAGGAAGAGGCTTCGTAAAAGGAAGCTTAAAGAAGCAACTAAGTCGCAGTGTAGAAAGATTATCGGGCCTCTGTTACGTGGTTCAGATCATGAAATTGATCAGATCCATGGTGGCGTCAAACATGTAAATGATGGGGCTGAATGTGTTCGACAAAATGCCGCAACTAACGTTTCAGGTGAGATTTCCTTTAAGCTTCAGTATCAATATGCGGCTGCCACTGTCCTTTGTGGGAATCCATTCTTATGGGTAATTGGTAATCTATCTTATGAGTATATCTATTGTTCTAGAAGAGCCAGCTTCTTCTTCATCCAGAAAAGGCCAAGCTAAAGCAGAGAAGGAAGTCAAAGAAATTTGAGAATCTTAACTCAAAAGCTAATGTGACAGATTCTCAAGTAAAAAATCTTGCTTATACTTTCCAACTCCTACCACAAATGTATGCGGCATCTTGTCCTAGATGATCCTGTCAGGTACAGAATATGAATCATATTGTCTTTTCCTAAGCTGGAAAAATAAAACTACAAACACACTTCCGAATGTACAAAAACATCAACCATTTTACCATTTTCATGTTTGTTCAACCTTGTTCTGTCATCTCTTTCATCTCTCATTCGATGTTATTAACAGTTTGCTCCTTTTTTGGCTCTGTGGAAGATTTGCAATATCATCAGAGGAATTCACAAGCCAATTAAGAACTGCAAGGTTGTTAAACATAAGAACTGCAAGAACTAATCCATCTTCTGAAGATCCATCAGAAATATATGCCAAAGTAATTTATATGATGTCCTTGTTTCACTACTGTGACAACTCAGTTAAGATATTAGTAAAGTTCACCTGTCGGCTCCTCTATAGTCCAGACTGCACAAGTTACTTCTGTCACACTATGTGTTTAACCTTTTAATAGAGAAAAGGTAAATATGTGTGGCTTTTGTACAGGTTGTCAAGGGCCTTGGTGAGACACTGGTGGGAGCTTATCGAGGTCGTGCATCGAGCTTTATTTGCAAGAAAAATGACCTCGATTCTCCTAAGGTAAAATTTTTAATCTGATGTTCGAAGCATGTCGGTATACATCATGAAAATTTAGCAGTGATACGTTTCTTCCAAACATTTAACTGTCGACTACTACTAAACTTGAACATATTCATTACCCGTTCCAGGTAATGGGTTACCCGTATTGGCCTTTTTATACGCTAGTCTATAATATTCCGATCAGATTCAAATGGCGAAGATTTAGAAGGTTATGCTGGCGCTGGGCTATACGACAGGTGAGGTTTTAGGGGGAAAATAAAAAGGGAAATGAAATAATATCCAAGTTAATAAGATAGGTCTTTGATCATTGTTATTCTAGTTGTTTAAGTGAAAGTCAGTTGGCTGCATTTGGTGCAGTTTCCCTATGGATAAGGAGGAGAAAGTTGTGCTTGACCACTCTTCTGATGCATTAATAACTGATGGTAACTTTCGACGTTCAATTCTCTCAAGCATAGCCCGTACGTGCAGGAAGTGCCATTGAAGAGCTATATCGATCCACTCAAGTTATTGAAGGTGTTGTGAAAGACGGAAAAATCTATGTTGTCCAAACAAGGCCTCCAATGTGAGAAGATTTATCGATGCAGCCGGTAGTCCTGGAGAGACATCAAACTGAAAGGTTTGCTAGATTGAAAATATATATATATATATATATATATATATATATATATATATATATATATATATGATTTCTAAACACGATAAATGATAAAAACTCAAATCATCTATATATTTTTCTTTTTTACATGCGAGTATTATAGATGTATTCTCTGCATGACAAAAATGATCAATTAAACTTAAACATATTATGTTTAGATATTTATTTGTACTGGATGTAGTGTTATTTTGGTTTAGTATGTCATATTGAGAACCATTAAAAAAAAGTATATCATATTTAGAATAATATTTACATATACTAATACATTTTACTTAATCAGTATATTATTATTTATATTATTAACTTTTATACCATACATTGTTAGCTTTATATCTATTCTGGTTCATTAAATCGCACAAAGTAGAATCTCTACGCATACAAAGACAAACATTCATAATTTTTTAATCTAATGCTATCATGTTATCCAAAAAAATTATATAGTTAACATATTATTGAAATGATTTTCTTGTATCCAGAATTTGCTGCATTTTGTTTATGTTATAATGGATATTGGATTTCGACTAGAAACAAAGTCAAATTCCAAATGGAAGGGCGCCGGTCCCCTTCAAGGCAGCACCAAATTATGGCACTATATTATGTGTCTCTAATAAATTGTTTTTCTTCTATTTCTAATTAATAACTTTTTTATCTTAAAAAAATTCATGATTTTTTTTTTTATTTCTACTTACCTTGGTAGAAATTCGTTTAAAAATACATATAAAATATGAACCAAATATATAAATATAATAGTCAAACAAACTAATGAAAGGACTCTACAAGTGTAAATATGTAATAAAATTTGGAGGCTGCTTGATAGAATTCTCGTTCTCTTGTGCAGCCTCTTATCATTTCTTGTATGGATATTCATCTGTTTCTTGAGTTAGGATGCCTCATTTATCCTTGAAGTTTTGGCCTATGAATTTTGAGCCAAGAATATTTGTTGGAAGGGGAATGCATGAAAGTCAATTTGCACTTATCACTTATGTTGCTCCCAAGTTATTCCTTAAACCTATTCCATTATACTTTTGATACTTAAAATGCATATTTCTGTTCAAACTGATAACAGGTATACTTTATTTTGGTTGTTGCTTCTGAGTGGAAGCATTATGCTGGTGTTCAGGTTTTACATTTTTATCTTTATCCTCTTCTTCTCTCTCTTTCTTTTGGTTGGTTGCTTATTTCCGTGCATATTGATGTTCTTCTGCTGGAGCCTGTGTAGCTATCCTCAATTCATTTTCTCTTTGTGCGCCTTTTGAACCGTATTGTTTCCTGCTTAACTGTATTCTCATTGTTGGTAGCTTTACTGTTAGAGCAACACTTTTAGATTGAAGGCCTTCTCAATGCAGGAACTATATAGGTGTATTTTTTTTTTTTTTAATGTGAGAAACCCTAGGTTGTGGAATTTGAGTGGACTATGGGCTATATTTGCTGACATTGATTAATTTCTCAAATTAGCTGCTGAAAAATACCTGATTCTGATTGATGGGATATTTATTCAGCTTTTCCTAAAAACTATTTTGCCTTGGTGATTGTGAGGAACAATTAGTAATGAAGCTCTGTCGTTCATGTGAAATTGAGGTATATATGGTTGCCTTTGTCAGAGGGTGGTGGGTGACATGATGAATTATTATGAAAAATGGTTTAAACAACCTTGTCTGAAAGCAACCAGGAAATGCATGATGAAACTAAATAAAATTCATTAAATATCCACGATTTTGTTAGTGGCCTCATCTTGCTAATCTATTAGTGAGTGCTTGCCCTCCCTCTGAAAAGTGTACATTTCTTTCAAGATAAATATGAATTGGATGTAAATGAAATTAGTTTTAAAAAACAACTTTTGCAATGATGATTGTGCAAACTTTTGACTACTGAGATCTAAATTTTACTTTGCTCTTCCTCTCATTGATATTTCCTACATTTTTATCTTTACTGGTTTCTATATCCACTGATAGCTCAAGTGCACTAATTACATTGGTGGGAGATTTTGGAATCTCTAGCGTGTCAATTTATTGATGTCATCAATCATGTAAGCCGAAACTGTGATTCAAGTGCTATTTTATACTTTCTTTTAAACAATTACCTGTATTTGAATGGTCCAGTCGACAAATATTTAGGTTACATAGGAGGTGGTTTCCCAAATTCCCATGGCAACATATGAAGAATTGACAGTTGTTGTAGTTTCTGCTAAACAAGCTTTTTCAGCATGGAAGGACACACCGGTTCCCGCTCGTCAGCGCATTATGTTTAAGCTACAAGAGCTCATTCGAAAGGATACCGTATGTATGCAATAATTTCCTATTTTTTTATTGGTCATGCTGACATCATTTTCGCATACATTGGAGGAATATAATTACAGGACAAGATATCCATGAACATTACTACAGAGCAGGGAAAAACTTTGAAAAGTGCAAAAGCCGACGTACTAAATGGTTTAGGTAAGTATCTCATCTGATTCTGCATATTATCTTATATTTTGTTTATTTCTGTCCTGTTTTTCATCTTTCATTTTGCTCAGTATCCAACGCGTAGTATTCTGGCTTTGCTTAAAGAGCTTGTTGAACGTGCATGTGGTATGGCAACTCTACTAATGGGCAGTACGTACCTAATGCTGCTAATGGAATTGATACATTTTGCACCAGAGAACCTATTGGCGTGTGTGCTGGGATCGGTCTGTTAGTATTACAATGATTTCCCTGTGGGTATGTTTGACCTTATGTTCTTCTAGAATAAATATGTTAATCAAGTGTTCCGTATTTACTTATCACAACCTTTTTATCTCTTTACTTTTACTAATCCACATATGTTAATGATACAATTGTTCTGTTTAAATAGGATTGAAGTGTATTACTCTAGTTCTTATTTCAATCGCTCCCAGTTTAACTTATTTCATATTTACATGCGATTTAAGTAGTCCTTGTCTAGGATTGAGTTTTTCTGTTCTTTTGCATTGGGCATCTATCGTCATTATTATTCTTTTACTATTTGTATTGTCATTCAACAGCTTTAACCTTGTAGTTTTAGTCATAGTTGTTGAAGCGTGTAAATGAATTGAGGCGGTCTGAAGAGGATTTACATTGATCTTGACCAGCAAAATAAAGTCCATAAACAATATAATAGTAACCTTAGAAAATGGCTGTAAGTTTACTGCATTAAAGAAGAAACAAACGTATATAATTTATTGATGAACAAGAGTCAAACAAACGCCATTCTATTAAAAATTTGATCTCAAAACTACATACAAAGGTAGAATTTAAATTTAAGCTCAAATTAAGCAGCGATAAAGTTGAGCGGGCAATGTGCTTAAAATTATTTGAAGGGTACAAACTGCCAATTATTGTAACTTGGGGGCTAAAATTTAGTGTTGAAGAATAAAATTGTTAGTTATCGGATAATGACAGTAGTATTATTTACCCTTTTTTAATTCTTCACTTATTTCAATTAGAGAATTTTGTCCAAAAGTAACAATTTGGCACAATTAAGTTGTCAAATATTGATGGACATGACCTACTTCCATGATCTTCTCACCAAAAAAAAGAAATAAAGAGATAATCTTAAATTGAAAAAAGAGAAGAGCCCAATAAGATGGCCCTGTTCCATGAGTTGTAAGGATTCAACACACAAACACTCACAAACGAGTTCGGCCAGAGACTTATGAACAATGGCCGAGAATCAACACGAATTCTGGACGAAACCAGAAACCGAAAACAGAGAAATACAATCAAGGAAGAAACACAATCACAAAGAAGGATTTTACGTGGTTCGAACAAATGTTCTACATCCACGGAGGATCAGCACTCCTCAATTCACTATCAATTCCACAAGAATACAAGAATCTCACAAGAATTACACCACACCTTCAGCTAGAACCCTAAACTGAAAAACCGTAACTCTTCTCTCCAATTCTCTCTTGAAAACTGATTAGCTAGAGGGAAAACTGTAAATTGAGTATTTATACAACATATAACACTGCTCTGAATTGAAAAATTAGCTCAAGACGTCCAGGAGAAGAAGTTATCAGCTCAACCGCTTCGCAACGGTTTCAAAACCGTTGTCTTCTGCTGTTCCTCTGAAACTGATTCATAACCACCCTGAACCGGTGGTTATGATTTCGGATTTCTTCAAAACTGTTTTCTCTGGCCCGGTTCTTCAGCTGATAAACCCGGTTCCTGAATCACTCCAATATTTCCAATCAAAACTTGTTACACTTGATGCAATTGACTCATAATTCACAAATCTCCACCTCAATCAATCAAAGTGTGCATCCTATCCTCAATTTCCACCAGGTATTACTTCAGAAACATGACTCAAGCTTGACTAAGCTTGAGCAATGAACAAACTTCGCTCCAGGAACTGATTTTGTAAGGAAATCAGCAGCATTCTCCTTTGTATGCACTTTTTCCACCACCACTGTTCCAGCTTCAACAATGTCTCTTACAAAGTGCATCTTCACATCTATGTGCTTTGATCTTTCATGAAAAACTTGGTGTTTTACCAGATGTAACGTGCTTTGATTATCACACAACACTGTAACACACTTTTGTGTTATACCAAAATCTTTCAGAATCCCTTTTAGCCATATAGCTTCTTTGCAAGCATCTGTCACTGCAATATACTCTGCCTCTGTTGTGGATAGAGCCACTACTGGTTGATGTATTGACCTCCATGACACTGCTGTTCCATATAATGTGAATACATACCCTGAAATAGACTTTCTGGTGTCTATATTTCCAGCAAAATCAGCATCCACAAATCCTTTCAAAGGTTCATTTCCTGAGTTTGTTCTCACATATTTCAAACCTAAATTTACTGTTCCTTTTAGATACCTCAGAATCTGCTTCAGTGCTTCCCAGTGCTCTCTTCCTGGATTTGCCATGAACCTACTCACTAAAGATACTGCAAATGCTAAATCTGGCCGGCTACAAATCATACCATACATGAGACTCCCTACTCCACTTGCATAAGGTATATTTTGCATATGTTTCTCCTCAGCAGGTGTTTTTGGGCTTTGATCTCTTGATAGCTTGGTTTGTTGCCCCACTGGAATTACCAATGGTTTTGATTCATGCATATTGAACCTCTCTAGCACCTTTTGTAGGTAATCCTTCTGAGATAAGCACAACACTCCAGCTTCTCTGTCTCTGATAATATCCATTCCTAGCATTTTCTTGGCATTTCCTAGGTCTTTCATCTCAAATTCAGTACTCAACTTTCCCTTTAGCTGTTGGATCTTCAGCTTACTCTTACTGGCAATTAACATGTCATCTACATATAACAACAAGTATATCTGATCTGTCTTTGCATTCTTCTCCAAATACACACAGTTGTCATATAAACTTCTGACAAATCCAGTATTTATCATGAACTCATTGAACTTTTTGTTCCACTGCCTTGGGCTTTGTTTCAACCCATACAAAGACTTTTTCAAGTGACATACTTTGTCTTCTTCTCCAGGGTTTTCAAAACCTTCAGGTTGCTTCATGTAAATATCTTCCATTAGCTCTCCATGTAGGAAAGCTGTCTTGAAATCTAGTTGTTGAAGTTCCAGATTTTCTTGTGTGACTTTTGCCAGCAACATTCTGATGGAAGTATGCTTGACTACTGGTGAGAATACTTCATGGAAATCAATCCCTTCCCTCTGTGTGAATCCTCTTGCCACCAACCTGGCCTTATATCTGATCCTTTCACCATTTACCATTTCCAGTTTCTTCTTAAAGATCCATTTGGAGCTTATAAGTTTCTGACCACTTGGTTTCTTCACCAGATCCCAAGTGTGGTTTCTCTTCAGAGAATTCATCTCTTCCAGCATGGCATTGATCCATTGTTTCTTTTCTGCCCCTTTGATAGCTTCTGTATAATTCTGTGGTTCTGAATACTCAAGAGCTTCTGCAGCATTCAAAGCATAGTATACCATGTCAGCTTGTCCATACCTCCTTGGTGGATGGACTTCTCTCCTGACTCTATCTCTTGCCAAACTATAGTTTCTTAGACTATTTTGCTCAGTTTGATCTCCTTCACTGTCTGAGGAACTACTTGATTCTTCAGGGTTTGCTGGTTGTAATTCTTGTAGAGTCCTTACCCCTGATACCTCCACCTCAACTGGTGAGTTTTCTTCTTGAGTGGCTCCTTCAACTTCTGATTTGTCTCCAGTTGAGAGATATCCCATGACTCCTTCATTGAACTTCACATCCCTGCTAATGATCAATTTCTTGTGTCCTTGTTCAACACACCACAACCTGTAACCCTTTGTTCCTTCTGGATAGCCAAGGAAAACACACCTTAATGCTCTAGGGTCCAGTTTATCCTGTTTTATGTGAGTGAATGCCAGGCACCCAAATACCTTGAGTTCTGAATAGTTTGGCATCCTTCCATACCATATTTCATCTGGAGTCTTGAAATCCAATGATGATGAGGGGGTTTTGTTGATGAGATAGCATGCTGTGTTTACTGTTTCTCCCCAGAAACTTTTGGGAAGTTTTGCATCTATCATCATGCACCTGACCTTTTCCAGAATAGTCCTGTTTAACCTCTCAGCAATACCATTCTGTTGGGGATTCAATGGTACTGTTCTATGCCTCACAATTCCCCTTTCTTTGCAAAATTCTGTGAATTCATTTGACAGATACTCAAGTCCATTATCAGTTCTTAGATATTTGAGCTTTCTTCCTCTTTGGTTTTCCACTTGTGTGTACCATTCCTTGAACTTTGAGAATGCTTCACTCTTTTGCTTTAAGATGTACACCCACACCTTTCTGCTATAATCATCAATTATGGTTATGAAATACTTTCCACCACTTAAGGTTTCTGTTCTTGCAGGCCCCCATACATCAGAATGGGCATAATCTAAGATCTCCTTGGTAGTGTGAGCAGCAGTTCCATAGGTTTGTTTCTTAGATTTTCCCATTGCACATTGATCACAGAATTCCAAACTGTTTGAATTCAAATTTCCAATTACTCCTTTCTTTGCCAGCTCCTGCATTCCTTTGATTCCAATATGACCCATTCTTTTGTGCCATATCATTACTTCTGTGTTACTTAGTGTGACATCTGTTGATCCAATGACAGATTCTCCAATCAAGATGAACAAGCCATTCTGTTTTACTCCTTTCATCACCACTTTATTATTCTTAGTAATATGAATATATCCATTCACAGTACTAAATTCACAACCAGATTCATTTAGGGAGCCAAGTGATATTAGATTCCTCTTGAGAGATGACACATACCTCACGTTTGAGATAATTCTTGGGACTCCATCATGCATTTGGATCTTCACAGAGCCCACTCCTCTTACTTTACATGACTGGTCATTCCCCAGAAGGACAATTCCCCCATCAGTTTTGGTCAATTGTTGAAACAGGTGCTCATGAGGACACATGTGAAATGAGCAACCTGTATCCAATACCCATTCCTTGGTTATTCTGCCTTCTGATACATTCAGCACTTCTGCTAGGTCATCTGCTTGCTCTGCTACAGCAGCATCAGCTTCCTTTTTCTCAGACTTGTTTTTCCTGGAAGGACAGTTCTTCTTGAGATGCCCTGTTTGTTTGCAGGAGTAACATCTCCTCTTCTCCACCCAGTCTGATGATTTCTTGGAATCAGTGTCACCAGTCTTACCTTCTTTCTGGCCCTGATTTTGACCCTTCTTCTTTTGAAATTGCTTCTTGAATTTCACATGTAATCCTTCAGCAGCAGGGTTGGATTTCTGATCACTTTGAAGTTGTAATCCTTTAGTTTTCAAGGAAGTAACTATCACATCATAGCTTAACTTTTCTTGTCTACCAAACATTAGAGTATCTCTAAAACTTCCAAGTGACTTTGGTAGAGAATTCAGCAACATGAGGGATTTATCATCCTCCTCCAGGTTTACACCAAGATCTTCAAGGTCATCAATCAGATGATTGAAATCATCTAGTTGATCAATCAATGTTTTCTCCTCAACCATCTTGAAAGAAAGCAATTTCTGTTTGAGGAAGAGTTTGTTGGTTACCGTTTTGGATTGATACAACTCCTCCAGTTTTGACCACGCCTCCAAAGTAGATTTGCATCTTGAGATTTCTCTGAGTGGTTTATCTCCCAGACACAAAATTATAGAGCTTAATGCCTTCTGGTCAGTTTCTAGGAACTTTGGTCTTTCTGCAAGCGGCCAATCTTCTTGAGCCTTCAACGCCATGGATAGCCCATTCTGGATTAAGATTGCATTCATCTTAATCTTCCACAGGGCAAAATCATTCTTCCCAGTAAACCTGTCCACCTCCATTTTCATGCCCGCCATTGATCTCTTTCCTCTAGTTCAAAGACTTCCCACAGACGGCGCCACTTTGTAAGGATTCAACACACAAACACTCACAAACGAGTTCGGCCAGAGACTTATGAACAATGGCCGAGAATCAACACGAATTCTGGACGAAACCAGAAACCGAAAACAGAGAAATACAATCAAGGAAGAAACACAATCACAAAGAAGGATTTTACGTGGTTCGAACAAATGTTCTACATCCACGGAGGATCAGCACTCCTCAATTCACTATCAATTCCACAAGAATACAAGAATCTCACAAGAATTACACCACACCTTCAGCTAGAACCCTAAACTGAAAAACCGTAACTCTTCTCTCCAATTCTCTCTTGAAAACTGATTAGCTAGAGGGAAAACTGTAAATTGAGTATTTATACAACATATAACACTGCTCTGAATTGAAAAATTAGCTCAAGACGTCCAGGAGAAGAAGTTATCAGCTCAACCGCTTCGCAACGGTTTCAAAACCGTTGTCTTCTGCTGTTCCTCTGAAACTGATTCATAACCACCCTGAACCGGTGGTTATGATTTCGGATTTCTTCAAAACTGTTTTCTCTGGCCCGGTTCTTCAGCTGATAAACCCGGTTCCTGAATCACTCCAATATTTCCAATCAAAACTTGTTACACTTGATGCAATTGACTCATAATTCACATGAGTTAAAGACATTCATTCAATTGTGACCTTGTACATTCATTCATTATTTACTGATTTTGTAGAGATAAACAAGCCGCTTAATAAGGAGATGATATAATTTGATGATATGTATTGTTGTAATTATTTTGTTGTTATCTGGATATACTGAAGAAGCTCCTTTGCATTTGCCTACAGATTTTCAATCTTTTTTATCTGTAGGTAGTAAGCGGTTAATAAAAGGGATGCCTCTTTCGCCGTATCTGCTGAAGACAGATCATAGGGGGGTGAGTACACCTCTTCGACTAATGGCCGAGACAAGTCTTTAGAGGAATCCACTTTTAGAGCGACTCTTGTAACGACGGATCCCTCTTTCGGCACAGGTTTGAGTGGAATTGTCGGATCGTGCCACGCATCTTTCGATGAGGAAGCGAGAAATGGATCATCATCAACCCCTGACTTTTGGGAAGTCTTTCCACGCTGGTACGAAGTGGGCCTCTTATGAAGCAATCTAGCCAGTTGACGACTCACTTCATTGGATTTACCAGTTTGATATAGAGAAATGGGCACGAGATGTCTTAGTGGGACCCCCTCAACATGACCGTCAGTCTCGTGAGAAGCGGTGCAGTCAGATGTGGAGAGTCGGGGGGATACAACCCCCGGCAAGTAGTGGGATCCAGCGCCAGTAGATCCGTAACACCGACAGGCAGACCAGTGGAAAAGGGTATCGCCCGAGGAAAGGATTACGCCCGGGCACATGGGAGGCTGAGGAAGCGGAAAGACGAGACTCATCTCTTTTTCCCCTACTTGATTCCAATAAATCAAGAAAATCATAACTTTTCCAATATTCTTTGTTTTCTTTTTTTTATTGATTCATAATTCAAAGAAGAGACTTCAAAGGGATTTCTACTGAGAATCTCCCCTCTTCAAAGACCAAACAAAGGGAAAAGACTAAGAAAAGAACTACAAACCAGAAGGGAATCCTTCTTTTGAATCTGACTAATACCCTAGTAGAGAGAAAACGACTACTTAGAAGCCTATCATATAGAAGCAGAGAACAAAGCTGCAAGAGAGAAAGAAACAATCGGACAAACAACAGGAGAAAGAGCCAAGCCATACATGGTCAAAGCAAGGCAAGCTCGGGTCATAGAAGGGGTCAGAGCTCCCGTTCCTTTGAGGAAAGAAAGACCTTTGTCTCCTTAGCAGCAGGACCTTTAGCAGCCGGTTGGTCAATCAAAGAAGCGGGTCGGGTCAGAGCAGCGGGGCCGGTCGCCGATTTCTGTTTAGCAAGAAGACGAAGAAAGAGACTTTTTTTCAAGGTTTCATTTCATATAGCTGTGAAAGTTAGCACCTTCATTTTCATTCCTAAGGGCAAGGGTAAAGTGACCAAAGTTGCGTTTTATATAGCTTATAAAGTTGCCTTTGCCATTTCCTTTCCTAAGCACATCTTCAATCATCGGTTTTTTTCGTTTCATATAACTGTGAAAGTTGTCAAGTCATTTTTCATTCATAGGAGCGCCTTCAATTGATCAAAGTTTCATCTCATATAGCTTATAAAGTTGCCTTTTCTCCTCAATAGGCGGACTTGCAGCTAACGCTTTCTGCTTTCAAAGGTTTATTGCAAGAATACAGTGTGTGCACTAATACCGAATACGTGGTGCAAGCGGTGATTTACGAGTTAATACCAAAGAGGGAAGCACATGGGAGTAGTAGCGCTAGTAACACATGGGGCAGCCAATGGAACAGCCGGGCCCGAAAGCAGCTAAGCCAAGGATGAACACAGGGCGCCAGTAGCATTCAACGCCAGCCGAGCCCCTGCATTCTAGCATTCTTCTTTCTTGTTTTCCTCAATGGGTGCAGCTAGGTCATTCGATATGTCTGCACTCGCCACTGATCTTGATCAACAGTCTTAAAAGAAAGAGTTGCGACGCCTCAATAGGTAATCGGTAGGCTATCTTAGTAGGTCAGTAGTTCCCTCAATAGGTGTTCAGTAGGCCACCTCCGAAGGAGGAAGGAGAACTCTATCTATGGTTTTCTTTCTTTCATGAATCGGTAGGAAAACCCTGGTCGAAGGCCAGTACCTTTTCTTCCTAACCAAGTTGTAGCTAACCCAAGAGGGTAGTGTTTCAGTGTTGATCTACTGTCCTAAAGAGCTAACCAAACGAGGGAGATGTCCACGTCTGCATTTTCCTATGAGCTAACCCAGTCAGTGTTAGCTTTCGTCTTCCTCGGCCTCGGCTAAAGGACATAACTAGGGAATACATTCAGCTCAGGAAGCGCGTAACTCCAGTAGTTTGTTCTTCCTCTTTCGACTCCTTCACTTCTTCTAAAGTAATGAAGAGCTCACCAAGAGGGAGTTCAATCTCCTGGTAAGAAGATCTTTCTTTTATCCCATCAATGCCCGCTTTCTTGTCCTGAAGTGATTGATTCATTTTGTTAGCTTAATCCTTCCTGCCAAAGAGGAGATCTTATTAGAATTGTATCGGTCTTAGTCTTACGAAAGAAAATATTTTCATTGTTTAGTTTAGGATTGACGAACTTAAGTTGACCAGATTGACCCAATCAACAGGAGCCAATATGGACTGATCGGGGATTCCTCAACATTCAATCTCTCTGATACAGCTAAGTGATACAAAAGATCTCTTAGGAGGCCAACTGAGAAGGCAGTTGAGAAGAATCACATAAGTAGATGAAATTCTTCTTTGTTAGAATCTTCTTTGCATGAATATTATTATTCTGAAATTCCGGGTTTACGTGAGTATGGAAGAAAGCCCCAGCCGAGCCTAGTAGCTAGTTCTTAGTTTCCCCCTTCCTCGCCCAGGTCAGCTACTCTCGGGTGTGAAAAGGAAGTCAATATGGGGCAGTGAACCCCAGCAGTTGTGGTAGTTCCCACTCTGGTTGTTCCTGTAAGCCAATATGGATGCTGGCTCTGATTAAGAGTGATTGTTTCCGCTTCCTTGATACACTCGGTTCGCTTTGAAGACCGCACCGTCGCTGACGTATGTATTTTACCTTTTTTCTTCCACTCCATACGATGTGATGGATGGAGACTTATCTCATGTAAATGGAACTTGATATGGATAGTCGGATGGCTAGGGACGAAATAGAGTCATTCCTCTCCTAGTATCAGTTGTCATTCCTACCCTAGCGTGGTGAGTAGCTGCTTTTTCTTCCCTTTGTATTAGCTCTACTCTATTAGCTGTCTGTGCCTCTATCCGAGCTGCAATTAGTGGGTTTTGTGCTCGTAGGAGTGCTCTGGGAGTAACAACCTATCTTATCCAATTGAAAAATGGGTTGTTATTGTTAGTTCATAGGTTGGCTAGTTGCACCCCATCTTTTTAGCACCGGATTTCGTAATGAATCTTTGGATTCTAAAGATTGGCTTAAAAGCGCCTGTGTACTCTCTCGTATAGGCAGTCATGGGTGCATTTCCTTTGTAGGGCTGCTCTTCTTAATTAGAATTGGATTTATTGGAACAAACATAAAATTTCTGTTAGTTGGGGCACCTAAAAGTCCGTATTTGTATTACGTTGTAAGCCCAGCCTTAGGAGACAAGATAAGGGGCATAGCTGAGTAAGCCCAGGTTGAGGACTAATAAGAGTAGAGACTGGAAAGACGGGTAGGGCGGACTATCTTCTCCTATATCCCTCGAGGGGACTTCGATTCCGAGTTTCCAGTGTCGATGAGGTGGGATCCATGGTAGTGATATTGGCTGGCCTATGAGAGACTTGACTTCATAAAATAGGTTTATGGCTCGCTCTTGGCCTTGCTTTGCTAGCATTGCATGGTTTAAAGCTTTAAGGTCTAGGAAACCTAGCCCGCCATTCTTCTTTTGGATGCAATTCTATTCCAGCCCATCCAATGCATTTTCTTTTCCTTAGCAACTCATTATTACCCCACCATAACCTGCTAATGAAACTAACCAACTCATTGCATACGAGAGAATCGCCTGGGCCACTTCTTTTATGTTATGAGGGTCTCCTTTCCGGCTCTAGAGAGCCACTTTTGATTCCCGCCCTGGATACGTTTCCATTTTCCTTCACAACTGGGTTCTGGATACTTTCCTGGGCCTTCCTAGCTCGCGGATTTGAAGGTCTATCCTAGCTTTCCTTCTTCTACAGACTTTCTCGTCGGTCTTTCCTACTATGCTCACCAAAGCCATCCATACCATAGAACCCTCACTCTTCTTTTTGTTCTTATCCATTTGAACATCCCCGGATCCAATCAGCAGTGGTAGAGAGTCCTCTTCCCCCAAGTGTCTGAAGTCACTTCTACCCTTTTAGCCATTTGCTTCCTTGCTTTCAAAAAAAGGAGAAGTTCTTGTCGGACTTCTTCTATAGTATAGCGCCTTCCCTCGGGTCATGAGCTGCTTTTCTAGCTAACTGCATTCGGCAATGTGGTTATTCTATTCCATTCGATAGCAAGCCTGTCGACTCCTTTCTCCATCTTTCATAGTCCTAATCGGGAAGTATGCTCTACTCTTTTCGAGAGTGCAGCAACGGAGCGCTACGCTAGTCCTTAGCATGAATCTTTCTATGAACTATGCCCCAAGCATTCGAAGAGTAAGGCGTGGGAGGGGAAAAAACACATATGTAAAGGAAGGGTACTACCCCCCGACAGAGAACTATGCTATCCCAAGCATCTGATCCCCGGGAGGCGAGACGACGATCGTTTTGCGGCCGACGAAGTTCTCGATGCGATCTTGATTATGATTTTTCATCAGTACTCTCACACAGCAGTATAATGACATTATTCATTAGTGGGACTTCCGCCTCGAAGGTCGACTGTACGTACAGCTTTGACCTAACCATACGGCCTACGCACTACAAGTCAGAAAATACCTCACCTAGTAGCTCGCCTCGCTCTCCGCCTGAACTTGACTACACCCCAGAAAGAAAGAGATAACCGCTTGAACATACAATCAAGTGTTATATGAATCTCACTCCTCAAAGCCGTAGCGCACTAGCTCCCATCAGCCCGCCCCTTTTCTTGTTCTCCGGTAAGGGCTTGTTTTTCAGTGTCTTACGTCTGGTAAGGCATTTACCTCGTTCATGTTCTCGAGAAGCAAAGAAAGCGGCTTGCTGCTCCTTGCGAGCTTAGTGACTAGTATTGAGAATGGGGCGAGCCATGCTTTTGAGGATAAAAATGATGGTTAGTTCGAGTGAGGGATACCATATGGTGCTAGTCGATTTCCAGTTTCTAGTCTTATAGTAGGAGTAGCTATTCAACTCTCGCTAGGGAAACCACGGATATAGTCGTTTAGGAACACGCTTCTATTAGGGCTTCTTAAATGAGTCTCTTTATATGTCCTTTCCTTGTATAGAAGGAGTGAGCGAGCAATACACATAGCTCTCGAACCTTCTCCTCGAGTAGTTTCCTTCAACGCCGGGCAGCCATTACATTAGGCTACTACCTTTCATGGGCGTTGTTTTCGCTTTCCCACCATGTTATGATGTGGATGGCGGCTGACTTAGCAGGGCATCAGGGTAAGTTTAGAGACTACGCTTTGTTAGGCGATGATATAGTTCTCGCCAATGAAGTGGTGGCTCTTCAGTACGCTAGAATGGTCAAAGAGGTTGATATTTCTGAATCGAAGTCTATAATCTCCGACTCTGGATCCTTCGAGTTTGCTAAGCAGGTCAGAGAAGGCTCTGTGGATTTGAGTCCAATCAGTCTGCGGATGAATGGACGAGGAAGTAGTTGAAATCGGTGGTTTACGCGTGTCCTTCACCCGGACTGGAGGAAAGACAACACCTCCCAACCCGTCAAACCTGGGAAGAGTAGCCTAGACAACGCACTTACCAGAAGCTTTTCTTTCTAAGAAGATAGGACCTCACCCAATTAGACCATATATATCAAGTTACCTTTGATTACGAATTTCGAATTTATATATTATAAGCCTTCCAAGACCTTCCATGGTAAGCCCTGTTCACAAGACAGGCAAAACCCCGCGAGTCACTCGAGGTCTTTATTTATAGCTAACACAAATAGACTATGCTAAGCTCTATGGGTTCACTATCAAAATAGAGCTCATTGGGCTCCGGAGAACCTTTGCTATCAGAGCAGGAAATGTTCAGTGTGGACAGGTCCCCGGCTGCTGCTTTTTTCGGCTTAAGCTGAGAAGTGAGTTGAGGCGGTTTAACCAACCAATTCCAAACCTGCTTTCGTGGATGCGTAGGTCGCCAACTGGTTCCACCTTATCCTGAAGAAAATGGAAAGCTTCCTTTATATCTATATCTCCGGTATCTATCGGAAGAAGTCCCGGTCGAGAAGTGATCGAAGTATCGGTGAAATGAATCGACTCTCCATACTTAACACATGCTATTTTTGGATTGCACCTTTGATATCCGCTAAGAACTTCCCAATCAAATAGATCTAACCTGGCTAACAATCTCACCGGTGAAGTTATAGCTCTCGAACAAGCGATGAGGGCAAAAGAATGAGAAGACATCACATAACGAATCCTCCACTATTGAAAGCTAGGAATTTCGCTGCTAAGCAACAAAGTACTCTACCAGTGAGGAAACCCGGCTGAACTCAGATAGAGCCTAAAGTCAAGCCAACCCCAGGGATTCTTTGAATGGCACCGACATCCCCTTTAATGGATTAGGAGATCCAAGTAGAGATTTGAAGATAGTGCAGCTTGGACTGACCTTCATGCATTCTTTTTTAATGAATACCCGGTAGCTGTAGCAAAGGAAGAAAGCGTAGAGGCTCTGCCTGATCTGATCCCCGGAGATGGAACTACTTCTTACCCTGGCCCCAGCTTAACCACACTAAGATTTATTCAGTCTAATTGGAAGACTGCTATTGAATCAGCGCTTTCAATGGTTCGCGACTCCACTGCTATTGATAAGGGCTGCTAGCCTCTTGTTAGCCGCTTCTCCCGTCCAGGATTCAGCATTCTTGGATTAGGCTTTACCGGGCTTCTCTCTTTAAGCTTTAAGGCAGGGCGGCGGCATTGGTTGACTTTCTTTTGTTAGGAATCGATCCTCCGGTCTTGGTGGGTTAGGTTAGTATGGGTAATTCTATTCTGTTTCAGAAAGAACTCTGAGTGGAAAGAGATAAGAAAGAAAGTCAAAGGACAAAGGAGGGGGAGAGATAAAGAATAGAAGAATACAGCTATATCCCCGACCGGAGAAGTAGAGGAGTCAACCAAGGATTGGTTGGTCTTGCACAATAACTGATTCTAGCTATTCTTCTTCAATTTCAATAAGAGTTGGTGAGTGACTCTAAAATCAGAAGCTCCCGGGGGACCTTAGATTCTTTCTTTCGACGCGAACTCACTCGCTTGAGGCGGACTCAATCACTCTTTTTGGTTGGAGGATCATTCGTTCTTCACTCTCTTGCTATTACCCGAAGGGAGCGCAGCAACCAAGGTGCATATTATCATATAGAAAGAGGCGAGGCGTAGCGATTCGTACTACCGGAAAAGTTTCGCTAACCGGCAGGCAATAGAATCAGCCGATAGGGGCAAGCAAGCCTAGCGAATCACATAAATAAGCCCCTACCCGCCAGCGCGCGGATAGATAGGGCGTGCGAAGCGCGAAGGGGATGGATGTCTGAGCGGTTGAAAGAGTCGGTCTTGAAAACCGAAGTATTGATAGGAATACCGGGGGTTCGAATCCCTCTCCATCCGAGAGGTCATAAGTTCTCTCTTGCCTTATCTATAGATAATAATGAATCGGATCGACTCGACTGATATGATAGATGGAATGGTAGTTTGTGTTATGATTTAGTTAGGACCTTGTCTCCCTTTCGTTATCTTCCGCTCTCCTTGTATAGGTTGGGAAAGGGCCGGGTGGATTACCTTTGGGAGCTAAGTCGAAGATCTCGGTGGTCTTGTGAGTGGTTGATCTGTATAACAATGTTCTATTGGATTACAGAGGATCAAATCTGGTTGAATTGGCTACTAAGGCTATTCTGGATAGTAAGCACTTTGCGAAGGAATGGCCGTTTGTTGACGCGGAGGATCAGTATCTGAGGTTCATTTGCCGATTAGTTCCAAGATTGTGTGGCACAGAAGGTGAAATGGAAATGGTGCTACCAGTTGGTGAAATCGTTGTAGTTCCAATGCATGCAACTGTTGGAGAGTTGAAGCAAGCAGTGGAGAATGCACTGAAGGACACGTACTCTATAACAGATGAATTTGTGTTGATGGAGATTGTTGAGCTGGAGGAATTGGAGGATGAGGAATTGCTTTTTGTGAGGTCTGGCAGCACACTCGCTGCTGTGGCATTGAGGACAGTGAGACTCTTCCTCCACTCTTTCCGCGCTCTTCGTCTTGATTCAATGGAGTGTTAGTTTCATCTTGTTTAAGTGGGTGATAAGTATGGGTTGCCCAATCCACCTACCCACCTGAGCATGCTACTAAAGGAATTTCGTATGGGGTTTGCTTCCGCAAAAGGTCTGGGTGTCCCAGTTCATTCGGATTCGATCAGTGGATCATAAATCGGCGTAGCTTTACTGACCTCGCACTCTAATAGAATTCCCTTATGAAAGATTAGCCCAATGCCTACAAGAAATGCGCTCTGGCAAACCTTCCGGGAATCACTCGATCTCTTGGATGGGAAGAGGCCGTCCCCCTGACCTGAGAGGTGTCATAATTGACATCCTTCCTCGTGAGATGAAGCCCCGGGAATGGATCTGACCTCCAGATGGTAAGGACTTTCTCGAGTGGTCGACTCTCCGAGCTTGGGTAAGGCAGTGGCTTCAGTACTGATTTGGGTGTGAACAGTCCAGAGCGGGCCGAGGTCTTATCCTATCCGGAAAACATTTTCCTTTGGTGAACAACCCTCGGTTAGGACCAAAGGGTATAAGAAAGGGAACTGAATCCGTAAGCGGTGTGGGAGGACTAGAGCGGTTGATGCAATCAAAGCTGTGATCTTAGGAGCTGCACATGATGGGGAATAGCCGGTGCATCGAGATTCGGTAAGTGTTCACGCAGTTGGAGGCCGCTGTGATTGATTCAGTAACCGGTGCGAGAGAATCCGCTCTTTTCTCTTTCTTTGGTGCAGAGATGAGTACTCAAAATTCTTCTATTTCTTTCGAGTTAGCGCTCCGTGGGAAAGAGAGAACAAGCGTTATCGCACAACCCTCAAGGCAAATCTATCTAATAGTGGTTGACTTGCTTACTTCTTAGAGTAAGGAAGGAATGAGTCAAAACTAAAAAAGAACCCAAAGGTTGCCATCCTATTAGCTTGATCCACCCGGTTGGAAAGTGCAAAAGTGATGGCAAGAAGTGGAAAAGATTGATTGGTTCAAATCCGGAAGAAGAATGACTCCTTTTTTCTGCAGACCCATTTGAGTATAGCCGAGTGGGAAGAAATCCTGGTATCGGCATGCCAACTTTCTACTTTTCTTCCATGGCTTGGAGCTTGCCCCGGAAGTCAAGAAGAGAATGGATCATCTTCTCCATGGGTCCGCCGGAACGAACATTGATGGTCGGATCCCTCTAGTTGCATTCCTTTGTTGATAGTAGCATTTCTAGTATTCCTGCTTTAATTTAGACTGACTCTATACTACCGTTTGCGAGACTTCACTTCTCTTTAGGAAGAAATTCTTTCCATCTCCGGTGCATCCATCCATAAAGCATGCCTCCCTCATCGGATTAGCTTGGCTACCCGGCTCTAGTAAGACTTGTAAGACTTCTTCCCGCGTGGAGCGCATCCCTTTTGATATCAGGTTGGCAAGAAGATCGGGAGTTAGAAAGAGACCAAATAAAGTCTCTCCTCTCTCTCAGCCTATTACTCGGAGTCCGGAATAAGGGGCGGGTTCAAACCTAAGATGGTAGGGTAGGCGCTGTCAGCCACAAAAACATATGCAACACACATGAAAGTCGAACCTTGTTTTCAGGGGCTTCCTACTCTTTACTTGACTGAATTGAGAGAGAGTATCCTTTTCTTTGCCTATGGTTTTCCTACAATAGAAATCTTCTAGACTTGAGATAGGGGAGATTCCAGGGAATGCTTCTCTCGTAAGTCTAAGTAATCCCCTTCGTTTGGTGTAAGCTAGACCAAGATCCTAAGTATGCGAATAAAACCCCTTTTGAAGTAGCTAATAATGACTCTTTCATGATCGAATTCTTCCATCCATTCATCATTTGAGAGTTCTCTTTCATTCAACTACAAATTGCGTATATGAAGATAGTTCACCAGGTTCGAAAGAACGTTATGTCAGTATATCGAGAAAGCCACCGCCCAATAGAGCTTTGCCATGTGTAGACCGAAATGGGCTCGCCCGGTCCCCGGTGTCTAAGATCCTTTCTGAACTTCTTTGTGACATATCCATTCATGAGATTGCCTTCGGCTTCCGTTTATTCCTTGGAAGAAACCAAGGTCACTATCAAAAGTCTCCCCCCTCAAATAAGGGGAGCAGGAGTTCTCACGAGAGAAAATTGGAATCCTTAAATGACTCTAAGGAACCAACGGCTCTCTCTTCTTAAACAACCTGTATTATCCACACTGAATCAGCATTTGATAGATTATCCAACCCCGAGCAATCTTAGTTATTGGTGGGGGTTTGGTTCGCTAGCCGGTATTTGTTTAGTCATTCAGATAGTGACTGGCATCTTCTTAGCTATGCATTACACGCCTCATGTGGATCTAGCCTTCAACAGCGTGGAGCACATTATGAGGGACGTTGAAGGGGGCTGGTTGCTCCGTTATATGCATGCTAATGGGGCAAGTATGTTTTTCATTGTGGTTCACCTTCATATTTTTCGTGGTCTATATCATGCGAGTTATAGCAGTCCTAGGGAATTTGTTCGGTGTCTCGGAGTGGTCATCTTCCTATTAATGATTGTGACCGCTTTTATAGGATATGTACTGCCCTGGGGCCAGATGAGCTTTTGGGGAGCTACAGTCATCACAAGCTTGGCTAGCGCCATACCCGTAGTAGGGGATACCATAGTAAGCTGGCTCTGGGGTGGGTTCTCCGTGGACAATGCCACCTTAAACCGTTTTTTTAGTCTTCATCATTTACTCCCCTTTCTTTTAGTAGGCGCCAGTCTTATTCATCTGGCCGCATTGCATCAATATGGATCCAATAATCCATTGGGTGTACATTCAGAGATGGATAAAATAGCCTTTTATCCTTATTTTTATGTAAAGGATCTAGTGGGTTGGGTAGCCTTTGCTATCTTTTTCTCCGTTTGGATCTTTTATGCCCCTAATGTTTTAGGGCATCCCGACAACTATATACCCGCCAATCCGATGTCCACCCCGCCTCATATTGAGCGCCTTAGACCTTATGCTCGCCCCCTTTAGCATCTATTCCCTCCCCAAGCTTCCGAACAAGTAAGCTAATCAAATCTCCATTGTTGGTGAACAGACTGGTGGCATTGACCCAATCCGTGAACCAGTATTGCACTCCAACCTTCTCAACCATGCTTTGATTCAACCCTTTCCTTAAAGCATACATCCTTCTTGCTTCCCTTAAAGGGAATTTCTATTCCAATTCGTGCACTGAAAAAGATAGGTAAGTATATGCTTAACACATGGAATTCGTAGAAATTTCATTCTATTTGAGAACTTTCTTTAACTAGAAAGAGGGGCACTCACTCACTTTATGAAGGAAAGTCATTCAACTAGAAATCACGTAGGAGAATCAAAGATCGATTTAGAAAGTGTCTATAGAGGGCGTAGCCGACTTGGACTTAGCTCGAGCTTCATCCCACGAGATCTTCCTTGGAAAAACCAAGGCAAATCGTGCAAGTCTTTCTTGGAAGAGCGGAAAGGGAAAAGAAAGAGAAAATAAGAAAGTATGCAAAATCTTGATCGATGGCTTTTCTCCACTAACCACAAGGATATAGGGACTCTATATTTTATCTTCGGTGCGATTGCTGGAGTGATGGGCACATGCTTTTCAGTACTGATTCGTATGGAATTAGCACGACCCGGTGATCAAATTCTTGGTGGGAATCATCAACTTTATAATGTTTTAATAACGGCTCACGCCTTTTTAATGATCTTTTTTATGGTTATGCCAGCGATGATAGGTGGATCTGGTAATTGGTCTGTTCCGATTCTGATAGGTGCGCCTGACATGGCATTTCCACGATTAAATAATATTTCATTCTGGTTGTTGCCACCGAGTCTCTTGCTCCTATTAAGCTCAGCCTTAGTAGAAGTGGGTAGCGGAACTGGGTGGACGGTCTATCCGCCCTTAAGTGGTATTACCAGCCATTCTGGAGGAGCAGTTGATTTAGCCATTTCTAGTCTTCATCTATCTGGTGTTTCATCCATTTTAGGTTCGATCAATTTTATAACAACTATCTCCAACATGCGTGGACCTGGAATGACTATGCATAGATCACCCCTATTTGTTTGGTCCGTTCTAGTGACAGCATTCCCACTTTTATTATCACTTCCGGTACTGGCAGGGGCAATTACCATGTTATTAACTGATCGAAACTTTAATACAACCTTTTTCGATCCTGCTGGAGGGGGAGACCCAATATTATACCAGCATCTCTTTCGGTTCTTCGGTTTTAAATGGCCCTTTTCAGATTTGAATCTGAATACGCATTGCGCTATATGCTGGGACTGTCTGCTTAATGGTACTCCTACTATGTTCATAAGTGGTTTTCTACCCCGATCTAGTCAAAATGGGGTATCTAAGACACAATCAGCAGGTAACCAACGACATAAAAGCAGTCTAGTAGGAACCTCAGAGACTACACGCGCAACAACTTATCCTAAATCCTTCTGTGAGTGGCTAGCTGGAATTATCGATGGTGATGGAAGTATTCAAGTTAGTAAAAAAGGATATACTTCTCTTGAAATGACTATGGGACTTGAAGATCTACCACTACTACGATATATCCAACATATGCTTGGTGGAAGTATGAAAATGCGAGCAGGTGCTAAAGCTTATCGTTATCGACTACATAATCACCTTGGTATGATTAAACTAATGAATTGTATAAATGGTCATATTCGACATTCAGCACGACTACTTCAACTACATCGTGTCTGTCAAGTACTGGAAATCCCCGTAATTCTACCTATTCCACTAGATGCTCAATCAAATTGGTTTGCAGGATTCTTTGATGCTGATGGTACTATTACTATAGCTATGAAGCATGGACTACCTCAACTAAGTATTCGAGTAACTAATAAACTTCTACAAGATGTAGAGTCTTATAAGGTAGTCTTTGGAGGAAGTCTCTACTTTGATAGTAGTCAAAATGGTTACTATCAATGGTCTATACAAAGTCGAAAAGATGTTATCATGATGCTAGATTACTTTAAATCAAATACTTTCCGAAGTCATAAATCACGACGATTCTTCCTTATTGAGGAATATTACAGTCTTTACGATCTCAAAGCATTTAAACCTGACAGTATTCACCATAAAGCATGGCTAGCTTTCCTAGACAAATGGAAGAAGTTGATGATATAGTCCACCTTTCTTCTATTCATCCGCTTATATTAGTAGAAGAGAGAAGCACCCTGAAGTTTACATCCTCATTCTGCCTGGATCCGGTATCATAAGTCATATCGTTTCCACTTTTTCAAGAAAACCTGTTTTCGGCTATCTAGGCATGGTTTATGCCATGATCAGTATAGGCGCCCTTGGATTTCTTGTTTGGGCTCATCATATGTTTACTGTGGGCTTAGACGTTGATACCCGTGCCTACTTCACCGCAGCTACCATGATTATAGCTGTCCCCACTGGAATCAAAATCTTTAGTTGGATCGCTACCATGTGGGGCGGTTCGATACAATACAAAACACCCATGTTATTTGCTTTAGGGTTCATCTTTTTGTTCACCATAGGAGGACTCACAGGAATAGTTCTGGCAAATGCGGGGCTAGACATTGCTCTACATGATACTTATTATGTGGTTGCACATTTCCATTATGTACTTTCTATGGGAGCCGTTTTTGCTTTATTTGCAGGATTTCACTATTGGGCAGGTAAAATCTTTGGGCGGACATACCCGGAAACTTTAGGGCAAATCCATTTTTGGATCACCTTTGTCGGGGTGAATCTTACCTTCTTTCCTATGCATTTCTTAGGGCTTTCGGGTATGCCACGTCGCATTCCAGATTATCCAGATGCTTACGCTGGATGGAATGCCATTAGCAGTTTTGGATCTTATATATCCGTAGTTGGGATTTGTCGTTTCTTCGTGGTCGTAACAATCACTTCAAGCAGTGGAAAGAACAAAAGATGTGCTCCAAGTCCTTGGGCTGTTGAACAGAATCCAACCACACCAGAATGGATGGTACAAAGTCCTCCAGCTTTTCATACTTTTGGAGAACTTCCAGCTATCAAAGAGACGAAAAGCTATGTGAAGTAAAAGAAGAAAGGGCCGCCGACTGCTACTAAGAACCTAACAGAACTTTGAATCTAATGTTGATAGAAGTAGAGAAAGACCAGTCCGGGGGACAAATCCATAGGAAATTTTACTTCTATTATGCCATTGGATGTGATCGGAAGAGTAATACAAGCAGGTATTACACCAAGAATTGACAAGCAAGCGCAGACTGGACCTTATGAAGATTGACTACTTATGATATTTCTTAAATAAGATAAGAAGAAGATTATGACAGTGTGATTGCGCGATCACTGAAGGTCCTCTACAAGCAGCGAGGCTGATTGCACACTACACCCTTTCCTTAGCTCTAGGACTGTAACACAATGAGCGGTAGGGCCAGAGACAACATTCCTTGGAACTATATGGATAGCAACTCCCACCGGATGGAGATATCTTCACTTTTCTTTCAAGCCTATGTCTTTCGCTTGCCTAAGGTTAAGGTAAGAAAAAGAGACAGCTACTGGACACTACGGGGACTGTAAGCGATCTAACAGAACTGGCTTGTTTAACGGAACTCAGACTATAGATATCAAATGACCTAGGGGACTGGACCTCTAGATGTAGCACTGGATGTAAGAAAAAAGTCGACTGCCAAAGCAGGACTTAGCACTCCAACTAATGGCCTTAAGACTGTTGCAATTGGTACAACTGCTGCATCCGGGATCTTTCTAATTGATAGATCAGAGGGTGTTGGCTATGCCTCTTTGGCTAATGCCAAAGATGAGTCTTTAGAAGAATGGACTG
Organism: Ajuga chamaepitys; assembly: GCA_958295605.1. Classification (NCBI taxonomy): domain Eukaryota; kingdom Viridiplantae; phylum Streptophyta; class Magnoliopsida; order Lamiales; family Lamiaceae; genus Ajuga; species Ajuga chamaepitys. The sequence continues at coordinate 5,608,614 of OY282501.1, forward strand.
GAGGAGCAACTGCTAATTAAAGGCCTCAGGTCTCAGGGCTCTTCGAGCCTGCCTGGAATGGTCCTATTTGTTTACGGCACTTTCTAGAGACAAGGCCTGCTAAGGGACACTCGAATGGGGATGGATACAGAAGCATCTGGTGGCGGGACAGGAGGTTCTATTTTCGCTTTCTACTTTCGCCGATGCCTAGGAATAGTATATCTTTTGCAACTGGTGTAACTGGGTGGGGGTGGGGGCCCGAGACGTAGAGTGGAAGCCAAGGCTTTCAATTCAATAGAGGAAAAACCAGGTCTTAGCCGTTCCACATTCTGCCTACAAGAAATCTGAAAATGAGGAAGTTTGAAAAGTCCAGTCTTACGACTTGAGAACCTGGTCGGAAAAAAAACTTCCTTTTCTCTCTTTCCCGCGGCAGCACACCTTCTTTATTCTGGAATTACCTTTCACTTATGTGCTGATTCACTTTCTATGTAGCGCTAGGCCCACGGGCTTTCCTTTGTGTATGCAGCAGTTGAGGATTCTAGATTGGATATCTGTGCTTGTGCTTTCCCAACTATGTATTCCTCCCCAAGGAAGGGTGCTGCTGAGCTGCCACCACTAGCTTGGTTATAACTCCGCTTCCCTATTTATGATAATACTAAAGGAAAAAAAAGGCTTACTTACTTGGCGGGTGAAGGGGCATTTCCGGTCGCTATAACCCTTCTTGCAGGTAGGTAGGTAGACGGGTCTCCAGTTTCTTACTTTTGTTTACTCTTCGATAGCAGAGTCCAGTCTGGTCTTCTCTTCCCTTTTTCAGGGGAATTTCGCCAATACTTGGGAGGGGTGGATATTGCATCGGTAGTAGGGCGAGCCCTTTTTCGGCTATAACCTCTCCTCTTGGAGGTGTGAGGTGTGCTGCGTACGCATGCCTATAATCTATAGAAAGAGAATAGGGGCGCGGTCAATAAATAGCATCAGCGGGTTTAGCATTAACATAAATTGGCTATTGGCTATAGATAAGATAAGAAGCCAGTGGGCAAGGCTTTCTCGATAGCGACTAGGGCGCGGGTGTGTTCTAGCTCAGTTGAGAGAAAGTAGGCATCTGAAGGTACCGTTTCAAACTTTCTTACTTATGATATTTCATCAGCAGTCTGGCCTACACCAGGAGGATCAGTCCCATAGAAAGGGGGGGACTCACTTTCAAATGATTACCATTTTGCAGCTCTTTTCTTAAGCTATTTCGAGAGCGGATCCTCTGAGGAGCATCTTCCGATCTACCTTCTTCTATGGATCTTTGGCCTTTTGGGCACACTGGTCCTTTACTTCTTTCTGTACTTCCCGTATACCACCCGCTAGCGGGTGGTACCTTAGCGCTTTTTCAGTACAGTAGGGGCGCCCCTTAGTAGAGCATGGTATGGTTTAGAAGAAAGAGGCTTTATAGCCATACGTATACAACTGATTAAAGAAAGAATCTCTTGAGGTCGATAGGGCGAATGAATCGATACTCGTACGTAGGGGCTTCGCTTCCCCCTTTTTCATTCACAGGCTAATCCCATTTTGGGGCTATAGCCCATAGCGCAGTGGCCTTTCCTATACCTCCAGAGGGGTTCTTTGGTTGGTAAAGAGTCTTTTTTACCTTTACTGCCTACGGCTGAAGAGAGGGCTCCTTCCTTTTTTGCAAGGAAGGGGGTTCCAGATGCAATGGTTTGGTTGATAAGCCAGCCCACTTTGTTGATAGCTCCTAATGGTGTCATTGATTTGGAAGAATTCGTTTGTTCACTCAATGTATTCCATCCTCATGCCCCTGTAGAAGTAAAAAATAGATTGTTAGCTCTTTACAAATGGACTTCATACTTGAGCAAGGCCTCTAGTATACCACAGTTGTGCCATAAAGTGTGTGTGTGTTAAATCACTACTAAAAAATTGCACATGATCCATACTCTTTCTCTTTCTTTAGACAGGCATAAGAGGCTACAAATGGCCATCCAGTAGGGTAGGATGCTCAAACACTGAAGATGATATCAAAGGCAGCTTTCGAGGAGGATGATTACTGAAGAATTGTGGAGATCCTGCACAAAAGGTCTAACTGAATTTGAAAACATTGATGCTTGATTATATTTGAAAGCTGATAGAGATGTTATTAGAGAAATGGAAAATTTCCAGTATATTGACAAGAAAGGGTATTCGCTATTTCTCTCTACAATAATGCTTTCTTTTGATTATTGTTAATGTTAGGTTTAAACAAAAAAATATTGAATAATTTTAGTCTAAGTACTAGAAGAAAATTGGAAAAAAAAAAAAAATTAAAATTTGACATTTTGGTTATATTTCTGCTGTAAAATTTTTGTTTGAGTTAGGATAGCATAAAGTTAAATTCAAGTCTTGGCTACGATTTTATCCGCTCTCATCAAGTACAAAGATGGTGGGATAGGTAAATGTTTCCCATGAAATGTCACCCCTTGGAAGTAAACACTTTTATTATGCTAGTCTTGCTAAATTTAAAAAAATACTGTACTATTCTCTTTCTTTCTTCTATTATGTTAGTCCTGCTAAATTTAAAATATGTTCCTTTCTGAGAGTTACATTTTTTCCTCAACAGGGCATCATCTTTTTTATTTTCTGCAAGGCTATATTGGAGGAATGAAACTTTTGCATGAAGTGCATTGAAGTTCAAGAAGATACAGTTGCGTAGTTAATTTTATATATTATTGTTGGAAGTATTTTGGCAGATCTTTTTGTTGAATGTACTAGTTAATTTGGATGATTTTTGGCTATCAAAATAATTGTTGGTTTATTTATGTTTTTCTCCTTTTATGGGATATTTTATTGAACTATTTATTATTTCAAAATATTAAAAAAATTAAAACAGGAAAATAATACCTAATAACAGGTACCACAGATCTCTATTATAAAGGTTAAACGACAACGGTCAAAAATCGTTGTCTTTGTGGTGTTGTATTAATTAAAACCACAACGGTTAAAAACCCTTGTAACGATTGTTGTTGTAAAGGCTCAAACGACAACGGTTAATACCTGTTGTTAAAATTAAGTGTGGTGATACAAACGACAACGGCCAAGTTGCGTTGTAAATGTCAATCACAACGGTTAAAAATCGTTGTGGTATAGGTCTTCGACAACGGTCAAAAACCGTTGTGGTAAACCCCGTTGTGGTATAGGTCATCGACAACGGTAAAAAACCATTGTGGTAGGTAGGGGTCTACTACAACGCTCAATTATCGCAAACGACAACGGTTTTCCACAGTTGTCGTTTTGCAGAATTGATGTAGTGTTTCCAAAAAAGAGTGAATATCTCAACAGATTATTTACTACATAATCTAGAATAATTTTCGGAAATCATATCAGAATTCCGGATTTCTAACCACGTTACAAAAATAATCAGATTTTTCAGTTTTGCCATGTTTTCTTTTCCAATTTAATGGGCGGGAAAAGTAGTTTATTTCCAATTGTGGTATAAATTCATTTTATTTATATATATATATAGATTAATATTATATTTTAGTAAGAATCGTGCACTTAATCGGCCGAAACATTAGATTCTTATCTTAAATATATTTTAGAATTTATTTTGAGATTTTTGTCATAATATTACTATTTTATTATTTTAATTAATTTAACTATTTTTCTGTATAGGTTTTGAAAATCGGATAAGGAAAAAGTATGTATCAAGAAGATTTGTAGCAGCCAATCTTGGCCAACAAGCAATGCGTGAAGACGCATTCAGGAGAGAGAGAAACGGTTGCTAAAAGGCTTAAGGAAAAGCTGTATATACACATTACAACTTTGATACAGCTTGACATATATAGGGGAGATTGTGAAGAGAAATCAGTAAGCATTATTACATATAGGCGTCAATATCAGAAGCATTATCATCGAGTATTTGTGTGGAGGGCACTTTGGTGAGCAAATTGTGCATTTAGAGTTTTATGTACTTTGAGTGATTTGTGAATTAGGATGGAAAGATAGATTTCAGTTTCAGGTTTAATACGTCGGAGTCAATATCGTGTTTTGAGTTGAAGTACCTTCGGAAGAAGAGGCTTCAAGACAAGTTCGGGAGAGCTCGTCCAGCTTTTTATGGTTTGTCATGTCAGTGTCAAATAGGTCGTCAGAGTCTGTCGTTTGTATAGTGTAAGTTTGGTGTTAGGGAGTGATGTCTCTCTATAAAAATTATCGTACGGAATATGAATAATAAAAGGTTTGAGGGATCTAAGGTATTTAGCCCGTGTGTATTTTGGTGTTCATCATTTATATTTTACTTTCATTTTTCTGTGTTGCAACGTAGAAAATGTAGTTTGAGACAGAAGTCTGCAGAACATGAGGGCGACATAACAGAACAATTAATGGTATGTGTTCTTTCCTTTCGTTCTTTATTAAAAAAAAAATTGGCTCCATTAAATTATTGCAAGCATCCTAGAACTACTTAATTAAATTTTTTCTTTGTGAACATTTAACTTTTTATTGATTTTCTTTTATTTGTATTTATTTGTGTCTCTCCACAAACCTTTTTCTATTTTAGTTCCATCTGTTGACAAAATAAAATATTTTCTTAGCATCTGTTTTTTAATTTTATAAAGGCAAAAACTTGTGTACGTGTTATCCACAAACCAGAAAACAGGCATGATTGAAAAAAATTGCTTTTTGTAACACCATCGCTCGCATAATCATCGAAACCAAAATCCATTTTTTTAACACCATCGTGTACGTGTTCTCCAATCCCAATATCAGAGTTTCGTCTCAAACGACCTTAGAATACTATACAATCAAAAGCATTACAACAAATAAATTCAAAGGTACACAATTAAAGAAAAAAGAACAAGAAATCAAACCCCCCCCCCCCCCCCCCAACCCCCCCAAAAAAAAGAACATATTAAAATACTGCAATAAAAGTGAAATATATTTTCATGTTAGGCAAGCTTCAATTGCAGACAATGGTAACTTCAACTGTACAAATTAATTCACCTTCCGTAGAGCTAGAGGATACACAACAATGTTAAGAACACTGTATATAATTTGAAAAACAAAAATAGTATGAATAAATTATTTAAAAATTTATATAAAAAAGATTTGTGCAGATCATGCATCATTCAAGATTCATCGGATATGTGAAAACTATTAATGACCCAAAGGATAAAAACGTCAAAGAAGGAAAACTTTGAAGATTTCACAAAATAAAAGGAAGGTTTAACAAAGGTAATAATTACAAAAAATGAGCAGTAGACTAAATATAACAAGAAAAATAAAATCAAAATATAGATAATAGTGTATTTTAATGTTGGTTAAGAACATATATTAAGAAATCTGCTACAAAATTTTATTCAATTAAATTAAGAAATCAGATTAACTTAACAATGATTCTGTTCATATGATATCTACTAATATTTCACTGTAATGGTGGAAAGGAATAAAAATAAGGCAAATATATGGTATGACATTTGCAAAACATGAACTGGATTGCACAAAAGTAAGACTACTGCAATATGTAACAAGTGCTACGATGAGCCAATGGAAGCAATATCGAGGTAAAAATATATCTTCAATATAATCTTCATGATACTTTCATAATTACATACACATTAACATTAAATAGTATTTGATATATTACAGGTACATAATAAAGAAGACCAAAATCAAAGATAAAACAACATGAATAACCACAAAAAACGAAAGAGAAGAAGAAAGGAAGAAACACTAAGAAAATAATAAAAATAACATTCAAATCGAAAGCGATAATGAGCAAATAGTCAAACAATTTTTGGAACAATCACAACCAAAAAAAGACATCGGTAACATGGAAACTCAAAAAGGAGAAAAAATAGAAATAAGTGCATCTGTAGGGAAAAAAAGAAGTTATGTCATTTCAAGACAATTTCTCATGACATAAATAGGTTTTTTCTCCCTTTTTGTCTTTAAATTTATTATCAAAATACAGGATGAATAAGTTCAATTAATATCAAACAAATTGAAGCAACTTATTTATACGTACTATTGTGACGCTACATTTTTTCTTGGATTACATATGATATTTATTATTATTTTATTTAGTAAATCAGTTGTATACCTTATTCAAAATACGATGTTTGGACTTTTACACAAAATGACATTTTAAACATTATATTATTTTCGGCCAATTGTTCCTCAGACAGTGAAGGAGATCAAACTGAGCAAAATAGTCTAAGAAACTACAGTTTGGCAAGAGATAGAGTCAGGAGAGAAGTCCATCCACCAAGGAGGTATGGACAAGCTGACATGGTATACTATGCTTTGAATGCTGCAGAAGCTCTTGAGTATACAGAACCACAGAATTACACAGAAGCTATCAAAGGAGTAGAAAAGAAACAATGGATCAATGCCATGCTGAAAGAGATGAATTCTCTGAAGAGAAACCACACTTGGGATCTGGTGAAGAAGCCAAGTGGTCAGAAACTTATAAGCTCCAAATGGATCTTTAAGAAGAAACTGGAAATGGTAAATGGTGAAAGGATCAGATATAAGGCCAGGTTGGTTGCAAGAGGATTCACACAGAGGGAAGGGATTGATTTCCATGAAGTATTCTCACCAGTAGTCAAGCATACTTCCATCAGAATCTTGCTGGCAAAAGTCACACAAGAAAATCTTGAACTTCAACAACTAGATGTCAAGACAGCTTTCCTACATGGAGAGCTAATTGAAGATATTTACATGAAGCAACCTGAAGGTTTTGAAAACCCTGGAGAAGAAGACAAAGTATGTCACTTGAAAAAGTCTTTGTATGGGTTGAAACAAAGCCCAAGGCAGTGGAACAAAAGGTTCAATGAATTCATGATAAATACTGGATTTGTCAGAAGTTTATATGACAACTGTGTGTATTTGGAGAAGAATGCAAAGACAGATCAGATATACTTGTTGTTATATGTAGATGATATGTTAATTGCCAGTAAGAGTAAGCTGAAGATCCAACAGCTAAAGGGAAAGTTGAGTACTGAATTTGAGATGAAAGATCTGGGAAATGCAAAGAAAATGCTAGGAATGGATATTATCAGAGACAGAGAAGCTGGAGTGTTGTGCTTATCTCAGAAGGATTATCTACAAAAGGTGCTAGAGAGGTTCAATATGCATGAATCAAAACCATTGGTAATTCCAGTGGGGCAACAAACCAAGCTATCAAGAGATCAAAGCCCAAAAACACCTGCTGAAGAGAAACATATGCAAAATATACCTTATGCAAGTGGAGTAGGGAGTCTCATGTATGGTATGATTTGTAGCCGGCCAGATTTAGCATTTGCAGTATCTTTAGTGAGTAGGTTCATGGCAAATCCAGGAAGAGAGCACTGGGAAGCACTGAAGCAGATTCTGAGGTATCTAAAAGGAACAGTAAATTTAGGTTTGAAATATGTGAGGACAAACTCAGGAAATGAACCTTTGAAGGGATTTGTGGATGCTGATTTTGCTGGAAATATAGACACCAGAAAGTCTATTTCAGGGTATGTATTCACATTGTATGGAACAGCAGTGTCATGGAGGTCAATACACCAACCAGTAGTGGCACTATCCACAACAGAAGCAGAGTATATTGCAGTGACAGATGCTTGCAAAGAAGCTATATGGTTAAAAGGGATTCTGAAAGATTTTGGTATAACACAAAAGTGTGTTACAGTGTTGTGTGATAATCAAAGCACGTTACATCTGGTAAAACACCAAGTTTTTCATGAAAGATCAAAGCACATAGATGTGAAGATGCACTTTGTAAGAGACATTGTTGAAGCTGGAACAGTGGTGGTGGAAAAAGTGCATACAAAGGAGAATGCTGCTGATTTCCTTACAAAATCAGTTCCTGGAGCAAAGTTTGTCCATTGCTCAAGCTTAGTCAAGCTTGAGTCATGTTTCTGATGTAATTCCTGGTGAAGATTGAGGATAGGATGCACACTTTGATTGATTGAGGTGGAGATTTGTGAATTATGGGTCAATTGCATCAATGTGTAACAAGTTTTGATTGGAAATGTTGGAGGGATTCAGGAACCGGGTTTATCAGCTGAAGAACCGGGCCGGAGTAATAGTTTTGAAGAAAAGCCGAAATCATAACCACCGGTTCAGGGTGGTTATGAATCAGTTGCAGAGAAACAGTATTAGGCAACGGTTTTGAAACCGTTGTGAGGTAGTTGAGCTGATAACTTCTTCTCCTGGACGTCTTGAGCTAATTTTTCAATTCAGAGCAGTGTTATGTGATGTATAAATACTCAATTTACAGTTTTCCCTCTAGCTTAATCAGTTTTAAAGAGAGAATTGGTGAGAAGAGTTACGGTTATTCAGTTTAGGGTTCAAACTGAAGAAGTTGTGTAATTCTTGTGAGATTCTTGTATTCTTGTGAAATTGATAGTGAATTGAGGAGTGCTAATCCTCCGTGGATGTAGAACAATTGTTCGAACCACGTAAAATTCTTCTGTGTGATTGTGTTTCTTTCTTGTTCATATTTCTTTGTTTTCGGTTTCTGGTTTCATCCGGAATTCGTCTTGATTCTCGGCTATTGTTCATAATTCTCTGGCCGAACTCGTTTGTGAGATTTTGTGTGTTGAATCCTTACATTGGAGATTCTGAACTGTCATCGTCCCGTACAAATAAAACGCCATTCTTCAATATATGTTGCTTTATTATGATCCAGCTGGCATGGCCATTCCTGCAGAAGTTGCATAACTTGTTTTGTTCTCCCAACAAGTAGAAATGCTTTATGGACACTGATCGCGCTGTCGAGATACAGTAAAATTAACAGTTCTAGTTTATTTTTTAACTTGTAGAAGCGCGTCGAACCCACAGAAATGAATAAGATTTTAAAGTGTTTTTATATAGTAACCCAACAATAAGTATATATATATATATACAGTAATGATATAGAACCCACGGTGGGTTTATAGAGCCCACCTGTTTCATATATTCCGCCATCTCAGACTCCCACCACTAACAAAAACAAGCTACATACATTATTCATTCCTCGCCTCTTACTCCGGAAAATAAAATAAAATTACTTTCACACCCCAACAAAAACTAGCTATATTTTGTCTCTTATTCCGAAAAGTAAAAAATCATTCTTTTTCAATATGCTATCTTCTCTCTAGAAGCTCCGGAAAATTAAAAAAATCAGGTTTCACAGCACTAACAAAAACTCGCTATATTTTTTATTCCTTTCTTGTCTCTTATTCCGAAAAATAAAAAATCATTATTATTATTATTATTTTTTTTTTGCATCTCTCATTTCTATGATAAAATCTTTTTGGGACAGAGATGATAGAAGCAAAAAAATTGATGAAAAATTATTTTGGGAAGAAAAGAATCTAGTATATTGCAATAAATTTATTTTTTAGAGAGAAAAAATAAAACGCATAAAATAATTTTGGGAAGAAAAAAATCTTACATAGTGGAAACAAGTGTTTTTTTTTTTTTTGTGTTTTTTTTTTTTTTTTTGTGAGTAAGAGGCGAGAAAGGAGTAAAAAATATAACGAGTTTTTGTTAGTGGTGTGAAAAGTAATTTTTTTATTTTTCAAAATAAGAGACAAGGAATGAATAATATATATAGCATTTATTAGTAATGGAAATGTGAGGCGACGGAATATATATGAAGAGGTGGATTCTATAAGAAATATATATTTTGGAGGTTTCACATTGGAGATGCTGAAGAGGAGTATTCTCATGGGCAGAATCTGACAAATTGGAGGCGCGAGCTCAAGAGTCGGGGTTTCTTTAATTTTTTTTAAATTTAATGTTGAATATATTGTTTATGTTTTTGACGTCGATATGTGCGGTTAGTCTTTTAATTTCAGTCCTTAATCGATATTTGAATCCTAATATGATTTTTTCGTAATTCTTACGGTGATTATTTCTCGAATTACGGTTTACAATTATTTATGTTATATAGATTAATTATTTTTATATTTGGGTTATGGAATAAGATTGATCACCTATTTGTTTGGTCATATATTTATATTTAAGATATTTTCATAATCCGTAATTGTTTTGAATTTATACCTGTTGGTAGCAGTTAGGGAATTAATTCCCTTACACAACATAAATTAGAGTAAATTGGGTCAAGCTTATGAGTCAAACACCGTGTCTATCGTATTATCCTAGTACTTTATGCGTTCAGCTAATTAAATCTAGAGAGCTTGTTTTGGTTGATTCAAATTAAGGGATAATTCAAGTTAGCAGAGCTTATTGCTGATTTAGGGGTAAAAGTTCTAGAATTAATTTAAAAAGTAGTTGCATTAATTACAAAGGTTAATCAGATTAGCGGATAACTAGATTAGCGGTTGGGATCCTTTATTTATTTGATTTCAATTACTTTTATGGCTTATCTTCATTTCATCTTCTAGATTATTAGTTTATTAAATAAAATAAAATCAACTCCCCCATCTTTATCTCTCTATCCTTTCCGCTTAATTAATACATAAAACACGATAACTCAAACTTTTGCTTGTGAGATCGACCCTGACTTACCGTTATAACTAATGAAGAAAGTTAAGACATTTAATTTTGTGTGCCTCGACAGCGCAGTCAACTACCTATGATGAATCGTGAATAATAGGCATAATCTCTGAATTCAATCCGGATTCTCTGTTAAAATAGGTGTTTCATTCTCTGTTACACTCAATTTACTATGTGACATATATTAATTTGTGACCTCATATCATACACGTGTCGGTTAGCGAATATGGTAAAACACAAGATGTAATACCAAATATAACAGATGATCTCATACCGCTCTGAATTACCCCATAATTGTGGTATGAAAATTGATATTTTCAATTTTGTAAATCTACTTCTATTATAAAAGTGTGAGTTGTTTCTTACAAAATTTGATTTGCCTATTATATCCTTAATGAATTTTAGTTTTTAAGGTTAGTTAATTAACTATATTCTCAAAATTTTATTTTATTTGGTTAGAGCCCTATATAGTTCATCTATTAATTCATGGATATGATACCCTAAAAAAATTCATGCATATGATACATAATTCATCTCATGCCATAAGTTGAACCTACATATTAATCATATTCTATATTTTTCTTTATTTTTAATAATATACATAACATTATTATTTTTATTTTTAAGTTTCTTTTTAAATTTCTTATCTCTTTTATAATGAGATTCTTTGATATAATTGTCAAAAGAGAAAAATGTAGGGAAAAAAAAAGCCATTAATTAGTAATTTTTTAAAGCTAATTTAGTACCTTTACTTTTTAAAGTTTATTTATTTAGTAAGATCCATTTTATAATTGAAATTCATCTCTCAAGTCTCAACTTATGAAATTTTCTATCTCATTTCATATAATATATAGTTCAATTGATGACATAAGTTGAACCTAAATATTCATAATATCTTATATTATAAATCCTTTGTAGTAAAATACATTATATTATTCTTTTTATTTGCTTATATTTTATTCCATTCTTCATAAATTTCTGATAATTTTTCTAATTGGTTTCTTCTATAATTGAAGAGAAATGAGAAAGACCAATTAGCACAAATGTACTTATAATAAGTAAAATTACTTTAGTATATGGTTCTCATGATATTGAATAATTGAAGTTACACAAAAGATATTTATGTATTTATAAGAAATTATAGAAATTTAAACATATTATAATGACTTTAGTACTATGAAGTTTTACTTTTTTACTAGGATAATGATTCCAATACTTTTAATTTCAAATAGTGGTACTTTAGAGTTATTTAGATATTAAATGTTTGCAAAACTATCAAGTTTTGGTGTTTTTATTGTGAAAAAAATACTAAAAGATTTTATGATTAGCAAAAACAAGAAAAAAACTATATATACACATAAAAATTAGAACAAATGAATAATAGTGAGAGCTCTTATTTATCATTTGTCATTTTAGTTTTTTTATTTTTATTTTACTTTTTCTTTTTAATTTAGGTACGTAGTTATAATATATATATATATATATATATATATATATATATATATATATATATATATACACACACACTCATTCTACTAACCATAACCCAAACAAAAAAAATTAACAAGACAACTATAGTGTATCATATATTCCTTTTATTTACTCTTAAATTTTTGTGAATCGATCTTTCTCATTTCTCTACAATCATAAAAGAATCCAATTTGAAGAACTATAGGAAATTTATGAAGAACTGAAGAAAGTATATAAAAAAATTAAAAAATGATATAATGTATATTACTAAAAAGGAATAAGAATATAAGATATTATGAATATTAAAGTACTTTAGTTTATGATTCTCAAAATATTAAATAATTGAAATGTACACAAAAGATATTTATGTATATGTATAAAAGTTATAGAAAATTAAACATAGTTTAGTAGGAGTTTAATAGCTTCAAACTTTGACTTCTTTGTTAGGTTAATCACTACAAGTATTTTTGCAATAGTGGTATACCATAAAGGTATTTAGGTATTGAATGTTATATTAAGTTTTTGTGTTTTCATGGCGAAAAAGTACTAATAGATTTTAGGATTAGCAACAAGAAGAAAAAAAAACAAATACATAAAAATTAGAACAATGAATAATAGTGAAAGCTCTTATTGATTTAATTTATCATCTTTAAATTTTTGGAGATAATTTTTTTAGTTTACTTTTTTTTTTTTTTTAATTTAGGTACGGTACGTAGCTTAACATTTATATACTCATTCCAATAACTACAACAAAACAACGATAGTGCATTATATAATATTTAATTTATCACAATATATGAATGACTCAAGATTAATGATACTGACATGATAAAATATTTAAAATATGTAAAATGTAAAAGTTTAATATGATTTCAATTGTTATGAGTTTGACTTCATAGTCGAATAATAGACACACGATTGTTGACATATGATCGTACTTATATTTTTTTATTTTATAAAAATAATAGAAAGTTAAATTTTAAAAATGCCATAAAAGAATTTTTTGAAAAAAAATAGATGAGATTAAATTAAATCGTTTAGACTATTTAAAAAATGTAAACATTATATGTCAGAGCAATATGTAAATGATTCACAATGATTTATGTTACTATGTATAAATTATTGACATATTCTTACATAGTGTTTGGTCATAAATAAAATAGTCAACTCTTATTATAAATATAAATTAGAATAATACTTATCTAAGAGTAACAATTTTGTTTTATCTAAATTTGAATATTATAAATTTGCTACTTGCAATAATCTCCCTAATTTTTTAAATTATTGAAGTATCATTATTACAACACTAAGAAACAATAATAGAATTTATATAAGTTATCTAATGAAAAAATAAAATTTGAATATAGAATATTGAGACTAAAGTGTAAATTATTGAATTGATCAATTGTTAGAGTTTAATGCAAATAGTAACTTAAACTTCATAATAATATAAACTTGAAGCAAGTACTGAAATCAAAGAATAAAATGACTTGCATGTAAATCGCTGAGATTATATTTTAAAATTAACTTTTGAGTGAGTAAAAAGACATAATAGGAAATTGTATGTTTTTTTGTACATACCACTTTATTAAAGTCCAACAATAGAAAATAATGTCAAAACAATTGAATAAGAAATATAACACAAACTTATGAATAGACATTATTATTAGTAGATAGAACTTTATTAACATAATGAACAAAATTATAAAAAAACTAACATGAAAGTTATAAATATTAAAGGGTCTAAGTGAATTTTCATTATAAAGAAAATTATAATAAACGAGTATAGGTAATATAATTGAAAAAGGGATAATTACAAAATGGCCGCCGAACTATTAGCATTTTTTCACTTCGACATATAAACTATTAACATTAACTAAACCGCCGCCAACTTATTTGAATATTACTACTCGAAAGCTGCCGGCCAGAATACCGCCCAAATTTTGTCCCAAAAGGTGGTTTTGCAAAACTGGGTGTGCAATGAATTTGAGCGGTATTATGGCCGGCAGCTTTCGAGTAGTAATATTTAAATAGGTTAGCGGCGGTTTAGCCAACGTTGATAGTTTATATGCCGAAGTGAAAAAGTGCTAATAGTTCGGCGGTCATTTTGTAATTATCCCATTAAAAAATCAAAGAATAAACTAATGTGATAGAGTCAGATATATGAGAAAAGAATGCAAAAATAAAAATTATGTACATACATACATATATATATATATATATATATATATATATATATGTAGTTAGATGTCCATACAAGTTAATTATTACAATGTAGTATTTCAAAATTTGGATTAAACTAGGGATACATTTAGTCTTACTGTTTAGATTTAGATACACGCTAAATTTCTTTGTATGAGCATTACTAAGTAAATATAAATCGAATTATTATACTTGCAGGAAATGAGTAGAAGAATGAAATCGATATACTTCATAAGTAACATTTATAAACATTACAACCAGAGAAAATAATAATTGATTTACGAATTTTATTGAATTCAAAAAGTATACGATAAAGTCATATATATATATATATATATATATATATATATATATAGCTTATATATGAAATCAGTAAAAGATATATATGAAGATATAAAAACTATAAATGCATCGGTAGTGATATTGTGTAAATTTAAATACTACTGGTCTATACAATGGATCGATTTTATTCAAATAAATCTATAAGTTGGACATCATTTTTAATCACATACCTTACACACCTACAAACATACTCACTAATGTAATATTTTTAAGAGGTGATGTAATTTTAATATACCAAAGAAAAAATTGTTATGTTAGAAAATTTGAGACATAAAAATAACAAGGTTTATAATAATTGGAGTTTAACCGAGGTGTGAAATTTTATTGTACTAATAATATAAATAATAAAATGACAAACGTAAAAATTAGTGGACATGAATAATTGCACCAGATTCTTTTAAATATTTAAGATCTAACATTAAACAAATTATTAAATCATAAAAATATTATATATATATATATATATATATTTAAGCATATATAATAACTTGATAAATGAACTTACTATCCTATATAAATTATAGTAAGCATATATAATAACTTGATAAATGAACTTACTATCCTATATAAATTATAGGGTACAATAAAGAATAAAAAATAACTATAAAGAAATAATGAACTAAGTTGTACTGTGAATGACTCAAAAATTGTACTATGTGAATGAGTGTCACATAATTCAATTAAAATATGCTGAAAAATAAAGACAATGAAATGTGAATGTTAATATTAACTTGACAATATATTAGATAAAAACTAAATGGATGTGCAATGTTTGAAAACTTAGGAGTAATTCACTATAACTAAATAAAGAATTAAAGACATTACAAATTAGTTAAAACATTTATTATATTTTATATGGATTGTAGTATGTGCCTTGAATGAAGATTGTGAGACACTATGTATATCACACATAATTTTTAAATTTCGACGTTGCATTGAAAAATAATTAAGGAAAATTGAAATAAGCAATCTTAAATCGATTAGTAAATTATATTAAAGAGGGTTATACTTAATAATAATAAAAAAAAATTAGAAAATGACATTCATAATAAAAGTTGGATGTTGGACCTTGATACTAAATTGCTGGAAGTTTTTCCTCACATTAAAATATGTAAAGAATTTCATGTGCAAATGTATGTTGAAATCGAAATTATTTATTAGAAAATTATAAAAAAGTACATTAGGCCCTAATATTTTGTGTGTATATAATAAATAATTAACTTATGGATGTCAGTTGATGATGTAATGAGACAATTAAAAATGTGTTTTGCTTCAAATGCCAGTGATTTGGTGCAAAACATAAAAATATATCTCTCATTATTACGTATATAGTTTTCCAATCATCGTATAACTTTATTCAAGATATATTAATGATGATCAAGTCTCTGTATAATAAGAAGTAAACAATAGTTTGAATAAATCAAACTTTACATGTATAATAGAAAATTTTGTAAGACTATATATTTCTACATTATATCATGATACTAGATGTCCACCCGTGCGATGCACGGGATGAGTACGTTTTCAATAATAATAATAATAATAATAATAATAATGAAATTATCAGCTTATATTTTATTTGAAAATATAAAAGTGTTAGTTGATATTATTTTGTCCAGTAATCTTTCTTCCTCCTTACATATGGGTTTTTTTTACATGTAATATCTTGCATTATTACAAATTGAAACTACCAGTTAGATTTTCATAATTTTTTTACTTTAATACATTTCATTATCACAAATAGAAACTACCGATTATATTTTCATAAATTTTGTTAATTCAATTATTTGAATGCACGATCTGATTATGATGAATATTTTAAGTAAAATTATAAATACACACTTGAAATTCGATTCATTTCCCTCCCTCATTATTTCAATGTGCATTACACATGTTGTAATAATTACATATGCATATAATGGTAAAACAATGTCAAATATTATGAATAATTATCGTTTGAAAGCCACATATATTAAATAATATAATATTAGTATAAGAAGCCACAAATATATTAGTTACTTAAGTATATGAGTGGTAAACTATATTATCATGTCATGTTCAAATAGAAATAATCGACTTATTATTTTTGTAGTTAACATATTTTTTATTTTCACAAAATAAAACAAAATAATAAGCAAACTAATTCAATCAACAAATCACTTTAGCAAATATTTTAAGCTTTTTTTCTATTGTAAAGTGTAAACCTAACAAATTTTGTATTTTTATGATTTTTTTTCAACCAAATACTTTAAACTATCCAAAAATTATTAAGATAAAAAAGTATTAAAGCATATAATTTTAATCTTCAAAAAATTTCAATCAGTTAAAAAAATTTATTATTGGAATTCTATCACATTTTAATTTTATATAACAATCTTTAGAAATCAAAATATATCATTTTTTTAGAAAATCAAAATACATCATTATTATTCTAAAAAGATATTTTATACTTAAAAATTAATATTTTAATTATAATATATGCATTATGGATGTCAAATCGAAGATCGTCAAAAGAGAAATAATTTGATATATTTCTTATAAAAAATCAAGTTGAGACGAAAAAATTAAAAGACTTTTAAATTTCGAAGACAAAAGATACAAAAAGAAAAAAAAAAAGAAAAAGAAAAGAAATGATTGGAGGAGAACCCACAAAAGAAGGTGGATGCTTCCCTTCTTTAGGGACTCTCTACGTATTTAAGAATATTTTTTAAAAATTAAAATAAATTCAAAATTTGGTGAAAATTTGTGGAAGTGACATGTGTCTTTTCCTATATTTGTGCAACCTTCTTTTAGTAGAATAGGTTGATGTCATTTTTTACGAATCTTTTAACGTTAATTATTATAACTTGTTTTATTAAGACTAAGGTTATTTAACTTTTCTGTTTTTCTTTTGTAATTCTTTTAATTTTTAGTTGATTCAAAATTATGTTTATTCAATGGATTAATTTTTATTATATTGAATAATTTACGAGGTTGTGTATATATATTATAGTGATCACAATGTACAATTATTTTACGTTAAATTATTATTTTTATTAAATAATAGTAAAAAATTATAACCACGTGCAACGCACGTGCGTAGTGCTAGTTATATCAATAAAAATAACTTCCATCTTCCCATATTTAACTTCAATACATGTATTTTGACCATCTTATTGGGCTCCAGTTTAGAACTCATTGGGTAATCTAATAGGGCATCACTAGCAGCACACCTAGGCAAGAAAGGGTGGGTTAGTATGATTTGGATTCACAAAGACTAAAAATATTTTAAATATTTACTTAATTTAAAAAATTGGCGCAACTTTTCAAGCGGATGATGAATTGCAGGAAATGGAAAGAGAGTCCATACACACAGTCGGCGGAAGGCTAAAACCATACGAAAGAATTCGATTGGTTGATTGATGGTTCTTAAAAATGGTCACAACTTGGACATGAAATCGAGTAGAATTGAAATTCACTAAGAACATTCGGATCAACAAATCAAACAAAATTAGAAAATAATAAGTCTTATGTAGATAATTACAGAGATAGGAGAGTGGTTAACAATCAACTGTTATAGCTAAAAGTTCTTCACTGGAAATTGAAGAAGCCACTGTTTCATCACTTGAAGTTGAAGCCGAAGATAATAGACGATAATCGTTTCGTAGAAATAAGGAACGCCATTCTTCAATATACGCTGCTTTATCATGATCCAGCTGGTACGGCCATTCGTGCTGCTGCAGAAGTTCCACAACTTGTTCTGTTTTCCCAACAAGTAGAAACGCTTTACGAACTCTCTTATCTCGTTTTTCTATGGCATTGTGCTGACACATTGTACTTATGACATGCGGTAAGTTGGTGAGACACGCTGTTAAAATACTTGCTACCATGACACATAGACTCTCATCATTCAGCTTGTCTTCCTCTTCATATGATAGCAACATAGTTTGACTTATTCTGTACATTGAGTTTGCAGCTACCACTTTCGGAGGCCAGTAAAGAGGATTCTCCATAATAAGATCTTTCTCTTTCTTCTTGAAATCCATAATGATCTCCTCGGCTTTCTTGGAGAGAAGTTGTAGAATCTCCTTGGAGTTTCTGCACTTGCCAAATGTTTTGTTGAGATTGACGCCTAGCCAATTTGTATATAAAAAAACTCCGGACCAACAAATATCTGCAGCTTTGCGTACATTAACGAGGCTTGCATTTCCACAAAGTGTCTTCTCAACAATCTTAGCGAGGGAAAGGCCTTCAGCTACACCGCTTAAAAGTTGCTCGATGTTGTGCTCTTTAGTGTTGCAAAGTGCGATTGCGATGCTAGTAAGTGTCACCACTGGCAGCCTCCAGCAGTTCGGAGGTTCTTCAAAGTGTAGACTCGGAATTCTGTTACTGTCAAATTGTCCTACTCCATTGAAGTTTACAAATTTATGTAGAAGATCTAGAAGAAATTTTGGTTGCTTCTTTCTACCTAACTGAATCATGTTATTTGCCTCGTCGCACATACTCTTGAGGACCCTTATTGGTAGCTTTGGCTCACCTTCAAGTAGAATAACATAACGTTTGAGATTTAGATCTATATCATGATAAGCACTGACATTGCTGGAGTGCCACTTCATGAATTTTTTTATGAGGGTAAAGCATATGAAAAATGGACTTGTGAGCAGGGCAGTGAGAAAGACGAATAGTTTGCTGAGTTGAAGCGTTAAAACCTGCATTCCGATGCAGAAAGTAATAGCATACCATTTTGCATCATGAAGAAATTTTCTGAACATGTCTTTACGAATTAGAGAACCTGAGGAGCTATCTCTGTAGTCCACGAGAATTTGAGTCCAATGGGCCTCAACAGTAAATGCCTTCCTAAAGTTATACCACGTCGTCGCTGAGAATTTGGAATTGACAATAGCGAGCCATCTCAATGTTGGAGCCACTGTACCTACTACTACTCCTATGATCTGGATACATTGAATCCATATGGTAGACTCCTTGTACACAGTTCCAGGCTTTAAATATATGGACTCCTCCGAAAAAGTGAGGATCTTTACATAAAATACTACTAATGTAATAACAGAAAGGAAGCAAATTGAAGTGGTGCAAACAACAGAACGTGACATTACAAACCGAGGGTTGCTAGTTTCTGCCATCACCCAATATTTCATCATATCTTGTCTCAGATGGTCGATTTTAAAAGCATCCCATCTATTTGATACCTCTTCTTTCTTCGAAGCCATTTTGTGTTGCTCTTGGTATTTAGCTTCTAGAATCCTTTTAATGGTTGGAACCATTATAGCTAATGAAAGCAATTTCACTAGCAAACATAGCATAAAAAATGAGGGAATCATGTATATGAAGATAGAGAGAGAAAGATCATCGTGTATCATAAAAAGTTGAATCAACACATTAGCAGCAACGGTAATTACCAGAATCCCAAGAGCAACCATGTTTGCTAGAATCTCTTTATCAGTCATGGATCCCAAAGACGGCAAGAAGTTTGCCAAAGCCGTTGACAAAAAGATTATGCTACAATACTTGGCTATCCAATCTGCGGACGAATTAAACATGTTTGTGTTGAAGTCCATGGGTAGCTTCACTGCCACGGCTAACAATGTCAAGGTAGTTGCATTTGGAGAAAAGTATTTGGTTGGGAACCACAGCTTTTTGCGGCGAAATCCGTTGAAAGCATCAGCCGCTATAGCGAGAGTGCATACGGCAGAGGCTGCGGCTATGTATCGGCCCACCCATAGCATTGCCTTATCCAGTTTCTGTTCAATTGGATCGTTGCATTCCTCCATCAATTAGTCCTGCAACATACTCGGTAAAGCTTTTTTGTCGAGGCGTTTGAGGGGGGAAGTACACAAGTAATAACAGCTAGCTAGTTTGGTTCAATCTTGTCTTTTTAGGTGTGGATGGTCTGAATTTGTGGGTGTAAACATCCACTGCACCATATATTGTAAACAATTGCAAATTTTCATGACCGAATTTTATTTAATATGTATTTTGTCCTCACTGATGTTTAAGTGGGAGTATTATTTTATCAAGAAAGGTGCTGCCATGTTTATATTGTTTTCTGAATCCAAAACAAAAAGTCTGTCTCTTTTTCGAGTGAAAAGCAAAATTGGCAGAGTAAGCATGTGGGCTGAGACGACGAGCATGTGAATAGCTATAATTCTCTTCAACTTTGGCTGCTGAAACGGCTTCCCTTTTTATTCATGTTATTCTTCCACAGTTTTTTTACTTTCTCAATCATAATACCTAAGTATAATTTTGATAACTAGCTTTGGGCACGTGCAACACTTACTATATTAATTTAAAAAATTATATTTTGACTCTTAATTTTTTGTATTTTTTGTGTTTTAGCAATTTCGAAATCTTTTTAATGGGCAGTATTCAGAGAATAAATTATTTTCTTGGAGAATTCTATAAGAGAATTATAATGTTATTATAAGTCCACTTCTTTTTCGTATAATTAAGTAAAACTGATCATATCTTAATATAACCTATATATTTTGAATAAAATATTCTATAAAATTTTGATCTAAACTAGTTTATTTGTTAAAATTTCATTATCTTCTTTTTGCTCTGTGGATTATATCATTTCGATTACCTCTGCATTAATCTTCCTTCGACAATTCTAGTACTTTGACTTTGTGCGATCAAGAAACTCATGTTTTTGCATTATGTAAGATTAAGTTTCTATAGTATTTTGATTCATTTTGTCCCTGTAATAGATTCATCTTAGTAAGATTGCATTTTTCAATGTATGAATTTATTAGTGTTGGTTATGGCAAATTAATTTATTACATTTTCTATGGATTTAATGTACTGTTGTGTTGAGCATCTAACAAATACAACTGTTATTTCATAAAACATAATTATCGTTGCGTTGTAGCTTCCTTGATGAACACTTAGTTTTATTATGTAACTGTAGTATATTAAATATCATTTAAGGTTAGTGTGCACATCATTATGAAAGTATCACGAATATTATATTGTAGAAATTTTTTTACCTTGTAATTGTTTCCGCTAGCTCATCGTAGCAGTTGCTGCATATTACAGTAGTCTGACTTTTGTGCACCAATCTAGCGAAAATTTTGCAATAATCATATCATATGTTTGACTCATTTTCAACACCCTCAACCACTCCGCTACAACAAAT
Source organism: Ajuga chamaepitys (assembly GCA_958295605.1). Taxonomy (NCBI): domain Eukaryota; kingdom Viridiplantae; phylum Streptophyta; class Magnoliopsida; order Lamiales; family Lamiaceae; genus Ajuga; species Ajuga chamaepitys. Next base: position 5,630,203 of record OY282501.1, read on the forward strand.
AAGGGAATTAGGGACGAATGAAAAACATCACTAAAAGTCCTAAAAATGTCACTAATAGTTATGTGAGACGAAATTCTTTTGTCACATCAAACGTCACAATATCCTAGTCGCTAATAGTATTTAGAGATGAATTTTTCAAAACGTCTCTAAAATATTTTTTTTTTTGTGACGTTTCTTAATTGTCTCAAAAGATTATTTTTATTGATGTTTTTCTAATTGTCTCAAAAGATTTCCTTTAGTGATGTTTTTCAATTGTCTCAAAAGATTTCTTTTAGTGACTTTTTTTAATGTCTCAAAAGATTTCTTATAGTGACGCTTTTTTAATTGTCTCAAAAAAATTCTTTTAGCAACATTTTTGAAAAAATGTTTCAAAAAATCTTTTTTGGTGACTTTTTTTTAATGTCTCAAAAAATTTCTTTTAGTGACGTTCTTTTTAACTGTCTCAAAAAAAATTCTTTTAGTGACGCTTTATTTATTGTCTCAAAAGATTTCTTTTAATCACATTTTCTAAAAATCGTCTCAAAAAAACTTTATAGTGACATTTTTTCAATTACCTCAACATATTTCTTTCGATGACCTTTTTTCAACTGTCTCAAAAGATCTCTTTAATAACATATAAAAACTCCATGTAATAAAAATACTTGGAACATCTCATAAAATAGTGCATATTTATCGGTAGCCGACAGTGCAGGCAACAAACATATGATTGTGAATGCAGGACAATTATAATTGGTAACTGGGACATGATATTCCTCAACTATGAGAGCTTAGTTATGTAATGAGGACAAATGTACTAGAAAAATGTTCAAAGATGTGGCTATATGCAGCTGAATATGCATGAAAATGGCAATTAAATGATCGCAACAATCACATAAAGGATCTACTTGATATCAACTTCATTGGACAGAACTGTTCTGAAAAAATAATAACATAAGTTCATCAAATACACCTTTGCAACAATGTAATTAATCTCAATGAGCTCCTTCCCTGACAAGTTCTTCTAAAGAGGAAAGGAAATAAATGTCTATACACCAAAAGCTTGATACAGATATATGAAAATTCATAGTTCAGACTAAAGTTCAAGTCTTCTAATGTCAATCTGTTCCAGCAAACTTCAAGCTACAATGTTTATGCTTAGTAGAAAGATGGTGTGTGACACATAAGCTTTAATTAATGGTACCACATGATAAAGTACACCAAATCCAAGCAGAGCAGCATTGATACTATAAAATAATAACCAGAAGGGTGGCTCCAAATCTGATATCTGAAGGTGATATAACAGAGTATGACAATAAAGCAAAAAATTATCTAAAGAAGGGTGACTCCAAATCTGAGCTACAACCATCACCGGTAGAGAAAGAAGTAACGCAAGCCAAGACTAGAAATCAGACAGGCAGACCCCGTTAAACTCAAAGTGGACCACTCATGCCTGGTACTGTGCTAAGCCATTCACAGTCAGAAAGAGCGCGCAATTTAGAAAGGTTTTATTATAATTTATTTTTTGCTTGATCTGTCCTTTCTTGTTCGTGAAGTATCACTTAACCATTGAGTAGCTGTTGTATAATTAAAAATATATTTTTTATTCTGACTAATAAAACTAGACAGGAACTTTTGATAATGGACTGTTTCTAAGATATAAAAAAACAAATTGAGCGGAACTTTTATTGAAAGAGGGAGTAATTTTTTCTTTCAGAATTGGCTATTATTGTTATTATAATAATAAATCGAGACGATCCTGTAAAATAGTAGTAGGTATCTATGAATATAACAACTATTAAGTTAATTGATTTCTTAATCTAATTTAATAAATTATTTTACTAAATTTCTTAGTATATGTTTTTAATTAACCAACATTAAAATACACGGTTGTCAGGGGCGACACCAGAAATTTTAGTAAAGAAGGATAATATAATATTTAGAAATCGTGAGAGGGGAGAAAAGATTTCAGAATTTTTTGGGGGTGCGAAATTCAATTTTTTTTTTTTTTTTTTTTTTATATTACATTATACATATGTATACTCTCTGAATCTTTCTATAAAATTGAGGGGGGACGGTCGCCCCCCTATCGCCCCCTGGTTTCGTCCCTAACGATTATCTATATTTTGATTTTATTTTTCTTGTTATATTTTATCTACTAATAATCTTTTGTTATTTTTACCTTTGTCAAGCATTCCTTTCGGTTTATGAAATCTTCACGTGTTTTTTTCTTTACACTTTTTCCTTTGACAATTGATAGTTTGCACGTATCCATTGAATCCATAATGGTGCATAGCTTTCACAAAATTTAATATATTAACTATTCATATATATTTTTTTAAATAATTTACTCATTCTATTTTTCTTTTTCAAATTATATGAGTTCTTACCTTGTTTCCATAATCTCAAGCTCTTCAGAATGTGGATTAATTTGTACCATTGAAATTTGTGTTGCTGCAATTGAAGCTCGCCTAACATGAAAGTATATTTCAATTTAATTGCAATTTTCTAATATTCTCATTTTTGTTTTTGTTTTTTAATTGATTTCCTCTGAATTCATTTGTTGTGATCTTTGCGAGGGTAATTATTCACTTTTGATTGACTATTTCATCTAATGTTTCTTCTTCATTTTTTGCCACATCTTCCCATAAATTTACTTTTTATGAATCGGTACATGTAAAATCATTAAGCAAATTATAGTGATTATATTATAGTAGGACAATAATTTTATAATATTATCAATGAGTCATATTCTCCCCATTTGCCTTTGCTCCTCTCTCTCTCTCCATATATATATATGTGCTTATATATAATTATAAATATAATTTTGACTTACTCTATGTTCATGATTGTACTCTCTCTGTTTTTATGAGTATGAATTCTCATGCATTCCTTTACTCTTGTCAACATACCGTAGATATCTGCACATTTTTTATGATGTTAGAAGCACATTTACGTATTTATTTGAATTTCATTTTTTTTTGTAATAGATGGAGAAATTTTACTTACCAAACAGGTTTTTTTAGTTTGTTTGTCTGTATTAAACGTGTGGGGTGATTCAAATGGAGATATTGCTACAATTTTTCGAGGAATTCAGTATTGGACAGTGGGTTTTTCAATGGAAGATGGCAACTCGGCAGAGCTAACACAATGTGGACAGTTTTTACGGGATAACAACCTAACAGTTGGCAGAACTTTTATCTTGGAGATGGACCCTGACGAGAAGTTAACTTTTCAGGCTTATGTCTATTGAGTATCTATATTTAATTTCCTATTTCCTAATATTCAGTTTATCTTAAGCTAGACATCTTCTACTCGATTAGTTCGTTTTTGTTGCTTATTACTACCAAACAGATATTATATCACGATTTTATTTCATCTAGATCTTATACATATCTATATAGATTATATATATATATATATATATATATCCATATCTATATAAAACAAATAGTACATTTAATTTGATATGTTATGGATTTCAGAAATATTTTTTGCCAAATCTATCTTCTTTTAGGATATTGCTCAGTTTAATCATAAGCCAATCTGCCCAAAAAAATAGGACACTTTGTTAAATACAGAGTAGGTTACATATCCTCAAGCAATATATATTTAGAAAAATCAGCCCACAAATATCATTCACTACAATGTGCATTAAATATCAGATCATCTGGCAACAAAAATAAAAAATCGAGTTCATTAGTATTTGTATCAAAGGATCATCAAGAAGGTTTTTGAAATATAAAACATCAAGTAAAGTGCATTAAAAGTCAGATCATCTTGCAGTAAATATGGTTAAACTTTCTGGATCGACCACGATTGGTAGAAAGCATTCAAGAGATGGTAAGTTTTCTAAATCTTAAGATGTAGAGTATAATTACTTATCTTTGTATAGGAATATCTTTCTTGCTGAATCGGTTCATATTATGATATACTGTCCTTATTTTGTTTTCTTCCGTCTTCATTGTACGTGTACCTGCATTTTTTACTATAATTTGGTTAGTAATATCACGAAAGTTAGGGGAAACAGACTACATGATCTATACATAGTGGTATAGATTGCTTTTGAATTTTTTTATGAAAATTACTCTGTAATTGACAAAGTAACTTATTGATTGTTTCAAAAATATGCTTTATTAGAATGGTTAATATTGATTGAAAATAATATAGAGCGGATTCAGAATTATGACATATTTAAAGGTGTATTACAACTAAATGGATTCATTATCATCATATGTTTTAAGATAGTGCAAAACTTAACTATACACATATATATAGATATAGATATCACTTTAATATGAAGATACTTATCTTTCTATAGCAGTGCAACTCTTTGGTTCACAATATAACCATACATTTGGTATATTGGCCTACTTGTGGACAAATTCGAAACTACTGTATGTGTACCTGCATTACAACAACAAAAAATCAAACAAATTACACGATATATACAATGTTTAATTTATTTCTTATGAAAATATTCATGAAAATAGCCTCTTACTGACAAAGTATTTTATTGAAAATAATTGTGAGTGTTTTATTATTAATATAAAGTTGTAAGAACTTATAACTGTAATACATTGAACAAGAGTTTTTGCAAAAAAAGAATAGGTAGACAAATTCTTAATTTAATAAAAACTTATAGATATCCTTTATAATGTTTTAAAATAAGTTGTAGATTAAATTAGTGAAATGACTGATTATTGATGGATTCAAGGTCACATCGTCAGTCATAACAAATAAAATATGTTTGAGAAGGAAACATATGATCCAACATTCAAATCGCCAGAACAAACATGCAATTCGCCCAAGTATATTTCATTATTTTGAAAACATCTAACTAATATACTCTAATATGGATCTATGATACCCGAATACTTGTGCGATCATAAAAAAAACAACATGCAATCATTGTTATAGATAAAATCAAGCAAATCAAGAAACAAACACCGAAAAATAATTAAAAAAAAAAACAATTATAATCATACTGTAATGGGATATTTTTTATTCTAATGTTGAATCTAACAAAAAACATTCTAAAAACAACAGATAAAATAATACCTGATATTAAGTTGTCCAGATCTAAACATTTTCGCCTGCGATCATAAAAAAAACAACATGCAATCATTTTAATAGATAAAATCAAGCAAATCAAGAAACAAACACCGAAAATTAATTAAAAATAATAATTATAATCATACTGTAATGGGATCTTTTTTATTCTAATGTTGAATCTAACAAAAAACATTCGAAAAACAACAGATAAAATAATACCTGATATTAAGTTGTCCAGATCTGAACATTTTCGCTCTCGGTCATGTAACAGAGATCGAATCATAATCTGTTTATTTGACATATTCAAAAGGATTGGATTCTATATCATCGATGAACAGGCTGGGTTAAAACTTCAGATCGAGGGTAAAAGAAATTCGCCCCTTGAGGCTTAAAAATAGAGCAGAAATTAGGCAAAATATACACAACCCCCCCCCCCCCCCCCCCCCTCCAAATTGACGAATTTGTAGCTGTATTTTTTATTCAAGCTGTAAAAGACTAAGGATTAGAATTCAGATTGAAGAAATGGTGAAGGCGTATGGTGGGTAAGAAGATGACTTTGGACAACGAAGGGTCACTCATAGTTCAGGATCCTTCTAGAATTGATGCATTCTGTATCTGCAATGGGGGGTATTGTAGGTGACTTACAGAGTTGAAGTGCGTTTTATTAAAACGCGTCTTCATCTTATTAAGCAGACAAAAACTTTGAAAGAAATGGGATTAGTTAATGGGTTGTGTAAGCATATATGGGCCAGTTAATGGTAATGGTATAATATGGGCTTTTTTTGTTGGACTATCTTATGTGTTTCTTTATTGTTAAGTTTCTAATGATTAATATTTTATATGTATAATCGAATTTAATAATACTGATATTTAATAATTTGAGTTGATGAAAAAATTGTAGTGCTAGCAAATTCTATGAGCTCATTTTATAATTTATTTGTGATGTCACAAATGACTTATATTTCTGATTATTGGTGCTATATTTAAATTTTATCAAATTCTCTAAAATCATGAAAAATAAAAAATCTAGAACATTGTATAAGTTAATTAGATGTAATCAAATGTAAACTAAATTGAATTTTTTCCCGTATCTTTGTACACATTTCACAGCTACAATATAGATAAGACTAAGATTTATATTTATTGTTTTTTGGCAGAAAATTATACCTCTAGAACTTCAAATAGTATTGGATCTTCTTCCAAGAATGTCAGACGAAGCATGTTAGGTGATGATTTCGAATTGAGCAATGTCACATATCCGTTTTCCAGATCTCCCTTTGTCAATATCACTAATGGTAATTTTATATTTGTTTTTATTACTCTATTAATATATTTTATATGAATTTTAGATACAAAAAAAAAGTATAAATAAGTTTTTTTTATGTATTTTTTTTTTTTTAATATCATGAATGTTTGTCTACGTTTGTAGTGCCAAAATGGAATCAGACCGTGAACAATTCATCTACTGGCAAAGTTATTAACATAGAAGGCAACAATGATGGACGAACAAGAGAACCACATGTCAGTATACAATCAGATAATAATATAATAACAGGTATGTTAGAAAGTTTGTTAATTTCTATGGTTTATTGTTTTATTTGTTTATTTTTTTATGTGGGGACATATCTATAGTTGTATTGAATAATTATTTCGATATTCTTTTAATCAGGAGAAGGTCCAAGTAACTTTCTACTAAGTAGTACAACCTCAACAAATGCATCGATTGTTATTGATTTGACTGTTGATGCACCTACTCTTCCAACAAATATTGATCAACAACAATCTAAGTCTAAGAGAGTTTCTAAAAAGTGTAAGCTGATTTATTCAACGAGTACTTTGGTGTTTTTTTTTTTTTTTTTTTTTTTTGATTTTTGTTTCTTTTTTTTATCTATTGTTTGCATTCTATTATATTATTTTTTATTTAGATTAATAATAATACAATTGATTAATTAAATATATTTTCTAACATTTTTTATGTTTTTTTTATTTAGTACATCCAAATAGGGCGCATAACAACGTGCCTTCTCCAGTAGGTATAAACATTTCCTTATCATTGATCTAAATAATTCATTAGCAAGTGTTATTTAAATTTTATTCGCCCGTCTAATTATTCTGGAAGTCGTATTAATTTTTTTTGATCTTTATTTAGAATATTTGGATTTTGGTGACACCACTTACAATTGCCCGCATTGTGGTGCGATGTTTTGGTATGAGGAGAGGTTGGCATCCTATCCAAAGAGTGTCTACCCTGTATATAGTATGTGTTGCATGAAGGGGAAGATTCAGTTACCCTTATTAAAACCACCTCCCCAGCTACTGCAAGAACTATTACATGGTGAAACTGCAAGAAGCAAGCATTATCTGGAGAATATAAGATCTTATAATAATATGTTCTCATTCACATCGATGGGAGGGAAAATAGATTCTACGATGAACACTGGTGGTGGGCCGCCTGTATTTCAACTCCATGGTCAGAATTATCATCTTATTGGAAGTTTACTTCCTTCTGAGGGGTCAACACCGAAATTCGCACAGTTGTACATATATGACACTGATAATGAAATTTCAAATCGTATTAATGCTGTGAGGTAAGGAAGCTATTCGGGCATTGCTCTTTTCATTTCTTTAAATCTTTTTAATATAAATCTTGACTATTTATATATATATTTTTTATTAAGTTGTTTTAATTTGGATTTGCAGAAATAGAAGGGATAGAGATACTCTTCATTCTGAATTGGTCAGAGAATTGAAAGCTATGCTTGATGAGCATAATGTTTTAGTTAAGACATTTAGGATGGCTGCTCAAAAAATATCTGAAGAAGGTCGTGTTGATGTGAGAATCAAGTTAGTCAGTGAGAGGACAACTGATCGTCGAAGGTATAATTTACCATATGTTTCAGAAGTGGCAGCATTGGTGGTGGGTGATCTTGATCGAGCGCTTGGTGATCGAGATATTATCGTTGAAACACAGAGCGGTTCACTGAAACGCATAAATGAATTGCATTCGTCTTACTTAAGTCTTCAATACCCTTTGTTGTTTCCTTACGGTGAGGACGGATACAATGAACACATTCCTTTTGCAGACGGTAGAGAATCGGCTGGGGGTGGTAGGAAAAAGGTTAGCATGAGAGAGTTCGCTGCGTTTCGATTGCAACAGAGAACCTCAGAAAGATCAACTATTTTGAATAGCAGAAGGCTTACACAACAAGTTATCGTTGATCTATATACGATTATTGAATCCATCAGACTATTGTTTATAAGATTGAACCAAAAAGCCCTTCGCGTAGAAATGTATAGTGGTCTTGCTGATGCTCTTTTACGAGGCGACACAGATATCAGCTTTATGGGTTTGAGAATTGTATTACCATCAACGTATACCGGTGGACCCCGTTACATGATACAGAGTTATCACGATGCAATGGCCATTTGTAGATGGGCGAATTATCCTGATCTGTTTATTACGTTTACGTGCAATCCAAAGTGGCCAGAAATTGTTCGCTTCTTGGAATCACGGAACCTCAAGGCGGAAGACAGACCTGATATCATTGTTAGGATGTTCAAGATTAAATTGGACGCACTTATTAATGAGCTTCGTTGTAAGAAACTTTTTGGAACTGTTATAGCAGGTAATTTATAAAAATTTATTTATTTATTTTTTAGTATATAACAAGTCTTTTTTTTTTTTTTTGTTGGAATTGCTAATGAATTAATATTACCTATATTTTAATGGTATGCAGTTGTTTACACTATTGAATTTCAAAAGCGTGGGTTGCCACACGCGCATATCCTTTTGTTCCTTGCGAAGGAGGATAAGTTTCCGACTGCTCAAGACATTGATCGAATTATTTCTGCTGAAATTCCTGATGAAACTTCTGACCCTAAGTACTATGAAGCTGTGAAAGAATACATGATTCATGGTCCATGTGGAATAGCGCGCCCAAATTCTCCGTGTATGGATGATGATGGTAAATGTGCGAAGCACTTTCCGAAGAGATTTGTTGATTGTACTACTATCGATGATGATGGCTATCCGGTTTATAGGCGGAGAGATGACGGAAGGATCGTTAGGAAAAGTGGTGTACCTTTGAATAATTCTTATGTAGTACCTCACAATAGATATCTCCTTCTCAAGTATGCAGCGCACATAAATGTTGAGTGGTGCAACCAGTCTCGGTCAATAAAGTATTTGTTCAAGTACATAAATAAGGGTCACGACCGTGTGACAGCTGGATTCTATAAAGCAAGTGCTGACAATGCGGCTGGCAATACAGTGGATGAGATAAATATGTACCACGATTGTCGATACATATCCCCGTGCGAAGCTTCTTGGAGAATTTTTGGTTTTGAAATTCAATATCGGTATCCTCCTGTGGAACGGTTGAGTTTTCATCTTGAAAATCAACAGTCAGTTGTGTTCTCGGAAAGTGAGCCCTTAGAGAATATTGTAGACCGACATAGTGTCAGCAAAAGTATGTTTTTAGGATGGTTTGAAGCAAATAAGAAATACCCCGAGGCGAATGAGTTGACGTATCCTCAGTTTCCTCAGAAATTTGTGTGGAAGCAAAAGGACAGAGAGTGGGTAAAAAGAGAAAAGGGTAAAGCAATAGGCAGACTACATTATGTTCCACCTGGTTGTGGTGACCCTTATTATGCTAGGTGTCTTTTGAACGTAGTTAAAGGTTGCAAATGTTATGCTGATATAAAAAAGGTGGGTGTTGTACAATACGAAACATATAGGGATGCTTGCTTTGCTAGGGGTTTACTAGAAGATGACAAAGAGTATATTGATGGCATTGAAGAGGCAAGCCATTGGGCATTCGCCCAACATCTGAGGGGTTTGTTTGTGATGCTCTTATTTGCAAATTCAATTGAGCGTCCTGAATATGTATGGGAGAAATGCTGGACATATTTATCAGATGATATTCTGTACAAACAACGTATTCAGAGGAAAAATCCAGGTATAATATGATTTAAACTACATATGTATCTATTGATTTTACTATGATAAATAGATTTTCTAAATTTTTGAAACTGAAGAGCTTTAAATTTATGTATTTTTTTATAGATTTGACTCTAACTGAACTATGATAAATTGATTTTTTAATTTTTTTATATTGAAGAACTTTATATTTTTGTTTTATAGATTTGACTCTGACTGAAGAAGAATTAAAAAATCTAACTCTTGCGGAGATTGAGAAACTGTTGCGAAGTCGTGGAAAGAGCCTTTCAGATTATGATCCTATGCCAATTGCAGAATTTTCCAGTGAATCGAATGTTGGAAACCGTTTTGTTTCTGATGAATTGATGTATGATCGGCAAGCTCTAGCTATTGAGCACGAAAAGTTGTTAGGTGATATGACTGATGAACAAAAAGCTGTTTATTCCACTATTATGAATTCACTGAACACTGGGGATGGAACGACATTCTTTGTATACGGCTATGGGGGAACTGGGAAGACTTTTATTTGGAGGACATTGTCGGCTGCTCTACGATCTAGAGGCGAAATAGTCTTGAATGTTGCATCAAGCGGGATTGCATCGCTTCTATTGCCCGGTGGAAGGACTGCATATTCACGATTTAAAATCCCATTGAATGTCCATGAGGATTTGGGATCCAGTATAACATTAGGGAGTCCTTTAGCTGAGATGATTGGTGAATCAAAACTGATTATTTGGGATGAAGCACCAATGATGCACAAGAACTGTTTTGAAACTTTAGACAGATTACTTCAGGACATAACAAAGAGGGAGATTCCGTTCGGCGGCAAAAGTGTTGTGTTGGGTGGAGATTTCAGACAAATTCTACCAGTAGAACCAAAGGGGACACGTCAAGATATAGTCCATGCGTAGTCCATGCGACCATCAATTCATCTTATTTGTGGCCGCATTTCAAAGTTTTGCGGCTAACAAAAAATATGAGATTGCAAAATCTTCCTAATGATGCAGAAGGACATGACTTACGTACATTTTCAGCATGGATAGCAGGTATAGGAGATGGTGTTATTGGTGGTCCGAATGATGGGGAAGTTGAAATTGACATCCCGGAAGATTTAAGGTTACAAAGTGTTGATAATCCTATTGCTGCAATTGTTGAAAGTACGTATCCAGATTTTGGTAGAGTAGGTGACGATACTGCATATCTACACGGTAGAGCTATATTGGCACCAACGTTAAGTATTGTGGAGTCTATTAATGAATATATGACTATAAAAAATACATCACAAGGTAGGACATATTTAAGTTCGGATACGCCGTGTAGATCTGATGCAAATGTAGATCTTCTCAATGATCTCCACACACCTGAATTTCTTAATTCAATTAAGTGTTCGGGTCTCCCTAATCACGAGTTAAAGCTCAAAATAGGTACACCAGTCATGTTGCTGCGAAACATAGATCATTCTCTTGGTTTATGCAATGGTACCAGATTGGTGCTTACAAAACTTGGTGATCATGTAGTTGAGGCAAAAGTTATATCAGGTGAAAATGGTGGTGTAAAAGTTCTCATCCCTCGGCTGTCTGTGACTCCTTCTGATAAACGAATGCCTTTTCGATTCCAAAGGAGACAATTCCCTTTTATTGTTTCCTATGCAATGACGATAAACAAAAGTCAAGGCCAATCACTTAGCCATGTTGGGTTATTCTTGAAGAAACCTGTTTTCTGTCATGGACAATTGTATGTTGCTGTCTCTCGCGTCACAAATCGAAAGGGTTTAAAGATATTAATATGTAACGATGAAGATCCGGAAAAAAAGACTACAACAAATGTTGTCTATAAGGAAGTGTTTTAGAATTTGTAATATAAAATTATGTTTCAATTTCATGTTTTAGTTTTGATATAGGGTGTATTTATATTATGTTCTTACTCTTCGTGACATTGAACTACATATTTCATTATTGAAGTTAACATTTTTTTATATGTCATCAGACTATATACTTTAATTAATACGCATTTAACAGTAATCGACCATATTTCGGATAGCATTAATAATAATGTAAATTTTAAAAGATCTTCCCGTGCATCGCACGGGTACGTACTAGTGTGCTTATATATAATTATAAATATAATTTTGACTTACTCTATGTTCATGATTGTACTCTCTCTGTTTTTATGAGTATGAATTCTCATGCATTCCTTTACTCTTGTCAACATACCGTAGATATCTGCACATTTTTTATGATGTTAGAAGCACATTTACGTATTTATTTGAATTTCATTTTTTTTGTAATAGATGGAGAAATTTTACTTACCAAACAGGTTTTTTTAGTTTGTTTGTCTGGGGTACGTCGTTTTATTGTGAATAATGCAAAAGTCAAATAAATTAACCAAGATACAAGATATTTTTTATGAAAATTCTGTAACATTAAATATTGTATTTGTTAGGTAGACATGTACTAACTTATACTCCCTCCGTCCTGCTTTAATTTGTCTACTTTTCTTTTCGGTTTGTCCCAATCTAATTTGGCAGCCCATAAATGACAAATTTCTCTCACAATCTCTACCCTCAAAATCTACACATTCAATCTCCATATTTGAAAAATAAAAAATTCCACAAAATTTGTTTTTTCTTAACCTTCGTGCCCGATCAAGATAGGCAAATTGGACCGAGACGAAGGGAGTATTTAATAGTAAATGTGACAATTCATGTAGTCCAAGCTCAATTAATTGGGCCAACACTATATCTTAGTCTAATAATTATGGAAGACTGGCCAGCCGAACCGCGCCAATTTTAAAAAAATGTTGATATTGTAGAGAAAAGAGTATTGAAATCATATTGTAATAAATGGTATATTTTTTGAATTTGTTTATAGTTTTATGAGATTATATGTAATTCCAAAATAAACTATTATAAGTTACCGTTTAATTTTTCCAATTTTATAAATATTCCTAATCTTCCAAAAAAATTATTAGTAATTTTAAGACTTGATTGTTATTGTGATCGAAATAAATTAGATTTATGTATTTTGGGTAAAAAAACTGAAGAAAATAAGGTGCATTAACGGAACTCTTACAGGGAGTTAACGGAAGGTGCTAAATTCGATGGCATAATGACAGTTAAATTACTACTTATGATGAATCGTGAACAGTAGGCATTTTCTCTGAATTAATTACCAATTCGGATTTTCTAATATAGTAGGTGTTTCATCTCCTATTACACTCAATTCACTATGTGATACATATTAATTTGTGACATCATATCAACACGTGTTGATTAGTGAATGAGTAGAACACAAAATGCAACACCAAAGTATAACAAATGATCTCATGGGATTAATTACCTCATAATTGGGGTGTGAAAATTGATATTTTCTGTTTCGTAAATTATATCAATAAACATAACTTCCATCTTCCCCAATTTAACTTACAAAACATGTTTTAGATTCACTAGGACTAAAAGTATTTTAATTATTTTCTTAATTTAAAAAGTTGTCACGACCTATCAAGAGGATGATGAATTGCAAAAAAAAAAAAAAAAAAAAACCAACAAAGTCCATACACCACATTCGGCGGAAGGCCAAAACAATACGAAGAATTCGATTGGTTGATTGATTGTTCTTATAAATGGCCACAACTTAGGACATGAAATCGAGTAGAATTAAATTAGCTAAGAACATTCTGATCAACATATCTGTTACAAATATAGATTCAAAACTATGCAGAAATTCACTCAGACAATAAATCGAACACCTTGCAAGTAATTCAAAACTATAACACATGCAAGCTTGAAAATATCAAGAACGCCAAATTTACGTGGTTCAGCATAAATGCCTACATCCACGGGTAAGACCAGAAATAATTCTACTTATTTGGACGTAAAGATTACAAGGAATCATTCAAGAAATGAAGTTCACAGCTTGAACTCGTTTTTTCCCTCTCAAGCTTTGTTTTCCTCTCTCTAGTTCTTAATTGTGAGTTACAAGTTGTTAATAACCACTTCTAATATCTAGAGATACAACTGGAATGAAAATGATAGATAACCACTGCTGAAAACGACTGGAAACGAATCTGAAGACTTGAGCTGAACGTTGCCAAATTGCAACGGTATACGACAATGGTTATTTGGCGGTTAAATCAGTAAAGAACCGTTGTCTTTCACCCTTCTTTTCCAAAACTGAAACTGCTTTGTTTATGTTGCTTTTCTAAAGCACTTTTCCATCAGCTTTCTTCAGCTTATTTAAATACTCTTCCTCAGTTTATCAAATCAGCTATCAACAACATTTTGACACTAACATTTCACATTCTCCACCTTGGCAAAATGTTACAATACCAAGATCAACACTTTAATTCCAAAATAGTAACAATTTCTGTCCTCACCAACCACCTCCTAACTCGGAGCTAAATCACTTCATATAAATTACCTGTACTAGCTGCATACATAGATAAAACTTGTCTACAGTCAAGACCTTTGTAAGCATGTTTGATGGATTTTCTTCAGACCTGATCTTCATTAATGCAACAATTCCCTTTTCAGTAATATCTCTGACAAAATGAAACTTTCCATCTATGTGTTTACTGCGATCATGAAACATCTGATGCTTTGACAAATGCAATGCACTGTGTGAGTCACTGAACACCTTAACTGATCCCTGACTTAAGCCAAATTAATCTAAAATCCCTCTCAACCAGCAAGCTTCCTTGAATTCTTCTGTAATGGCCATTAACTCAGCTTCTGTAGTTGACAAAGCAACTACTGGCTGTAGCTTCCAATTCACAGCAGCCCAAAAAAAGTAAAAATGTGTCCTAATTGAGATTTTCTAGAGTCCAAATTAGCAGAAAAGTCTAAATCACAGTAACCATTCAACATATCAGCTTCAATTCTATCATGTTTTCTGAACAATACTCCAAAACCACTTGTACCATTCAGATATCTTAGTAACCACTTCAGAGCACTCCAATGTGCTCCACCTGGATCAACCATGTATCTGCTAACAAATGATATGGCATGAACCACATCCGGCCTTGTACATATCATGGTATACATGACACTTCCCACTGCATTTGCATAGGGAATCTTCTTCATCTCATTTATCTCTTCTTTTATCTGTGGCTTCTACATTTCACTCAGCTTGAATTGTTGTCCCAGTGGCACTGACACAGGTTTTGAGTCTTGCATATTGAATCTGGATAACACTTTCATTATATAATTTTGTTGATTCAACCATAATACTCCAGCAGCTCTATTTCTCACAATATCCATGCCCAAGATTCTCCTAGCACTTCCCAGCACCTTCATACCAAATGCAGCTTGCAGTTCTCTCTTCACACTCTTGATTTCTTCTTTGCTCTTGCTAGCCACTAACATATCATCAATATACAATAACAAAAACACCAATACATCCCTGCCTTTGATCTTTAAGTAGACACAACTATCATACTTTGATCTTTCAAAACCAATATTTTTCATATGACTGTTGAACTTTAAGTACGCCTAGGGCTCTATTTAAGCCCATATAAGGATTTCTGTAAGAGACGCACCTTATTTTCAGTTCCTCGAACAGTAAAGCCTTCTGGTTGTGCCATATAAATCTTCTCCTTCAAATCACCATAAAGAAATGTTGTTTTCACATCTAACTGTTCCAATTCAAGATCAAATTGGGTAACAATGGCTAACGAAATCCTTATTGATGAATGTTTGACTACAGGAGAGAAAATCTCATTGTAATCTATTCCTTCCTTCTGAGTAAAACCTCTGGCAACAAGTCTGGCCTTGAACCTCACTGTTTCTGTTTGTGCCACTAAAACCTCTTGCAACAAGTCTGGCCTTGAACCTCACTGTTTCTGTTTGTGCCACTTCAAATTTCTTTTTGAAAATCCACTTGCAACTTACCAATCTCTAATATTTTGGCTTTTCTACCAGGACCCAGGTTTGATTATTCTCCAAAGAATCAAGCTCCTATCTGGTACATGCGTTTATTTATGCACTTTAAGTCTGTTAAAGTGATGATTTGTGATGTTTGCGTGTATAATGGATTGTGTTTAGCTTGTTTTAATATCTTTGGACTATTTGACATTCGTGCTTTCATTTTGAGC
Organism: Ajuga chamaepitys; assembly: GCA_958295605.1. Lineage (NCBI taxonomy): Eukaryota > Viridiplantae > Streptophyta > Magnoliopsida > Lamiales > Lamiaceae > Ajuga > Ajuga chamaepitys. The sequence goes on from OY282501.1 coordinate 5,646,263, forward strand.
TAAATAGGTGATTTAAGGCTAAGTATTCATACTCGGCCGGATGTACAACAAAGGAATGAAGTCCGGATGTCAAAAGGATGGAAAAAACGAGAACAGAGTATCGCGACCGCGGCGCATTTGCGCGGTCGCGGCCAAAGTGGAGGAAAGACTACAAAATCTCTGGCCAAGTGGAGCGGCCGCGGCACATTAGCGCGGCTGGACCAAGAGCGGGCGGGGGCACGGCCCAATAAGGCGGTCTATTAATTCTTGGGCCACAAGAATTCCGATTTAGAGCCCAAAATCAACGCAATTTGACTTCCTCTATAAAAGGGGACCCTTGTGCTCGGAAATTGGGAGACTTAGACATTACGAGAGAGAAAGATTGGGAGATTCCGAAGGGGACGAGCAATCAAGATCGACAGTATTCGGGTTTTCTAGTCCTTAATTATTTAAATTATGTATTTCCATTTTAATTTGTCTTTTGTCACCGCCAGGAACGGCTAGTAGGTTATTTCAGTCCTTAGTTGAGTCGAACCCTAGTTTTACTATCTTGTGATATTTACGATGATTATTAATTGATTGAATACTTTGAAGCGTTGTTATACTATTTACTTATCCTTCAATGCTTATGTGTTTATGTGCTAGATTGATCACCTAGGATTATAGTTGCATAAATAACGCTAGGTTATAATCGTAATCCGTAATTGTTACGAACCTATAGCCAATTAGTAGCAAATAGCGAGTGATATCGCTAGGGTAGTATATAGCTCGGTCTGAATGGGTCCGAGCTTACGAGGTCCACACCGTGTCTATCCCGTTATCCTAGTACTCTAGGCGTCCGGTTAATGAGATCCAGAGAGCTTATTCTGAGGTCACTCAACTGAATAGACTAACCAAAGAGCTTGTTTTGTTTAGTTAAACATAAGGGATAACGAGGTTAGCAGAGCTTGTTGCTAATCTCGGGGTAGGAGTTTTAATGTTAAAATTAATTAGTAATTGCATCTATCACAGGGTAGTAACAACTAGGGGGAGATAAGATTAAGGGCTGGGATTCGTTATTTCATAAGTAGAATAGTTCATAATTATTTGCTTAAATTCTGTTTTGGTTCTTTAGTTCATATAGATCAAATTACAAACCCCATTATTTATATATACATATATTGCTAGTATTAGGATTTATTTAAAACACTATAAGTCTTCATGTTCCCTGTGGGATCGACCCTACTTATCGCTTCTACAAGTTAGAAGGGTAGTTAGGTTTAACTAATTTTACTGCATCGCGACAGTGCGGTCACTCTCTCATTGCAAGCATCCATTAAACCCTCTCATCACTTTCAATGGCTTCTTTATAATTTTTAGGTTCAAAACATTCAATGTCTTCTGCAGTAACTAATGCATATGCTTTGAGATATTCGTCAGCATGTCTTGTGGAGAGTTTCTGAATTATCCTTTCTTTATCTCTTACAAGTTGGTAATCTTGTAAGTTCTGCTGATCATTGCTTCCTTGATCATCATCACCTTCAAAATCATCATATTTTTCTAGAAACAGGCTCCACCTTGACTGATGATTTATTATTTGCATCACCAGTTTGGATTTTGAGCTTCTGACTTTCTTTCAAAGGCATATAATCTTCTGAGAACACTAGATCTGCTTATAATGATTTTCCCAGCACCAGGCTCAGTATTCCAAAGCCTATATCCTTTTACTCCATCAAGATAACCAAGCATTAAGCATTTTATAGCTCTTGCTTCCATCTTATCTTGTTTAATATGTGCATAGGCCCTGCATCCAAAAACCCTTAAGTGATTATAATTTGGAGGTTTTCCTGACAATTTCTCCTCAAGAGTAAGATATTCAATAGTTGTTGATGGACATCTGTTAATCAAATATGTAGCAGTAGATGCAGCTTCCCCCCAAAACCTTCTGTCTAGCCCTGAACTAGATAACATACATCTAACCCTTTCCAATATAGTTCTGTTCATCCTCTCAATGATACCGTTCTGTTGGGGATTAGATGGCACTGTTCAGTTCTTAGGCACTTAACTGTTGTATTTCTCTCATTTTCCATCTGTTTGCACTATATCTTAAATCTGTCTAAAGCTTCTGATTTTGATTTCATGACATATAACCATAGTTTTCTGGAAAAATCATCCATGATGCTAAGGAAATATCTTCCTCCACCTAATGTTTGTGTTCTGGATGGACCCCAAAGATCAGCATGTATGTAATCCAGTGGGGCATTTGAACATCTCTTGCCTTCAGGATCTGGAAGTTTCTTACTCTTACTTAGAACACAGTCTTCACACAATTTTTGTTGATCCTCATCTTTGAAGCTTATTAACTTCTACTTTGAGAATTGTCTAAGCGCAGCTTCACTGACATGCCCCATTCTAGCATGCCATATATCCAAACTATCCTTCACAATTACTTCAGCTTCTCCAAGAACTAATGTTCCCAACAATTAATACAAGATGGCTCTCCTTACACCACTTAAAACAACTGTTTGCTTTTAATAACATCAAGAAAACCATTTTCTGATTTGAACCAACAACCTCTTTTCTCCAATGTTCCAAGACTTATTAAATTCCTTTTCAATTGGGGTATATATCTCACATCTTTCAAGACAATTATCTTATTGTCATGTGTTCTAAGTTGCAGATCACCTATCCCTTTTACACTACACACTTGATCATTTCCAAGCAGAACAGTTCCAGCCCAATGTTCTTTAAAATTTTCAAACCAATCCAAATGAGGTGTCATATGGAAACTGCAACCTGAATCTAGTATCCATTCATTCATAGACTTAGAATTAGTTATGTTTAGTACCTGAGGATCATCAGTTGAAGCTTCTGCAAAATTTGAGCCAGATGTCCCCTTCTAATTTTCTTCGTTTTCCACTCCTAACAATTCTTCTTTAAATGGCCTGGTTTCTTATAGAAGAAATACTTCCTTGTCTCCTTCTGATCAGTGGATTTTGGTTTTGGGTTGGGAGCTTTCTTGAAATTTTCCCTAGTCTGAAACTGCTTTGGGTTATTGAATCTTCCCGTCTTTATATTGAGACCTTCAGAGATGGCTTCTTGCTTATTCTGCTTCATCTTCTATAATTCATTCCCCTTTAATGCTGACTGGACTTCAGCCAAGGTTATCTTGGAATCTCTGCCATAGAGCATAGCATCCTCAAGTGATCAAAGGATTGAGGTAGTGAATTTAGGAGTAACACAGCCTTATCCTCATCCTCCATCTTGACCTCTATGGCTTGAAGGTCATCCAATGTCTTATTGAACTCATCCAGTTGGTCTTCCACACCCTTGTCTTCCAGAAACTTAAAAGAAAACAGCTTCTATTTTAAGAACAGTCTGTTGGCCATAGACTTGGTGAGATATAACTTGTCAAGTTTTCCAATCACACCTTCTACATTCGTTTCCTTTGATACCTCACGCAAAACTTTGTCTGAGGGGTAGAGAATTACCAGACTGTGGGCCTTTTCCTGAATCTCCAATTTCTGATCAAGTGTGGTTGATGCAGAAAACCCCTTTTCACCTTTGAGAGTAGCTCCCAAGCCTTGTTGGATCAACAAGGCTTTGATCTTCATTTTCCAAAGGCCGTAGTCATTCTTCCCGTTGAACTTCTCTGCTTCAAACTTGGAGATAGACATTCTGATGAGTTTGAATCCTCCAATATGTGTGGTTCCCTCAGACGGCGCCACTTGTTACACCTTGCAAGAAATTCAAAACTATAACACATGCAAGCTACAAAATGATCAAGAACACCAAATTTACGTGTTTCAGCATAAATTTACATGATGTTTTAGCATAAATACATGATGTTCCACGGGCAAGACCAGAAATAATTCCACTAATTTGGACGTAAAGATTACAAGGAATCACTCAATACATGATGTTCACGGCTTGAACTCGTTTTTTCCCTCTCAAGCTTTGTTTTCCTCTCTCTAGATCTTAATTGTGTGTTACAAGTTGTTAATAACCACTTCTAATATCTAGAGATACAATTGGAATGAAAATGATAGATAACCGCTGCTGAAAACGACTACAAAGGAATCTCAAAACTTGAGCAGAAAATTGCATAATTGCAACGGTATACGACGACGGTTATTTGGCGGTTAAATCAGTTAAGAACCGTTGTCTTTCACCCTTCTTTTCCAAAACTGAAACTGCTTTGTTTATGTTGCTTTTCTAAAGCACTTCTCCATCAGCTTTCTTCAGCTTATTTAAACACTCTTCCTTAGTTTATCAAATCAGCTATCAATCACAAAATTTACAACATTTTGACACTAACATTTCACAATATCAAACAAAATTAGAAAATTACTAGTTTTAGAGAGTGCTTAACAATAAACTGTTATAGCTAAATGTTCTTTGCTAGAAATTGAAGAAGCCACTATTTCATCACTTGAAGTTGAAGTCGAAGTTTCTGGATGATAATCGTTTCGTGGAAATAACGAACTCCATTCTCAATATACGCTGCTTTATTATGATCCAGCTGGTACGGCCATTCGTGCTGCTGCAAAAGTTCCATAACTTGTTTTGATTTCTCAACAAGTAGAAACGCTTTACGAACTCTCTTCTCCCATTTCTCTATGGTATTGCGCTGACACATTGTATTTATGACATACGGTAAATTGGTGAGACACTCTGCCAAAATACTTGCTATAAAGACACATACACTCTCATCATTCAGCTCATTTTCCTCTTCATAAGACAACAAAATAGTCTGACTTATTATGTACATCTTTCTCTTTCTTCTTGAACTCCTTAATGATCTCTTTGGCTTTCTTCGAGAGCAGTTGTAGCACCTCCTTCGAATTTCTGCACTTGCCAGATGTTTTGTTGAGATTGACGCCTAGCCAATTTGTAGAGAGAAAAACTCCGGCCCAACAAATATCTGCAGCTCTGCATACGTTAACGAGGCTTGCATTTCCACAAATTGTCTTCTCGACAATCTTAGCGGGGGAAAGGCCTTCAGCTACAACGCTTCAAAGTTGCTCGATGTTGTGCTCTGTACTGTTGCAAAGTTCGATTGCGATGCTAGTAAGTGTCATCACTGGCAGCGTCCAGCAGTTCGGAGGTTCTTCAGAGTGTAGACTTGGAATTCTATTACTGTCAAATTGTCCTACTCCATTGAAGTTTACAAATTTATGTAGGAGATCTAGATTTTTTTTGCTTCTTTCTACCTAACCGGTCATGTTATTTTCCTTGTTGCACATATTCTTGAGGACCCTTATTGGTAGCGTTTGCTCACCTTCAATTAGAATAACATAACGGATGAGATTTAGATCTATATCATGATAAGCACTGATATTGCTGGAGTGCCAATTCATGAATTTTTTGATGAGGGTAAAGCATATGAAAAATGGACTTGTGAGCAGGGCAGTGAGAAAGATGAATAGTTTGCTGAGTTGAAGCATTAAAACCTGCATTTCGATGCAGAAAGTAATAGCATTCCATTTTGCATCATGAAGAAATTTTCTGAAATTATCTTTACGAATTAGAGAACCTAAGGAGCTATCATTGTAGTCCACGAGAATTTGAGTCCAATGGGCCTCAACGGTAAATGTCTTCCGGAAGTTGTACGACTTTGTCGCTGGGCATTTGGAACTGACAACAGCGAACCATCTCAATGTTGGAACTACTGTACCTACTACGACTCCTATGATCTGGATACATTGAACCCATAAGGTTGACTCCTTGTACACAGATCCAGGCGTTAAATATATGGACTTTTTCGAAAAAGTGAGAATCTTTACATAATATACTACTAATGTAATAACAGAAAGGAAGCAAATTGAAGTGGTGCGTACAACAGAACATGCCACTACAAACTGAGGGTTGCTAGTTTTTGACATCACCCAGTATTAATTTCATCATATCTCATCTCAGATTATCAATTTTGAAAGCATCCCTCCTATTCGAAGCCATTTTGTGCTGCTCTTGATATTTAGCTTCTAGATTCCTTTTAATGGCTGGAACCATAATAGCTAATGAAAGCAATTTAACTAGCAAACCTACCATGAAAGTTGCGGGAACCATGTATATGAAGGTAGTGAAAGAAAGAAGATAGCGCAACACAAAAAATTGAGTCAAACGTAATTACCAAAATCCCAAGGGCAACTATGTTTGCTAAAATCTCTTTATTAGTCATGGATCCCAAAGATGACATGAAGTCTGCCAAAGCCGCTGGCATAAAGAATAAGCTAATATACTTGGCTAATAAATCTGCAGCTTTATTAAACATATTTGTGTTGAAGTATGTTGTAATATACAATTAGTGTATTAGTTAGAAGGTTAGTTAGAAGTTTAAATATCATTTAGGAAATTATGTTAGTTACTTGAATTAGTTAAGTCAAGGGCATTATTGTAAATAGCCCTACATCTCCCATGCACATGCTTAGCATGTGTCTACGTCTGTATATAAACATGAAGAACACCAGCTAATCTTCATGTTATTGTTTATCAATATTATGATCCTTTTTGTATAACATGGTATCAAGAGTCTGGGTTCTATTCCGCTACAAATTGTGTTGATTTTGTGATCCAAGGAGTTTTGATCCAAAGAGTTTCAATAGTTTCAGCTCTTGTTGTTGTTCGTTGTTCAATCTGTGATTGATTTGTGTCGCTGGTTTGTTATGGCATCTTCTTCGTTTATTTTACCGACTTTCACTGCTCTCACATTGAGGCTTGATCGTTCGAATTATTCGTATTGGCGCATTCAGGTGGTTACTACTGTGCGTGCTCATGGGTTTGACGAGTTTCTATATGGTTCTACAGTTGCTCCGTCAAAGACTTTGCAAGAAACTAGGTCTGTCTCAAGAAATGGTGAAATTGAAGGTCCTACTATTGTTTCTGTTCCGAATCCAGAATATGATCAATGGATTCGCAAAGATCAATTCCTAATGTGTTGGTTGTTAAGCTCCATAACTGAGCCCATGCTTGGTTATGTCAATCGTTGTCAATCTGCATCTCAAGTTTGGAAGGTGTTCGATGAATTGTTTCGTTTCAATTGAAGGCTAAAGTTTTAAATCTGAGGTTTCAGTTAACATCCTTGAAGAAGGGGGATTCTACTGTAGAAGAATATGTTCTTAAGATGCGTAGCATTGTTGATGCAATTCATGTTGCGAGTCAAGTGGTTTCTGATGAAGATCTGTGTTTATACATTCGTAATGGTCTTGGCCCTGAGTATGAGTCAATTGTAGTTAATGTCACTGCAAGATCATATGTGATTTCCCTCACAGAGTTACAATCCCTCTTACAGACACATGAAATGCGTCTTCAACAGTTGAATGGTTCTCAAGTAATTCCAAATGTGAATCTTGCTACTCAACGAGGTAACTATAATGGCAATCGAGGAGGATATAAGGGTCAAAATCGTGGCAACTAAATAGGTGGCCGTCCGCCAAATAATTATAGAGGAAATTTCAATGCAAGAACTGGAAATAGGGGGGGTTTCAAGACTGCCTCCAAGGTTATTTGTCAACTTTGTGGACTTCCCAATTATGTTGCAACAAACTATTGGGACAGATTCAATGAAGAATTCCCTGGTTTAGATCCGGCTGTTGCTGCACAACAAGAGCAAGAGAGGAGACAAGTTCATAACACCTCCATCACTACTCAAGATTGTTCGCAAAATTCTGTAGAGGATAGTGATAGTCCTGCTGTTAACTCGGTTGATGGGTTTTTACCTCACAATAGTACAGACTGGTTTATAGATAGTGGGGCCACGCACCATGTGACCTCTGGTGTCTCTAATCTCACACATCAAGTTCCATATTAGGGGACAGGTAAGATTATTGTTGGTGATGGCTCTCAATTATCTTTTACTCATGTTGGTACCACTGTCGTTCCTACGTTATGTGATAAGAATTTGTTATTGAAAGATGTTCTTGTTGCACCTAGGATAACTAAGAATTTGCTAAGTATTTCTCAATTCTTGAAACACAACTCAGCTTATATGTTTTTTTTTAATTCTGTTTGCCTTGTTAAGGATCTGAATACACACAAAATGCTCCTCAAAGGTTCCCTTAAAAATGGACTCTATTGTTTGGATTTGCCAAAGAATTCTGCTGCCAAAGGAAGATCTACTGCTAACTCTACAAGTGTTTCTGTTGTAAACTCTCACTCTTGTAATTCGATTGTTTCTTCTGATGTATCCAATGTAATACTGGTTTTTCTTCTGATGTATCTAATGAAAATATTGTAATAAACAAGGTTGTGGTTTTAGTTCTACTGTTAATCTTGCTAAGATATGGCATAGAAAATTAGGCCACCCTTGTGATGATGTACTCTTTAAGGTGCTTTCTAGTCTGAATATTTCTGTTAAGTCCAAATCATTACCTCTATGTGAAGCCTGTCAATCTGGTAAATTACAAAACATGACATTTAAATCTGTTCCTCATCATACTTCTGCACCATTTGAAATAATTCACACTGATGTTTGGGGACCTGTTGGAATTCTCTCTACCGAAGGTTATAAATATTATGTGCTTTACACTGATGATTACACTAGATATTCCTGGATATATCCTCTCACCTTGAAGTCTCAGGTTTATCAAACCACAGTTAATTTCATCACTATGATAGAAAGGCAGTTTGGTTGTCTTGTTAAAACATTTCAGTCTGATTTTGGAGGTGAGAATAGAAGTTTATCATCCTATTTCAAAACCAAGGGTATTCTAGTTAGGTATTCCTGCCCTTACACTCATGCACAAAATGGTTTAATTGAGAGAAAACACAAACACATTGTACATAATGTTCTTGCATTGCTTGCACAGGCTCAGATTCCTCTTAAATTCTGGTGGGATTTTTTTGTCACCATGTGCTATACTATCAACAGGTTACCAACTTCTGTTCTTCAGCACAAATCTCCTTATGAAGTTCTATTCAAAAGAGTTCCTGATTACACTTTCTTAAAACCTTTTGGGTGTGCATGTTTTCCTTTTTTAAAACCATATAACAGCATGAAACTTGAGTTTAAAACTTCAAAGTGTGTTTTCATTGGATATAGTATGTTGCATAAATGTTATAGGTGTCTGAGTAGTTCTGGCAGGGTTTACATAGCTAGAACTGTAAAATTTGTGGAAACTGAAATTCCCTACCCACATCTCTTCTCTAGTAGTTATGTTGTTCAAAACTATCAGTGCGTGCACAATGTCCTGCCCATTTTACCTTTTGGTTTAACAAATTCTTCAGGTGCACACATTTCTTCTTCATCTACTACACATAATTCTATCAATGAAGTCGTACAGAATCATGCACCTTCTCCACATTCATCTGCACAAAACGGTTTAAATCATTCACATCATTCCATAGCCACATCTAGCTCATCCTCTAGTTCATTTAATAATGGACATGATCTCAATAATCAGTCTCAGTCTACTAACGTTCCTACACGTGTTACCATTAATCCTGTAAATGACAATGAGCAAGCTCAAATAGTTGAGCAAAATCCAGAACCTTTGATAGATGTTCCTGTTATTGCTCAACACAATCAACAAGCAATGGTTACTAGAGCTAAGAGTGGTGTCTTCAAACCCAAGGTGTTCTCAACTATGTCAAGTCTTGAAAACACTGAACCTTTAAATGTGGCTCAAGCTTTGCTTTCTCCAAAACGAAAACAAGCAGTGGATGAAGAATACACAGCCTTGATGAAAAATGGAACATGGAACCTTATTCCATACACAAATAACATGAATTTGCTCACTGCAAAATGGGTTTACAGAATTAAATACAAGTCAGATGGAACTATTGATAGATTCAAGGCCAGACTTGTTGCAAGGGGTTTTCAACAAACTGCAGGTGTGGATTATTTCGCCACATACAGTCCGGTTATCAAACCTACGACAATTCGAATTGTCATGACACTAGCTGTTATAAAAAACTGGCCCATTCATCAAGTTGATATCAACAATGCTTTCCTTAAAGGTGATCTTAAAGAAAAGGTTTATATGGTACAACCAGAAGGTTACATTTCTAAATCTCAACCTCAATATGTGTGTCAGCTTATAAAGTTCTTATATGGACTCAACCAAGCTCCCAAAGCTTGGTATGATAAACTAGGTGCTTTTCTTATATCCATGGGTTTTAAAAACTCAATTGCTGATTCTTCCTTGTTCTTCAAAAATTCTGGAAAAATAGTATTATTACTTCTAGTATATGTGGATGACATATTGGTCACAAGAAATAATAATACTGAAATTGCTAATGTAATTAATTTACTTGACAAAGAATTCTCTCTAAAAAATCTTGGTCAAGTAAATTATTTTCTAGGTATAGAAGTTCAAAGAAGTTGTCATGGTATTTTTCTTAAGCAAACCAAATATATATCTGATCTATTAAAGGACGTGGATATGGCTACTTGCAAACCTGTACCTGCTCCTAGTTGTACCAATATCAAGTTGCATAACAATGACAGCAACACGTTTGATCAACCATCGCTTTACAGAAAAGTTGTTGGTTCACTTCAATACCTTCAACTTACTAGACCTGAAATAGCCTTCTCTGTTATCAAGCTTAGCCAGTTTTTGCAAACACCGACTATTAATCAATGGAAGGCATGCAAAAGGGTGCTTAGATACTTAAGTGGTACACATCACAGAGGTATTCTTTTAAAACCTGTTCACGGGCTAACTATTCATGGTTTTGCAGACAGTGATTGGGCAAGCTGCCCCGACAATAGAAAAAGTACCACAGGCTATTGTCTGTTCCTAAGAGAGAATCCTATTGTCTGGAGCTCCAAAAAGCAAAGTTTGGTAGCTCGAAGCAGCACATAAGCTGAATATCGAGCTCTAGCACTTGCTACTACAGAAGTTATGTGGATTCACAACTTGCTAAACGAAATTGGTGTCATCTGTAAAGCCTACTGTTCTATGGTCCGACAATGCTGGAGCTATATCTCTAGCTTCTCATCCAGCAATGCACTCACGAACAAAGCACATTGAGCTTGACATTCATTTCATACGGGAGAAAGTCACCAACAGGGAAGTTCAAGTGTGTTACGTTCCTACTGAATCTCAAACCGCAGATATCCTTACAAAAAGTCTTTCGGCCAGCCGTTTTCAACTCTTAGCTCAAAGATTATGCCATGATTTCCAACCGGGTCTCAATTAAACGGGAGCATGTTGTAATATACAGTTAGTGTATTACTTAGAAGGTTAGTTAGAAGTTTAAATATCAGTTAGGAAATTATGTTAGTTACTTGAATTAGTTGAGTCAAGGGCATTATTGTAAATAACCCTACATCTCCCATGCACATGCTTAGCATGTGTCTACGTCTGTATATAAAGATGAAGAACACCAGCTAATCTTCATGTTATTGTTTATCAATATTATGATCCTTTTTGTATAAGAACATGGATACCTTCATCACCACAACTAACCATGTCAAGGTAGTTGCATTTGGAGAGAAGTATTTGGTTGGGAACCACAACCTTTTTCGTCGAAATTCGTTGTGAAATTTATAATCTGCACTGACTATGTTCCAACACAGAAATTTATGAAAATAAAAATGAAAAACAAACAACAAAATAAACACGGGGTTGAATCCCTTACACCCCTCGGACGTTGTTGTTATTAATACTCCGTATAACGATAGGTTGTACAAAAGGACTCGATTTGCTACACCTAACTTATACTATACCAACAACGTCCAACGACTCCCGTCGACTTTTTCGACTTTAACACGACAAACCATCGAAAATCGGATGAGCTCTCCAGAAACATATTGGTCGAGTACCAAAAAATCAAATTATTACAATATGAATGCATATATAAGAGATGATTTCTCACTCATGCACTGTATTCCCACAAACTCAAGCTACAAGACCCATATATTTATATAATACCTCCGCCACATGTGTGTATCTCCAAGATCTTTTAGCTTCTAAATTATTTTTCGAATTAATTGATCTTTTATTTATCACTATTTCTCTTAAATTTGCACTCGACAATCCTAAAGTATCTTTTACTTTTCAACCTAAATTTATGATAGATATGATCGAAAAAAGAGATAACATGGGGTATATTTTGGAAAAGTTTAATTCTTTCAATTTTTTTTCTAAAAGATCAATTTAAAAAAAATATTCTTTAACCAACCTGCATGCTTATCAATTGGGGCTGGCATGATATTTTCACATCTTTCAGATTTAGTGTTCTCATCTCTATCCTCTATTCGACGTCTTTTACTTGCTCGCATATCTTTAAGAGTTGTTACTAGCAGATCATATCTTCAATTTCACATGCAAGTTTAAACTTATTATCCACAACAAAACAACAGAATTGAATAATAAAATAACTATGTTAATACGGATAATATATCTACGAATTTCGATAACGTAAATAAAAATAATATAAGGAATTTTGACTATAAAATTGCCAACACAAAATATCCTAACACGTTAAAAGCATCAGCTGCCATTGCAAGAGTGATGCGGCAGAGGCTGCTGCTCTGTATATGCCCAGCCAAGGCATTTTCGTTTCCTTTTCCTGTTCAATCACATCTTCGTTTTCCTCCATCAGTTAGTCCTGCAAAATACTAGGTAAAATTCCTTGTCGAGGTGTTTGAAGGGAGAAGTAGAGAAGTTATCACAACTAATTTGGCTCAATCTTGTTACTTTAGGTGTGGATGATATGTGGCTAATAAGTTAATACTTAGCAAGGAAAGCCAAACGAGTCCTTCAGTAAGTACAATATTGGATGGGGCTAATACTGTCGGAGATGGGATTTTGAATTTAAAAATTTAAAATATAATAATTCTTCAAAGATGCTTTTGACATACTATCAAGGCACGTGGGTTGCTCTCATGACCATATACTGTAAACAACTGCAGATTGTAATGACTGAATTTTATTTGATATGTATTTTGTCCTCACTGATGTTGTTTAAGTGGGAGAGTGTTGTACCTAATCTGTTCAATATATTAAGCTGTAACATTTATTTAATCAAGAAAGTTGCTGCCATGTTTATATTGTTTAATTTCAGACTCCTAATCCAAAAGTTTGTCTCTTTTTCGCAGAGTAAGCATGTGGACAGAGACGACTAGCATGTGAATAGCTAGGTATTATTCTCTTCAACTTTGGCCTGAAACGAGCTTCTCTTGTTATTCGTCAGTTTTTTACTTTTTCAATCATAATATCTAAGTATAATTTTTGGATAATGGACTTGAAAATCTACTTGTCGTAGCCATTGATGACGCAGAAGAGATTAACGAACCATAATCTTATTAATGCTTCAAATTAAAAAACATGGTTTGATACAACAAGATTAGGACGGAGTATAATGAGCAACCTCCTGCGATCATTTTAACGCCGGCCGCTTGATCATAGTTATTACATGAGCTAAGTTGGTAAGTCATGCTGCTAATATATTAGATATCATTATCGATAACTGCCCAATATGAGTCCAACATTTATTATGCCTATATTATAGATATTTTTCGGTGGAGGGTTTGTGGTATGCCCTATATGAGCGGCCCTTGACCTATATGACTAACATTTATTGTTAAATCATAGGCTGCTGGTACAAGTTCAATAGTAATTCTGAGACTATGGGCCCAACTGTTACATGTCCTTGTAATTCCATATGGGACTCTTCACATGGACTTAATGGCAACATGCTTGATTAGAAAAACATAAAAATGGCAATTATTGGAATCTGAAGTGCAAAACACTTCTCCAAGTGGTAGTCTTCTCAAAGTCTATTGGTCTTTGTGGATTTCAAGTAAACAGAACACTTACAAATATTGATGGAGAAGAATTAGCTAAATACTATCACACATCAAGAAATTAAGGGTTGGTATCTCATGAATAACACGAGGAAGAGGTTAGTTATTTTTCTGGCGCAGCTGCGCAATGAGCACAAAGCGACCTATTCATCTTTTACTAATGAAGATGGAAAGAATAGTGAGGGCTCCACTTCTATGCCTAAAAGAGTAATTGTTAGACAGGTGAGTTATCATGAAATTGCAATTAGATTTAATTAGTTTTGTTTCAACATGTCTTAAAAATAAGAATGTAATGCAACATAAATCCATGTTTGACATTCGAAGCACTAACAAAATCATTGTGTTAAATAAGCTTTGCCGTATTTAAAATGTCATACTGGTCGAGTTCATTGACATCATTACCAAATTTCTGTTTCTTGAAATCAATATCCAATAGGCAGAACAGCAAAGTGCGACAGAGGGTTAAGGCAGAACCCTTACCTATATACATATTTATACATTATAATTGGAAACAAAATTACGATCTCTAAAACGCACTCTATATTTATAGGTGCCTAACAGCTTGGTTGTGGGATTCCCACATTGTTACTAGATGCTGAAACGACCCCATTTTCCCTATCCTGCTCTATATACGCCCTCCAACTGTCAATATTAGCTCCTTTCTCTGGACCCAAGCTTGGAATCTCAAGCTTTTGAAGAAGGCTAAGAATTTTCTCACACTCACCTAGAAGAACAGCTGCTTCAACGACACTTTTCTGCCTTTTTTTGACGTCGTTTTCATGACACTTGAAGGTAATTACGTGCACTAAATTGGTGAGACACGCGGCTAGAATGTCTGAAATGATGATGGACAGTTTCTCAAATAGCTCGTCATCAGTCTGGTGTTCGACATCTTTGTAGGCTAGCAGGATAGTTTGAGTTATCCGGTACATTGAGCTAGCAGCTATGATTTTGAAAGGCCAATTAAGAGGGTTCTGCATCAGGAAATCTTCCGCCTCTGTCGTAAAATCTTTGATAGTCTTTTCAGCAATACTGGCAAGATTTTGCAACATCTCCTTGTAACTTCTGCCTCTGAGATTCGCAGCCTGGATATCTGTGTCTAGCCATCTTTTATACAGCTCAACCCTCACCCAAACCATATCCGCGGCATCTGTAATGCTTTCTAGTTCTCCGTTTTTGTCTAGAGTTTTCTCAATCAGCTTCACAAGGGATAGGCCTTCAGTAACGCCTCTCAGCAACTGACTAGCCTTATGAGTCGTGACGTTGGGGAGTGCAATGGCAATGCTTGTCAGTGTCACCACCGGCATAGACCAGCAGTTTGGAGGTTCTTGCGCATGTAAGCTTGGAACTTCGTTGCTGTCGAATTCTCTTACCCCATTGAAGTTCACAGATTTGCTTAGAAGTATGGTTAGATTCTTGGATTGCTTTTCTCCACCTCTACGTATCAGTTCGTCCACTTCATTGCAAATATTGTTCAAAATCTTCTTAGGTAATCCACCCTCACCTTCAAGAAGCAGGACGTAACCGCTCAAATCGAGCTGATCAGTACCAGCACTTGATTCAAACCCTCTAGTATTATTTGGTGCAACGAAGCTCCTTAAATTCTTTAAGCAGTGGAAATGCGACAAAAATGCATTTCCAAATTTAGCGGAAATTAAGAGTACAGATTTGCTAGATAGAACAAAGAGAATCTGAACATTAATGCAAATGTTTAAAACTAATCTTTTCGCATCATGAAGTAGTTTCCTGCATTTGTGGTGTCGAATTCGTATAGTAAGAGAGCTTTCTCTCCATTCAACCAACTTTAATGCCCAATAGCTCTCAATCTTGAATTCTTCTCTCAAGTTTTTCCGGGATGTCTCTTGGATTTTGAACCAACTGGCGACATACCATCTGAACAGAGGGGCAATCGTACTCAACCCGACTCCAATTGTCTGTACATATAAGATCCAATTGATGGACCACTTATAGCTTGAGCTTGTTACAGAATACGGATACAAATAACTTTGATACTTTTTCAAACGAAGATTAATTTCTGCTAACAATAACGCCATTAAAAGACACATAAGACCCAAGCTACCAGAAACTGCAGACCGTGCGATCACAAACTGAGGGCTGCTGGTTGCTGCCATCACCCAATACCTTTTCACATCTACTCTAAGTTCGTCACTCCACTTGCTTATTCAAAACTCTTTTGTGCATTTCATTATACTTTGATTCTATATATCTTTTGGCACTTGGAACCATAATAGCCAACGAACATAAGTACATTAGCGTGATAAGCATCGCAATAATAAATCCAACGTCGTCAAGCCGTGTATTTAAAGGACCCAGTTGTAAGTCATGAATCAAGACATTTCCAAGAATCGTGATGACTAAAATGCTCAAGGCTGCTAAATTCAGTATAATTTCATTATTGTCCATGGATCCGATGGATGGCATGAAATTACACATCGCAGTTGACATCAAAATAAGGCTGCTAATTCGTGCAATTTCATGATGGACTCCGAGTGTGGTAGCTGTTAGATCAACTGGCAGCTTCATCGCCACAGCTAAAACGGTCAAGGAAAAAGCATTGAGAGAGAAGTACTTACAGGGGAACCAAAGCTTTTTGCCACGGAAGCCGTTCAAGGCATCGGCTGTCATTGCAAGTGAGCAGGCTGTAGAAGCTGCTGCAATATACATGCCTATCCATGGCATCGGTGCATCAAGCCGCTTTTGTACGCTGGCCAAATATTCTTCATTTAATGAACTCATGAATTTCTTGAAGATGTTCGATATGTTAGTTGCACGGTGGATTCTAAGTATTCGGTACTTTCAGGAAAAGAAAAGATTTCACAACTTCTTGGAGTAATATGCTAGCTACTGCTTTAGGTGCTATTTCAGGAAGAATTAATTAAAATTACTTCTATCATCTCAGTTTTATATTATTATATCAAAGACATGATTGATAAAGCCGTACCCAGTCAAAAAGGAAGAAGAAAAAAGCAAGAGCATTAGCCCTGGTCTAGATATGTAAATATGTAGGGCCAAAATCAATCTCCCTATCTTTAAAAGTTTAGTTAGTTTCTTACAAATTATTGTAATAGACAAAAATACTCTCTATCATACAAACTACACATAAAACAATTTAAGGGACAAATGCATAATTTATCTTACTAATATATATTTATTGCAATGAATTAATAAATTCATCCATTAATTACTTACTTATATGTATATATTCTTTATTAGTATTATTTTAGTTAAGCTTATGGTAGCATTAATTTTTAATTTTATTAAATTTCATAAGATTTGTTTGGCTTAGATATATTGTTTGATATGAAATTATTTGGAAAAATATATGCTAATTCAATATATCATATGAAGTCATCCTAAAAATATCATATGGAGTAAAATATGGAAGGAGAATCCAATCAATTGAATATTGACATAACTTTTAATTATAGTATAAATTGTAAGATAATTCTAATATAATATTTCTAGCGAAAAAAATATAAAAATATCACGCATTGTCTTTTTGATGCTAAATTGAAAAGTAGTTTTAAAATAAGCAGCACAACACCTCACAAATTCTTAAATAGGATTATTGACTTGTTATTTTAATTGTAGATCTTTATTGAGTGAGTCTTGTGTGTGAACGGTCACACGTGTGACGGAATACACTTTTACAGAAAATATTGATACTTTTACAGGAAAAAGTGATATTTTTACTACATTGATACTTTTACAGATAAATGTGATACTTTTGCTACAAAAAGTGATACTTTTTTTGGTTAAAAAAATGTGATACTTTTACAGATAAACGTGATACTTTTACCACGAAAATTGATACTTTTTCCCGTCGGTGTGACGGCCGTGTGACGGTCACATACAAGTTTTTGCCATCTTTATTTATTAAGTATTTTTCTTATAACCTATTGTGTTATATATGATTTAAGTATAATTAATTTTTTTTTTAACATATTTTTTTTATCAAGTACACATTATAGGTATAAAAATGTGAATTTTAATAATCATACAGAGACAAATTGAAAAAAAGTACATTTTTTACAATAATTCAAACTCACATAATAATATAATATTATATACAACGTGGGATGAGATTAGAGATACTTTATAATGGGAATGTTTCATATATAAGAGCACTCACTAATTTAACTAACATATTCTTCTTAATCAAATTTGTTCTATAATTATGCAAATGAAATTAATGCTTGACCTATTTATTCATGAGTTATTATCTACATAGTTAGAGTCAAATCTTTGTTTATGTTTTTAAAAGTGAAATTTCAAACTCAAGTGAAAATATACTTGATTACATTTTTTTAAGAGTAATTGAAAGAAAATGAAATGACTTTTACTTTTTTTCCAAGTTAATCATATCTCTTTAAAATTGCCAAAAAATGCGTGAGTTTTTAAAATTTTGCAATTCAATGCATCAATAAATGTTTCCGATAAGATCGTGATGATGCGGTTGTCGGAGCTAAAGAAATTTTGTCATGTTGGACGCTACCTCAGCACAGATAAAAATTATGTGTCTTAGATATGAAAAGGGAAACAAATTTATCCATCTACATTCTTATCGTTGACCTCACTTAAAATACTAAATTACTTTGCAGTTAAAAATTTAAAGAAACGGTCATGTAAGTTAAAGAAACATGTGCAGTAACTTTGAGGTTGATTCATCCCTAAAGTAATTCTTATTGAAATATACTTCACACTCAAGTGAAAATATACTTGATATTATTAAGAATACTTGTAAAAGGATACATGACTTTTACCTTTTTTGGAATTTAATCATATCTTTTTTAAAATTGCAAAAACTACGTGAGTTTTTAAAATTTTATAATTCAATGCATCAATAAACTTTTCTGGTAAGATCGTGATGATGAAGTTGCCGGAGCTAAAGAGACTTTTGTCATGTTGGACGCTACCTCGGCACAGATAAAAATTATGTGTCTTAGATATAAAAAAGGGAAACAAATTTACCCATCTATATTCTTATCATCGACCCCACTTAAAGCCCTGAATTACTTTGCAGTTAAAAATTTTAAGAAGATATTATGTAAGTTAAAAAAATAGGTGCAGTAACTTTGAGGTTGATCGATCCCGAAAGAAATTCTTATTGAAGGTTTTTTCTCTTCTTCCAATTACCGACATTGGAAGCGGAAACCAAGTAAGCAAAACTAATCCTAAATTTATTTGACTCAATCAATATGGATGCTTTTATCCTCTATCCTTTGACATGACAATGTAAGCTGAGCTATGGTAGCCACATCATTACAATCAGATTGAAAATATTAATTATTTTTTTAAATTGCAAATTTTTAATAATTCATGCACTTTTTTGCAATTTTAAAAAAGATGTGATTAAATTGCAAAAGAAGGTAAAAATCGGGCATTTTTTCGTAATTAACCCATTTTTTAATTATTGTAACTAATATATTTTGATGACTAAGTTTTATTTATCTGTTTACTTCTAAGAGTAATTGTTAACTATAAATTAAGCAAAGAGTTTTGAGATAATAAAATTTCATTAAATTGTCGGAATCAGCCAACATTGATTAACGAGAAGAAATAACCAACACAACATAAATTATTTAACATATGAAGCACAAAACTACAAGATATAAACCGAGTAAATTAGACAAATTGCCAATGCGCTAGATAAATCGAGTACCAAAAAAATTGATCTCGAATTTATCACTAATTTTCCGGTGAAAGTCCCGAAAAGTGATCAAATCATTGTTGAAATACCTAATGATGATAGAATCTTCAAAAAAGGCACCATGAAAAATGGATATTTCATTATTTCAGTAACAGATATACTCCCACTTGTTGAGGGAAGGCGAAAACTCCCATAAAGAGAGACTGAAAACCTCTCATTGATAGAAACAAAAGAGAAAAACAAAACAAAAATTAAAGATGAAACCTTCCCCATCATCCCATACGGAAATATGAAGAAGGCGGCAACTAGGCACTACAACAAAAAGGCCGCCTAGTGACACTATTTATTTTGCTTAGGGACGCTAATAAGTGTCATAAAATAAGTACCGACACTTCTAAAAGTGTCATAAATTATGTCACTAAATTTACCGTCACGAAAATATTTATGACACAAAATGATGCGTCGGTAAATTTTATCAAGCGACGCTTTTATGGTAAGTGTCGTGAATATTATTATGGTGACACAAATTAGTGTCATAATTATTAAAATTCACATTTATTAATTGGCATCTTTAATGATCTTTTTTTAATCTATTGTGTCACAAATTAGTGTCTAGATATTAATGACATATTAATTAATTAGCATCACCAAATTAATGACATTTTCTTTTGTCTATTGTGTCATGACTAAGCGTCCTAAAATTAATGACACGTTTTTTTATCCATTGTGCCACAAATAAGTGTCGTGAAATTAATAACAAATTTATCAATATTTAGGTTTTGGTTGCTAAAACATTTGTTCAGAAATACAAAATCAATGTAAAACTGAAAACTGAAATTTAACACGTGCAAGCTGCTGGGAATTATAAAGTGTTGCTGCTACACTCTAATGTGGAAGACATTAAAGCCATAAGTCACAAACTCAACTACATACAAAGTGAAAAGAATTAATCAAATTTCAAACATAAAACCTTTATCTAGCCAAGATATATACATAACTCAATTACATCTAAATTAAACCAATAAGAATAAGTCATAATTCCACGCAAAAACATGCAGGTCACCAAAAAAATTAATATAACATAGTCAAAAGCATAAAATAGAATAAATGAAGAATCAAACAAATATTTAAAAAGTAAATTTTATATTGGCACAATATATAATTTACTTACAAACTTTTGTATCTTCATATATTATGTTGTGGTATTATAAATTGTGTCCCATAAAATTTTGCTACTAAATTTTGAATGGTGCAAAATGGGCCCAAATGAAAAGCCCAAGTTTGTTTTGAGGTGTTTACCTGTCCGGTGGGCCATAAAAGTCTAATATGAAATTGGGCCAGTTTTACAGATAAAATGGGCTGAAACATGGGTTGCAAAATTGTAATTAATTGGGCTGCAAACATTAATAAGAGGGGTTCGGAAATTAGAATGCATGATTTCAAAATTAAAGTAGGGCATCTAACAACTAAGCAAAACCTAGTTAGAGTTAGACGGAAACTCTTAGAACAGAAATGTCATATTATGAAAATACATTAAGTCTTCAAAAATTGGCATGAATCGGACCGAATCTAATAGCTCCAGGTTATTTCTTATAACAGGTACAAATAAAAACACAGTTAACATGCATCAATTATTTTTTCTCAAAAAAAAAAAAAAAAAGAAGCACTTAATACCCCTTGATGATTTGCCGACTCGATTTTGTGATTAACAATACCCCTTGATGATTTTTAATCTTAGGCGGAGTAGTTGGGTGCCTAGTTGGCCTAGGCAGTCCTGATATTTCTTTTTCTATTATATATATATATATATATATATATATATATAATTTAAAATTTATACATGAGTTAGAACTTTATTCAAATAGTACAATATTTTGGAAATATTAGCAGTATGATATAAGCAATACAAATAAATAAAGATAAAAAAAATAAAAAAGATTAGATATAGGTGGCCGCCTAGTCGGCACTTGAATTCGACTACTAATTTCCAACTTCTGCAATTTTGATTGTTTTTTTTTTAATAAATCAACCTTGATTGTTACTACTATAGAAATAGAGATGAAAACTGAAAATACTCTTTAATAAATTGACATAACTTTTAATTGGGTAAAGTTTTACAATGGTAAAATAATACAGTAGATAAATAGGATAAAATTAGATTTAACGAATGTGACCAAAAGAATGTAGATCACGGCTAATATTTAAGTTGTATTGTATCAATGCTTGGTATAATGACCCGATAGATAATCAATGCTATGAATTCACATCATTTGATTCATTTTCCATTGTCAATTTTGAAATAAATCTTCAAGGTTTTTGTTGGTTTTTCCTTTTAATTTTCTTTTGGGGTCAAAGATTAATTGTATAGAGGCACTTAATGATAATTTATGGGATGAAACAATTAAGGCAATTATTTTATATAGATTTGGGAAATAATATCTATGCAACTTATAATACTGATTCTCGTAATAAAATTAAATTTCTTATCATAAGGAACCACAAATTATGACATAATCTCCATTAAACCTCCTCAAAATTTGAGAATTCTGACTACTGATTATTAGGTTCATCATTGGTGCACAAGAACAAGCTATAGCAATCTACGTCTGTCGATAATTAACTCCGACCTGTGAACCAACTTGAAGAATAGTCCTAATGACTAGGATGAGCAAAATTCGATTTAAACCGAATTAACCGTCCGATCGGAACCCAAATTATCTATTTGAATCTATTTTTCTAAATTTAGTTTGATTTTCGATTTTAGTTTTTAGAAAATTTCGGATAATTCGGTTCGGATCGATTTAGGATTTTTTTTAACAAAAATAACCAAAATCGATCCAAAATTTATAATGTTTTAGTTTTTAATATTATATATATATATATATATATATATGAAATTTCATTTTTTGGATATATATGTATTTATATATATATATATATATATATATATATATATATATATATTAGACTTAAAAGGTAAATAGTTTAGTTTTTATCTTTTGTTGTGGAAGTGTGAAATTTGAATATTGTGGTTGATGGGTTTATGTAGATGATTGACTATTTATATAAATTTTTCTTTTAGTAATGAATTATGAAAAATCTTGAGAGAATTATTTTGGATCAACCGAATACCGAACTGACCGAACTGAATAAATTCGATTCGGTTGAAGTTCAATTTTTGAAATATTGATTCGATTTTTTATTTAGATTTTCTAATTCGGGTTGATTGTCGGTTTTACTAAATAATTTCAGTTCGGTTACCGAACCGAATTTTGCTCACCCCTATTAATGGTCTATATGTAATAATTAGAGGTATAGTTGTCGTTGACGCTACCATTACCAGAAATAAGATTCCTAATTTGCTTAAGAAGACAAATAATTTTTATGGCATTCGATGCCTCAAGGATTGCTCAACAAACTATGAAGATGCAATTGATCGTTTGAAAGACATTGATTTCCGCCATATAGATGAAAAGAATTATACAGATAAGGTTGTAGATATTATCGCAGTATCCGACCAGGTGGCTGATTGCGAATCTTGCTTCACGAAGCAGCCTGGAACTTCGTCATCTCCGAAAATAATAAGTTTCAAGATGTCCTTACCGTCATTTCAGAGATTTTAAATCTCATTGTTTGCAATAAAATAGAAGCATGTTTATAGGTTAATTTGTGGTCCTTTGTATCTTTCATAATAACTGTATCATTGTATTAGAATTATACATACTTTAAATGACAGTATCAATCCAAAAAATAATAATTTATGGATTGTTTTTATGTGAAAAATTAGTTCTAGCATATCATACTTTTCGTAAAAGTTTTTTTTAGATCAAGGGTCTTACTAAATACAAAATATAAAATTTCTTTCAACATAATGGGTCGACTGGCCTTAAAATTTCTCAGATAATTTCAACACAAAACAGAATTAAAAAGAAAAGAGGAAGGAAATTATTGGAGAGTAGGTCTCTTGTACACTAGTTGCACGCATCTTATTTCGTCCAAACTCGGGTATTTCCAACGCATTGAAAACAGGCCACCTACAAAAGGCCCAATTAATATACCCCAAAGGCCCAAATCCAATAGCCCAAACTCTTCTTTTCTATTCACTGTAACACGCACACAAACACAAGTCCAAATACACCCATGATTAATTAAATTGAAAGGTTTAAATAATGGGTCCAACTCTGAGCTTTATTGAATTTATGTAGTAAGAGGCTAAACAAACAAGAAATTGATCATTACAGAGAAAGAATACAATAATGAAGAATTACTACAGAAGCTAACACAAGTATTATTAGTTTACTTATCCAACAACCTTAACTCGCAAACATATTAGTTCTAAAATACCATAATGAAGAATTTCAAGTGTTACAAATTTTATACTTCTAATGATACCCTGCGAGTATATCGGTACCCGCTACCCTTTTTGTCTACTTGAAAAACAAAATACTTAAATGAATTCATCAACAATAATAAATTAATACAGAAACTAACTTTATCTGTTTTTATATATCTTTTTTTTTAACCTTAGTATTTGAGCAATGTAGCTTAAAAGACAATATACATAATATTAAGAAGTGTAGATATATATATACACACACATTATATTTTATAATATATAAACACACATATACATGTGTGTATGTGTGTGTATGTGTGTGTATGTATGTCGGGCTGACATGTAGGGTTGGCAGGTCGGGTAGGTGAGTATAACTCTAAATTCATATCCTATTTATACCCTGATGTAATTTGGAAGGTATGGATGAAGCCTTACCAATTATCCTAAATTTTAAATAGTGCCCTATCCATTTATCAATTTACTCACGAAATGTATTCTGTGGATAAAACTGACATTCCTAAAACCGACTCAGCCCTTAAATAAATACCCACTCAATAGGGCCACCAACAACATGCCCAACTAAGCTACCTCTGTAAGCCCACACGTAATATCCCAAATTTAAGGCCTTTCTTCTCCATCATAATAGAGGAGGCAATTCGGTTCGTCCGATTCAGTCCATCGAGTCAAGATCATAAATTGGGTCGGACTTTGTCTGCCAACAATTATTGAGCCCGGCTCGTTCCAGCTCATTCCCCTTTAATTATACAAAGATTTTTTGGGCTGACTTGTTAGATTTGATGGTCTTGCGGACATAGATTTTTATAGTCCATCCCAATAGGTCGGGCCGATTTTGCCGACTGTAACTATAACCAATGTTGTCAAACTCACAATTTAACCCGTATGATTTTACGAGTCATTTATGCCTCAACGATTCAATTCATACGATTTTACGAGTCATTTATGCCTAAACATCAATTTTAAAAATTAGTTTATCAAAAGAAACATTTTGGAGAGATGTTAAGCAAAATGTAATAGTGGAATCAAAATCATCATTTCACCAGCTAAATACGATTTATAAATATATAAGCATATTTGACATGTATAGTCGTATATGTACATAATTATATGTTTATATTTATATTTCCATAATTTGTAGAATCTTATCTATGATCCGATCCTACTTTTAATTTTGTAGACTGTCTACCAATTCAAGTTAGAATCGGAGTTTAATAGCACACACAAGAGTGAAGATATGTGGGCTGATAAAGGTATTGCAAATTGGACTACTTCCATGGGTTATTTGGGTTGCAAAATTGTTAATATGTGGACTGTAAAAGTATATTATATGGGTTGAACAATTAAATGAGTTGATATGTGTTACATTCAAAGTTGTGGTAAGATAAATTACTATTAAGTCCAATTACAATACATCACTAATATCATCTGAAATATAATTTACAAGCAAATTAGTTCTAAAATACAGTAACATGATTTTTTAAAAGTGTTACAAATTCTATAATTGTGGAAATATATAATGCTATTGCTATATCAGATAAGTAGCAAGTATTTTTTTATTAATTTAATAAATTGTGTGGGTCCATCTCTGATTTATTAGTTTGATGTTGTTTCTACTCCTACAGTCTTTTTAGTTTGAACATCCTTCCAACAATTTAGTCTTTTATACTTCTTTTTCTAAGGGGGTGGGGGAGGGAATGGATATTTTAATAATGCAATTTTTCTAGCAACGTGATAATCAAGTTGTCATGCTTAGTTCTTGCATGTAGAATAGGATTAGATTCTATTGTAATTTTTAAAATTATGGTCGATCCAAACAGTAAGAACCTTAGACATAGCAATTGTCAGTTCTCGAAGAAGAGAACTAATCCAAATAATTTCAGTAGTAACATGTAAGACTCTTGTATTCTGTCTCGGGCCTGGATCTGGATACTGCATGTTGTTTCTTGGAAGTTCATGAAATAAGGTTACTGCCAAAGTAGGACCTCCAAATCAGAATCAGTAAAGCCAACCAAGTTCAAATGCCTATATCTTAGAGGGCGTTTGGCTAAGCTTATAACTTCCTTAAGAAATAAGTATCTCTAGTTTATCTTATTTTTTAAGATCTTATCAATTATACCCAAACACTACACACACATACACACACTTCACTCACACTATACACACATTATTCATATTTCACACACTACACACTTTACACAGTTCACACATGCACTACACACATTTCACACACTACATACTTTACACACTTTTTCGCACACACTACACACATTTCACACACACTTCACACACTAATCAAAATGTGTGTTTAATATTAACTTTCAAATTAGACCCTAAATTCATTAATGTTAAATAACTCAATTCAATTGCAAGCTTAATTATAAGTTCTTTTATCCAAACACTTTATTAACTTATAAACTCTTAAAAAATTATATCTTGTAAACTCTTTAAGAAACTAATAAGATATTAGAACTTATAAGATATTTGAAATAACCTTAGCCAAACACGTACATCTGAGTATTTGAACTTGAAATAGGCAAGAAATGGAATTTGAAGTTGTATTCGGTCGAGGACAATAGCTGGATTTGCGTTGTGAGGCAAAAGGGAATACAAACTCATCAAAGACGACATGTCTTGATATCGCAATTTTTCCCGAGGGCAAAATGTTTTATAGCCTATATCCAACGAAATGTTATGCAACAAAACCAAATACTTAATTCTTGTTTTATATTTAATTCTTGTTTGCTAAAGTATTTAAAATATTTATTTTAAAATTTAAAATTGTATAAATTCCTCCACTTCCCGTTCTACTTTTAATTGTTGGTCAATATTTTACAACAAAAAAAACAACAATACTAATAAAATAGATAAATTCCTACCCAAAACGAATGGGTTAGGCGACGTTAATAAAGATAGAAAGACAGAATTTAAGAACTATGACTTAGACAAACCCAAAGCTTGGCACGGTCGAATCAATCGAGACATCCCACATTCCCATATTGATAGTTTGGGTTTGGGACGAATATATGTATCTATAAATTTAAGTGCATGAAAAAAAAAATAGCGCAATATACGCACACACATATAAAAAAGAATATAATGAATGAATATTTCTAAATCACTTTCATTTTTTTCAATGGAATCCTTTTTTTATTCAATTTCGTTTTGCAAGTATTTCAAAATATTTCTTTTTTTTTTCATGAATTATCTGCTCTTAGTATTTTTTTTTTTTTCTAATGTATAAGAGTGTTTAAGATTTATCCCTTTCCCCATTTTCCTTACAAAATGAATATTCTCCGTTCAATTGTTTTGCATAGAGTTTGAGAACGGAAAAGTCATCTCAATATAATAAATATAGGGTGTGTTTACTTAAGTCTTGGTTCAATAGATTTAGGGGCTCAAATACCGATAAAATACACTCATTACCTCTCTCAACCAGAGTTGACTCAACACTCCTCATCTTTAAGTAAATACACCCATAGTGTTTAAGGGCTAAACGAAATATTTGTCCATTTTATGAAATACTTAGATTAGAATAAACTAGAAAAGTAGAGACAAGTTATTTAATTTAAAAGCAAGTTCCTATAATCGAAGCTAAATTAGTAAAAATCTGAATGCTCAAAGTATGATTTTATACTATTAATGATGAGATGAATACCATAAATTCATATGTCTTCAGATAACCAGTTTTCTCATATGGATACGTTAAATATGATTCCCAATATTTCTTGGCAATCCAAATTCTAATTATTTGAGTTTCTTTCCCCACTTGTTCTGGAAAGCAATTTATTACTACCCCTGTCTCATACAAATTATGAAAATTTTACTACATTTACACACATGAAGATTTATGTTATACATTTATTTAATATGATGAACTAGTGTTTTTTAGTTTAAATTACAATTTGAATGAGCAATTTATTAGGAAAAAAATTAGTAAAATAAGCATTTAGTACACTCCCAATAAAAAAATGGACTATTATCTTTTTTGAGATATATAACTACATATAATTCTCACTAAGAAGACAGGGTAAAAATAGAACTATAATGAAATCCAACCACTGCAATAATAGGATTCTCAACATATTTCCGCAAATCAAGTACTTGTCTTAGACCTACGGTGACACATCAATTCCTGCAGTCGTGGCAGGTGCTCTCGATCCGGAGGTCGTAGGACGAATGATGCAATCAAGTTCGGGTTTCGCTTCCTTTTTCTTCAAGATCAGGGCGAACTGACTGGTCGTAGGTTCAATTCCTACTTGGGGATAATTTGGAGCGCTTTTCTGACTCCTGAAGAATAAGATTCTTTCAAATATAAAGAAGGTAAACTAGCTAAGACATCCAAGCATCTGCCTTGCTGCTTTCGCTTGCCTAAAGTGAAGATTACAAAGATCTGTCATTTAAAATTTTTTTCACATTTTTTATAGAAAATGATTTAGAATATAAATACAGGTGAAAAGAAAAAATAAAACTGAAGGAAAAAAAATATGGGGTTTTCTTACGTACCCAGTTGGGTATGTTGGGAATTTATTCCGCCCATAACCACGATACGACTAAATAATCGGATAAAGAAAGCAATAAAATCAAGCACAAAACACAGCGATTTGATGACCCAGTTCGCTACGATGTGTAATTACGTCTGGGGGCGATACCAAGCCAGGATATCTACTAAAATGATTGATTTTCATAATTACATAAGCAATGAAGGAAACCACTATTTATAAGAGCTCCTTGGGCCCCAAAATCGACCTCAACTTGAGGTCCACGCAGAACTGTTCGCGCAACAGGTTTCGGCCGAGAATGCCCATCTCGGCCGAGATGAAACCCCAATATAAAAGTGTCTCGGCTAAGACTCCCTATCTCGGCCGAAAATGATCCAGCGCTATAAAACTGTCTCGGCCGAGGTGCTTCCACTCGTGTTTTGGGCTCCACACTCAACAATCTCCCACTTGGAGACTAAAACACCTTCAAAGCAAATATCCTCCTCTTTTCTCCTCCCGTTTCCACTTGATATCACTATCTCCTCTTCTTCTTCACGTTCCGAGGCCAATTGAAGTTATGTACAACTTCAACTTCTCTAAGGTGACAACCTTAGTAAACATATCAACTAGATTCTCACTTCCAAGAATTTTCACAAGTCGCAAGGTTTTCTTCTCAAGTAGGTGCCGGATGAAATGATACTTCAATTCGACGTGCTTCGTTTTTTAACGAATCGCCGGATTACTTGCCAAGAAAATCGCACTCTGACTATCACTGTAGAGTACACTGTTTCCACGCTCCTTCCCAAGTTCACCCAAAAAACTTTGCAACCACACCATCTCTTTACTTGCCTCCGTCACGGCTACGTACTCCACCTCCGTGGTGGACAATGCAACCACCTTTTGCAACTTTGATGTCCAAGATATCGCCGTACCACCAAAAGTAAACACATATCCGGTCGTACTCTTTCTCCCATCAAGATCATTCGATGCTAGATCCGCATCAACGAAACCAACCAACTCATAATTTCTTCCATCAAAACACAAAGCTTTATTTGTGGTACCTTTTAAATACCTTAGAATCCACTTCACCGCTTCCCAATGTTGTTTCCCCAGATCACCCATGAACCGGCTCACTACTCCCACTGCATGTGCAATATCTAGACGACTACAAACCATGGCATACACGATACTCCCAATTGCTGATGCATATGACACTTTCATCATTTGAGTACGCTCCTCCTTAGTACTCGGTGACTCCTTCTTCGACAGCTTAAAGTGCCCCCCCAAGGGCACATTAACCGGCTTCGAATCCTCCATATTAAACCTTTCCGGGACCTTCTGGACATAGTTCCCCTGCGAAAGATACAACAAATTTCTCGCCTTCCTCTCGATCCTCATACCCAAAATCTGTTTTGCTTCTCCAAGATCTTTAATGGAGAACCTCTCAGACAATTGCTTCTTCAACCTTTCCAACTCCCTTGGATCGGTTCCTACAATCAACATATCATCAACATATAGTAATAGGATAAGATAGCTATTGTCAAACCTTTTGTAATAATAGCAATGATCGGCGTGGCATCTATGGTAACCAATCTCCAACATGAAATTGTCGAACATCATATACCACTGCTTCGGAGCTTGCTTCAAGCCATACAAGCTCTTCTTTAGTTTGCACACAAGGCTTTCCTTTCCGTCTACCTCAAATCTCTCCAGCTGTACCATGTACAACTCCTCCACTATATCACCATGAAGGAAAGCCGTCTTCACATCCATCTGATGCAATAGTAGGTTCTCCGCAACCACCATACTCAACACCATGCGAATTTTAGTCAACTTCACAACAGGAGTAAACAAATCCGTATAGTCAATACCATACCGTTGCTTGAACCCTTTCGCAACTAACCTTGCCTTGTAGCGCTTGCTACCATCGGCCTCATTCTTGATTCGGTAGACCCACTTGCTGTGCAACGCCTTCTTGCCCTTGGGAAGCTCAGTCAGTTCCCAAGTGCCATTCATACGAAGAGACGCCATTTCATCTTCCATGCCCGCCATCCATCTTCGTCTATCACTAACCTGCTCTGCTTCTGCAAAGTTCTCAGGTTCACC
Organism: Ajuga chamaepitys; assembly: GCA_958295605.1. Lineage (NCBI taxonomy): Eukaryota > Viridiplantae > Streptophyta > Magnoliopsida > Lamiales > Lamiaceae > Ajuga > Ajuga chamaepitys. The sequence continues at coordinate 5,676,583 of OY282501.1, forward strand.
ACCATCAGACAACAGTAAGTAATAATTAGAGGGCGAATACTTATCTGGTGGCCTTCGATCTCTACCTTGTCTTTGGGGTGGTGGTGGTGTTCTTGGTTCTTCCTCAAGAACCTCCTCATCGACCGAACTCCCCTTTCTGCGATTCGAGTTTAGATCATCTATCTTCACAGTACTGGGTGTACCATCATTAGTACCCAAATCCTTCAACCTGTCCTTGTACATGACCTGTTCATTGAATATTACATCCCGGCTGCGAATCACCTTTCGGCTTTGCTCATCCCATAGCCTATAGCCGAACTCATCACCTCCATACCCAATGAACGTACATTTGACAGACTTGGCATCTAATTTATTTCTATCAACAGAATCCACAAAAGCGTAAGCAACACAACCGAAAATGCATAAATAAGACAAATTTACCTCCTTTCCAGTCCGTTCCTCCTCGGGTATCCGATTATCCAAGGGAACCGATGGACCTCGGTTGAGTAGGAATGCAGCTGTGCTCACTGCATCCACCCAAAATGACTGCGGCAACCTGCTCTTCAGTCTCATGCACCTTGCCCGCTCATTCAGTGTTCTGTTCATCCTTTCGGCCACTGCATTCTACTGGGGCGTTCCACGCATAGTCCTCTCTGTACGAATCCCATGCTCAGCACAATAATCTTGAACTCCTTGAGTTCATATTCGCCTCCGTTGTCGGAATGCAGACGCTTCACTTTCAACCCCGTCTTAGTCTGAACCAAGGCTTTCCACTTTTTGAAAACGTTAAATGCATCAGATTTACTTTTCAGAAAATAAATCCATACCTTGCGGGTCGAATCGTCGATGAAAGTCATGTAATACATCGATCCACCAATGGACGCCACTGGAGCTGGTCTCCATAGATCGCTGTGGACCAACTCTAGCTTCTCCTTCCTCAGGGCTCTGCCAGTCCTCGAGAAACTCACACGCCTTTGTTTCCCGACGACACAGTCTTCACACATACCACCCTCCACAGTTTGTAAGCCAGGCAGTCTTTCCTTCGAACACATCACCTTCATCCCTTTCTCGCTCATGTGGCCCAGACGACAATGCCACAACTCCACATCACTATTACCATTCGCAAGATCAAGGGAATCCTGCGAATTACTAGTCATATACAACGTTCCTTCCTTCTTACCCTACCATAGCCCCCTTGGTAATCTTCCAGTTACTACAGCCAAATGTTACCACGTAACCTTCCTTGTCAAGCTGTCCAACTGAAAGCATGTTTCTCTTCAATCCAGGGATATGTCTTACTTCATTCAACATCAATTTCGAGCCATTTGATGTTTCAACCCTCACGTTTCCCTTCCCCACAATTTTCAAGGGTTCATCATCAGCCAGATACACCTCTCCAAAATCGCCAGAAACGTAATTTTGCATAATATTAAAATTACCGCAGGAGTGGAATGACGCGCCGGAATCCAAGACCCAAGACTCCATGGGACTGCACACACTCAAGACCAACGCATCGCCATCATCCTCATTTGTGGCTGCGTTCGTTGTCTTCCTGTCTGCCTGTTCCTTCTTGTTCTTCTTCGGCGCCTTGCACTGGTATTTGAAATGACCAACCTCATCACAATTCCAACATTTCACAGAAATCCCCTCCTTCTTCGTCTGACTCTTCCCTCTGGATTTCGACCTCCCCCTAGACTGCCTTCCCTTCGGTCTGCTTCTGTTCTCGGTATTCAGTGCTGACCCTGAGGACAATCCTGATCCTGATTCGTTTCTCCGAATCTCCTCCCCGATCATCAAGTCCCTCACCCTGTTAAACTTCAGCTTAGCGTCTGTGGAGCTAACGACTGTCATTGTACCAGCCCAACTGTCTGGCAGAGAAAGATAGCATAATTAGGGCCCGAATCTTATCATCAAACTTTATGTTCACCGAGTCCAACTGTGAGGTCAACATATTGAACTCATTCAAGTGCTGCTGTACTGATGTTCCCTCCGTCATCCTCAGATTAAACAACCGTCTGATCAAATGAACTTTGTTTGTTGTCGATGGTTTTTCATACATCTCCTCCAAGGTTTTTAGCATCTCCCGTGTAGACTTCGCGCCTGTGGTATGGTAAGCCACTTCCTTGGACAACGACAGACGCACCACGCTCATCGCTTTCTTGTCCAATAACTCCCACTCCTCCGAAGACATCTTCTCGGGCTTCTCCTTGAGGGGTTGCTGCAAATCCTTACCGTATAGGTAATCTTCAATTTGCATCTTCCAAAATCCATAATCAGTCCCATTGAATCTCTCCACCGAAATCTTTCCATCGTTTATCGTGTATTGTCCCAGGAAACTAACCTGAGGCTCTGATACCAGTTGTTGGGAATTTATTCCCCCCACAACCACGATATGACTAAATAAACGGATAAAGAAAGCAATAAAATCAAGCACAAAACACAGCGATTTGATTACCCAGTTCGTTGCGATGTGTAACTAAGTCTGGGGGCGATACCAAGCCAGGATATCTACTAGAATGATTGATTTTCAGAATTACATAAGCAATGAAGGAAACCACTATTTATAATAGCTCCTTGGGCCCAAAAAACGACCTCAATTTGAGGCCCACGCAGAACTGTTCGCGCAACAGGAGCATTCTCGGCCGAGATGAAACCCCTATATAAAAGTGTCTCGGCCGAGAATGGTCCAGCGCTATAAAACTGTCTCGGCCGAGACTGCCTGTCTTGGCTGCGTCCGCTCTCTAGAAGCAATTCCTTGCGTGGCCTGCCTCCGCGTCTCGGCAAAGATCCCTCACCTGTCTCGGCCGAGATGACTCCGTAGCAAGAGACTCCTCTGCTTCGTCTATCTCGCCTTGGCCGCGGCCTCTCGCCTCGGTCGAGGTGCTTCCACTCGTGTTTTGGGCTCCACACTCAATAGGGTAGACCGGCAAGAATAATCCATCATTCACTTGGTGATGGATCACTGCATCCTAACTAATCTCTATTTCATTTACGAAATCAATTGTCAAAATTAAGGGGCGGCCGACACCATCTCACACCGTGAAATGTTCCAATAAACGTAGGGACTCTTTGATGAAGCAAGAAGTGTTGAATAACAATAATTACACAGAGGTCTAAATCTGTTGATTCTAAAAATACCGAAAAGAAACACAAACTGGGAATAAACTCGTTTTCTATTTCATATCAAAATTCAATCATCTACTACAATATTTAAGACTCCTATTTATAATAATAATTGAACCCTAGAATCCTAATAATAATAAACTACTACCATAATAACTAAAAGGAAGCAAATTGAAACAAATCAAAACAAATATTCTAAAAACTATTACCTTCGTCCCGGCTAATCTTGCATAGTGGAGGTTGACACAAGTATTAAGAAAAGTTGATTTATAAGTGTTTTGTTGACTTTTGCATAGGGGAGGTTGGCAATATATATGAATATATTATGAATAATATACGTATAATTCCCGTGACATTACCTTCACGAGTACTTTTATTATTTATATATGTTTTTTTGTAAAATTTAATTTCAAGGCAATATATTTTAAAACTCATAAAATAAAAATTTAAAGCATATTTTCTAAATAATTAATAGTAATACATGTAAATCGATAGAAAATTACACAGTTACTTGGCTCAAAATATTGTTTTAGAAGAAACAGAACATTTGGTAGTATCATCATCATCATCATCATCATCATCATCATCATCATCATCATCATCATAATAATAATAATAATAATAATAATAATAATAATAATAATAATAATAATAAGAAAAAGAAGAAGAAGAAGAAGAAGAAGAAGAAGAAGAAGAAGAAGAAGAAGAAGAAGAAGAACCCAACCTGAGACATTCTAATGATAAATTGCAACATTTATAAAGAATTTTTATTCTAATTGTGGTTAAATAAAAATCATTAGACGAAATTAAAATGAATAGTATAAAACCACAGTAACTAATAACATATGTAGTACTTGATGACTTAAAAGACCTATAAAAAAACAATAGTTAAATATGCAATAATTAATATAAATAAGAAAATTGTTATTATTATGATTTTTGATGTATTAAACCTGATTATTCACGAGAAAATTCACAATATTTGGTCGACACGACGTTGTTTTTTCGATTTTATAAAATCAATTGCGAATAATTGATAGACCCGAATAAAATCTGTCCGAATTTTGTTACTATGATCGTCCCTTCTTGTGCTTATCGGGTCAACGAGATGTCGAGCTAGGTCGGGGGCCACTGGTCCATGGGGATGGGCTTAGTGGGCTCAACAATACTTTAAGAACGATTCATGTGGCCCATTCCGCCTGAAATATCGGCTAATCAGATATTTTAAGAACTCACTAAGAGGGCATTGCAACGTTAGTTTATCTTTCAAGTAATTGCAATAATTATATGCGGCGACATGTTGGTACGTAGTGCTTGATTAACATATACCACTTGTAGTAGATTATAAGATAGCTTCACATACATATATGCGACGACATGTTGTCGTCGCAATAAGTCTTGACACCAAATTCAGTAATAGGCCGCTCGTCCATGCCCAAGCCCATGGATCAATGACACCGACGTCTCTAACTCATTTCCTTAAAATACACTAAAATTTGTCAAACTAATACATATATCGAACCATTATCACATCAGATTGGATCTGTTGGACTTGATAATAATTTCAGTAAATATTTCTATGGTCCACCCCTGACCCCACTTTATCATCGTTGATGGTTTATCATTTGCACGTTCTTTTTTAGGAAGCGAGTGTTGACCATTCAATTAAAAGAAAGCCTCGAGAGAGATGTGTAGTCGAAGCAAGTTGGAAAGTCTCATTCGCACTTTTCGAACCTCAAAATGGAGGTGAAGATTTTATTCTTGAAATGCATCAGGTATGTTGCCTTCATATTAAAAAAAAATAAAATTATATGCCTTCTTTAAAAAAATTGTAGAAAATTACTGAAAAAGTCTATACGATGAACATTTTTTACTACAAATTTTAATTGATATTTGAAGTAATTTTTATATTCAAGAAATGAGAAAATTTTGAAGTGAAGTCGTAAAACCTTTTATATAATATGCATCAATTTATGTTGAACCAAGAGTGAAATATGTTCCATCTTTATCTGAATTAAGTCTTTTATACAAATATATAAATCAATTAAATCTGCAACTTATGTGCAATTTTTAAAGTGCTGCTTATGTACAATTTTTAGAGTGCAACTTTTATCGTGCAACTTCTGTGCAATTTTTAATGCGTAAAATTTTCTAATATATAAAGATTCACTAAAAATAACAACAAAATAAAATATCACCCTTTTTAAACGGATATAAATATACACTTTTAAAAATAAAAAATAAAAAATAAAATAAAAAGGAAAACAGAGATACATTTTTCAAACCAATATAAATAAAAATAAAATAAAGATACCATTTTTAAACAGATATAAATACAAATAAAACAAAAATAAAAAAATTCAACCATATAAATATGCACTTTCAAATACTTCGTTGGGAGTAAGAAAGGGAAAAAATTGAGAGAAGAATTCACCATAGTAGTCTATTAATATTATTTCCTAATTCATGTAATACAGATTGAAATATGAGAAAAGAATTCGTTTTAGTTATTCTTAAATTACAAGAACGAAAAGGTTGGTTCCGAAAGTTAAAAAACTCTCGCCCCAACCTCAAAATATTGTCCCAAAAGAAGTGGGGGCAACTTAACTCTTCAAGAGAGATTGGAGGGTTGGACGGTGCAAAAGAGAAAACGTAACACCACGAATATATATGATAAAGTATGTGCTATTTTATATTTTGAAGAAAAATTATAAATTATAAATTATTATTTTAATGCTAACCTTTTTTTTTTTTTTTTTGGTAACAATACTACATGCACGAGAAGGTTAATGGCTGCTTCCGATCGTTGAATGAGGTTGCAATTTTTATTGTATATAATTGTAGGAAAGATGATATAGTAGGGAAAAATGTTAACATTCGACAAGAAATAGGACATGAAATCGAAAGCGATCCACCGAAAGAGCCAGAACGATTGAAGGAAGATGAGCGGGAAATCTTTTCTTTTGTTCTAGATAACCCTCTCACAAAGGCTTTAACAATTTAGCTTTATTTATTTATTTAATTTTTCCAATTGTTACTTTATTAAAAATAATTGATTTTAATAATTGATATAAAATTTTTATTTTTCAACTGTTTCTTATTTTATGGATTCATCGGAATAATGATTGATGAACTGAAATGAACCAAAGACAAGCTTTGATTAGTTTCAACCCACAAATATGCAACCTTTTTTTAATAAATTATTTTGAAGAGTGACTTTCTTTTATCCGCATTCTTTTATATATATACATAACAAAATACAAAATAAAAATAACTCAATGTGCAACCTATGTGCAATTGGAATGTGCAACTAGCGAAGCAATTTGTCACTGTGCAACTCAGGCAGAAAAAGTAACTTGGTTCGAGTAGCTTGGTTTGATTTTCAAGAGCTCACTCAAACACCATCGAAATATTATTATTATTATTATTATTATTATTATTATTATTATTATTATTATTATTATTATTATTATTATTATTATTATTATTATTATTACTATTATTATTATTATTATTATTTCATTCCAAAATCCATCATTTGAATTCATTTTGCTAGTTGTCATGAAAATAAAATGGCTTGAAATTAAATATGAATAATTAGGGTTTCACATGTTTTTCCTGTGTTACTAAAAAAAATATTCTTTCATACTCTCTCACAAATTGATTCACAATATTGTTTCAACTTAAACAAAATAATTCAGAATTTTTTTTTTTATAAAGAATTGGCAGGAAGTTCAGAAAACGCAAATGTAAGTAATTTTATTTGATCCTTCTCCATTTTCCTTTTCTTTTCTTTCTCTTGTACTTCTATTTTTCCTCAACTTTTATTTTTCAAAGAAAAATCAATCATTTCATTTTTATGCTAAATTATTCACATATTAATTTAATTTATTCTGGCTCAAATTTTTTTTCCAGCTATGTTCTAATTCGTTGGTGAAAAATTTGGTTAACTTTGTCTCTTATGCAACATTGAAGGTATCGCAGGTACCTCTCGGATTATTTGCCTGAGCGTGTATATCAGCTCTTTTTTGTTTCATTTATTTTATTTTATTATATTATTTTTAATGATGCAGAAAGATACCTATCAAATTAATTGTCCATGTGTGTACATGCACCACCCTTCTTATTACATTTTCTTGATAGATGGACAAAATTTCTTTTATACTATATCTTATTTTCCCTTAATTAGAGTATTTCAAAATAGTATTTATTTTAAAATTTAATAAGCCACAAATGTTTCTTCCCTTCTACGTTGTATGTATTAATCATATTTTTCTATAAAAGAATATAGAAAAATAAAAAAAAATTGAATGAGTTTTTTAGGCTCACAATACACACACACACACACACATATATATATATATATATATACACACACACTAAATGTCCACCCGTGCGATGCACGGGATGAGTACGTTTTCAATAATAATAATAATAATAATAATAAAAATGAAATTATCAGCTTATTTATTAATTTAATTATTTGAATGCATGATCTGATTATGCTGAATATTTTAAGTAAAATTATAAATACACACTTGAAATTCGATTCATTTCCCTCCCTGTTATTTCAATGTGCATTACACAAGTTGTAATAATTACATATGCATATAATGATAGAACAATGTCAAATATTTTGAATAATTATCGTTTGAAAGTCGCATATATTAAATAATATAATATTAGTATAAGAAGCCACAAACATATTAGTTACTTAAGTATATGAGTGGTAAACTATATTATCATGTCATGTTCAAATAAAAATAATCGACTTATTATTTTTATAGTTAACATAATTTTTCTTTTCACAAATAGAAGAAAATAATAAGCAAACTAATTCAATCAACAAATTACTTTAGCAAATATATCTAAGCTTTTTTCTATTGTAAAGTGTAAACCTAACAAATTTTGTACTTTTTATGAAATTTTTTCAACCAAATACATTAAACTATCCAAAAATTATTAAGATAAAAAAAGGTAAATTAAAGTAAATAATTTTAATCTTCAAAAAATTTCAATCGGTTAAAAAATTTTTTTTTGGAATTCTATCACATTTTAATTTTATATAAAAATGTTTAGAAATAAAAAATATCATATTTTTAGAAAATCAAAATATATCATTACTATTCAAAAAAGGTATTTTACACTTAAAAATTAATATTTTAATTATAATATATGCATTATGGATGTCAAATCGAAGATCGTCAAAAGAGAAATAATTTGATATATTTCTTATGAAAAATCAAGTTGAGACGAAAAAGTTAAAAGACTTTTAAATTTCGAAGACAAAAGATTAAAAAAAAAAGAAAAAAGAAAAAGAAAAAGAAAAAAAATGATTGGAGGAGAACCTACAAAAGAAGGTGGATGCTCCCCTTCTTTAAGGACTCTCTACGGATTGAAGAATATTTTTTTAAAATTAAAATAAAATAAAACTTTGGCAAAATATTGTGAAAGCGACATGTGTTTTTTCCTATTTATGGTTGATATATATTTTTGGGTTAAGTTACATAGTGGGCTTGGACATTTTGGGCCAGATAAACACCATGCAATTGGGCTGCCGATCATTCATGCTAGTTGGGTTGAAAAACGTACATACGGAAATTAGTCTGTTCAAGGGAAATAAAACTACATGGGCCGAGATAAACGTAAAATTAGCTTAGACTTGTTTATACTCCCCCCGTTTCGAATGAACTTCCATACTTTTTTTTTTTAACCGTTCCAATCAAATTTGCATATCCTCTAAAAAGGAACTTTATAAATCTTCACCCTCAATCCACATTTTAAAAGTCAACATAAAAGTAAAAAACAGATTTTCTTGATATGTGTGTACTCTTAATTAGGGGTACAAGTTCATTGGTACGAATAGAATATTATTTATTAGGCTAGCATATTTAGAGAGGGTGGCTATAATGAATAATTTAGAGTGTGTTAGGCAAAATAGTAGAAAATGGATCGAAAATTAAGCAATTAAATTGAAATATAAAGAACAAATATTTATATAATTGATATTAGTGATGACAAGTATATCCACAAGGTACAAACACAATAGAGAAATTGTACAAAACAATGGAATAAATAATATAAATATATAAGTGATGAAAAACATATAACCATAACTTTAATTTGGTTATATCTTAATCACATGAAAGTCTTAATTTTCAAAAAAAAAAAAAAAATTTGTAAGAAATGGTAGATTATTTCCATTTTCATTAGAATGTTAAAAATTAAATTAAATTTGGAAAATAGAGACAAAACTTGCTCTTAGAAACTGGAGGATGCAACATAATTCACATTTGAATTCTAATTGAAACCAAGGATGAAATAAATTCGTACCAATCCAATCAATTATTCTAGAATACATTAAAAGTGTATTTGTAACATCTCATAAATGTTTCAAGCTTATAAGATTTAGAGGTTGATTAGCTAAATTTATTTAAATAACTTATAGATCTTTTTAGAGCTTATAAGATATTAAAAATAAGTTGCTGAAATGATTAGTTATAATAGATGACAGAGCTTATAATATGTTCAAAATAATAAACTTTGAAGCAGTTAATTGAAGTAAAGTCTTTTTGAGAAATAAGTTGGATTTCCTTCCTTTTTTAAGAAAACTTCTTATTTAAAGATGAAATAAGATTTTAATTTTAAAATGTTGCCAAGCACTTTATGACTTTATAAACTTTTAAACATTTTATAGGATGTTTTGCAGAGCTTATAAACTCAGCAAAATATTCCCATAGTGCCACAAGAACTTATAAGTTGTCAAATTGTTTGGATAATTAAGCTTATAAGTTCTTTTAAAATCTTATAAGGCGGTGAATTGTTTGCCATTAAAAACTTTTTTCACTATATAATAACAAAAATAATTATTTTCATTGTTTTCCACACACCCACCTCCACTCCAAACACCCCTGCCCCCTCCCTCTCCCGGCCCACAACCCCCACCTACCCGACTTGACCCTTTTGCGCACTCTTCAATTCAGAAGCAGATCCAGGATTTTGTTATAAGGTGGGTTGAAACGTAGAAATTCAATATATATTGAAAAGTTGTTAGAGTTCAATGAAGTTGCAAGTTGCGTGCTATTAGCTTTAAAAGAAAGAAAATGTTAGTTATATAGTCTACATAGAAGGTTGTCTTTTTTTTTTTTTTTTTTTTTTTTCATTTTACAAAATCTACCAACAACAATTAATAGATGAGTTTAAAACAAAATAATTAGGCTTGATATTTAGTATGGATTATTAATTTATATTTATAAGTGGTTAAAGAGTTCAGTGTGAACAATAAAATTAAATTGGGAGTGGGCTTAATTAAAATTTAGAGCGAATAACAAATAAAATAATAAAAAATATACTACTAAATATAATATCCTAATTTTTGCAATTGACTGGAGTCCCATATAGACTTTGCATACGTCCGCCAATGATCCATCCCTGCAGACCCCCTTCCCCCTTCCCCGGGGGCCCGGACAACCTCACCCCGAACAACCCCCTCCCCTGGCCGTCGCCCCCAACCCCTAGCCACTCGCTATACTACAAATTAAACTGTATTAGAAAATAATAGGAACATTTTGGTAAATTTAGTGTTGCTTATATGATTTTTGAAAAAAAAAAAAAATGAGGTAAATAAACTTATTTCTTTTGTAGTATTGAATTATGCCTTGAATCTTTTGGTTTTTGGTTTCACGATTATCGTCAAGGTGGAAGGTTTGATCTGTTGAAGCCTTGAGTCGGTCTGCTGCTGAATTTGGCCGCGTCGGAGGATGCAGCCGCGACAAAAGTAGGCTAGAAAGAAGTTTGAAGCTGGAAGACTAACGCGGCCGCGTTAAGAAGCTGGACACAGGCGTGACGCTCAGTGTCACGATCGCGACAAAGTTAAGCGAAATCCGACGAAGGGCGAGACAAATTTGGCGCTATCGCGACAGGTTTAGGCGGCGCAATTCTAGGCCTCGCGCGCTTTTTAGGCTCAATTTTGGCCTATTTTGAGTTTTAGTCCATTTGGGTCTATAAAAGGTCCCATAACTGTTCTAGGTCATAGTCTGGTCAAAGTCTGAATAATCTGATATTCTAGGTATTCCTATTTCGTCTGTTTTGGAGTACTTTCGTTAATTTTGTACTCAATCGGTTAGGGAATTAATATTTGGTAGTCTGTTTTTTGTCTGAATCAGTCCTACTCCGAGTCTGTCGGTCTGTAATTCGGTAATATCTGAATAAACGATTTCCTCTCTTCTGCCCGTGAACGTAGCTAACACATCGTTAGTGAACCACGTAATTTCCGTGGCGATTTACTTTACTGTTTATGTGTTCTTTCTTATATCTGGTATAACATGTAGCTTACAAGGTCTTTGAGCTTATTTTTATATCTTATAAGTTATTTAGGGTCTTATTTTTTCAAACTTTTCAAGAACTTATAAGCTCCTTTAACAGTCAACATCCTCAAAAAGTTGTTGTTATTATTATTATTATTATTATTATTATTATTATTATTATTATTATTATTATTATTATTATTATTATTATTATTATTATTATTATTATTATTATTATTATTATTATTATTATTATTATTATTATTATTCTACTACCAAAATCCATAATTTGAATTGCATTGCTAGTTGTCATGAAAAATAAACTGGCATGTAATTAAATATGACAATAGCAAGAATAGGTATTTAAAAAAATGGAAAGAATTAATTATGACAAACTTCTAAGCAAATTAAAGGCATATAAAAAATTTATTAGGATTTATATGTCACCCTCCGATACTAAAAAGATTTTCATACTCACACACTAATACGCACACTACTTTCAATCTACATTTTGGCTCAGCTTAAACAAAAGAATTCAAAAAAGTTCTTTTGATAAAGAAATGACAGGAATTTCGGAAAACGCAAATGTAAGTTCATCATTTTTTATGCTAAGTTATTCGCATATCAATTTAATTTATTCTGACTCGAATTTCTCCGTTCAGTCATGTTCTAATTTGTTGGAGGAAAATCTGATTAACTCCATCTCTTATGATCCATTGGAGGTATCGCAGGTATCTCTCGAATTATTTATTTGTGTGTATATCAACCCTTCTTCTTTTCATTCTTTTTATTTTATTATTTTTATAATGCAGAAAAGATATTTGTCGAATTAATAGTATATGTGTGTACATGTACAACCCTTCTTATGTCCATTTCATGAAATCATAAAATTATTTGAAAAAAAAAAAGAAAAAGATAAAACATCGAAATTGGAGAATTCATGATATTTTTTTATTCTAAGTGCAAAAACATCGAATAAGTCCAAATATCACAAGTTATTAAGTTTAATTGTTTTAATATAATTTAGTCTATTGCTCAAAATTTGATTTTTAGTATTAATGGTCAGATAAGTGCCATAAATTCATAACCATCCAATCCGGAAAAAAGTTGGCGGGTCAGATTTTCCCCCTTTCTTTTCGCTGTTCTAAATGAAACACATATATCAGTATAGGCCAAATAATGGATTTGTTTTGTAGCCTAGCGACGCTAACTTTTTTTTTAGAGTGCAAGGTTAATGGTTCGAACCCTATTGATTTTTCAAAGAGTAATATTTTTGTATTGACAATTTTGGTAAAAATAAGTACTCCCTCTGTTCCACTTAACTTTGCTTATTTGCTTTTTCGGTCCATCCGAATTAAACTTGCAACCCCAAAAAAGGAAACAAAAGTCAAACAATAAAACCCTTAAAATGATCACATAATTACAGGAATGCCATTGATTAACAAAATTAAAAACCTAAATTATGTTAACATAACTGAACTAAACCTAATTAACCTACCCCACTTAAACAGGCTAATTAAACTACAACCCCCCTCACTACACCCCTTACCTTGATCTAGAATCATTTTACAGATTCAACATACCCCACTCACAGTACTCTTGAACCCTAATTCTCTATCATCTCCCTCTCTCTCTTCACGCCGCTCTTCTAGATCTTCCTCAGATCTGGAAACCCACTCAGATATGTTCCAGATCTTGCTTCCTCTATCATCCTTTGTTCTTTTTTTGGTTCTGTCATGGATCAATCTTCACCCGATTCCGATGATGGCTATGTTTTTTTATTCTGAGGAATCGTTCGTGGCAGAAACGATGTTTGATAGTGGTGAATCTCCTAGATCCGAGGCTGCGGAAGCTCTCCCGTGGGGATCGAAGTTTCCGCCTCTTGACGGTAGGTGGTTCAGTTCATCGGAGTTGCAAAGACACTTCTTTGCTTGCATGCCTTGTCGTTTGGTTTCCGTCGATTGGAAGGTTAAAGTAATCTCACCCATTTTTCTGTGAAATTTTTTAGGGGAAAATCTATTTTTATGTGTTGAAATTATGATATTGTGGAAGATCTATATATATTCCGTCTTTTGGTGAACAAACCCTATATCTATGGTTTTGTAATTCTGTCTTTTGAAGAGAAAACCCTAGATCTATGTTTTGGTAATTCTATCTTTTGATGATATTGTTGCATGTGTTGCTGATATTGTTGAGATTGGGGTTCGATCTTTTACCGAGTGAGAAAGCTACTTTTTCGGTGATGAATTGAACTATGTTCAGTTCAGTTTGTGATTGTTGTCTGGCTGTTGTATGTTCATTCTGTATTGGTGCTGAAATTGGTCTTTTTTTTGTGATGAACTGAATTATGTTCAGTTCGTTAAATATGATTCCCTATATTTTTTGGCATTCCAAATTCTAATTATTTGAGTTTCTTTCCCTACTTGTTCTGGAAAGAAATTTAATTACTACTACCTCCATCTCATACCGATTATGAAAATTCTACTAGATTTACACACATGAAGATTTATGTTATACATTTATCTAATATGGTGAACTAGTGTATTTTTAGTGTAAATTACAATATGAATGAACAATTTATTAGGAAAAAAATTAGTAAAATAAGCCTTCAATACACTCCTAATAAAAAAATGGACTATTATCTTTTTTGAGGCGGAGGAGTAATATATAACTACATATAATTCTCATTAAAAGGGTTTCTTAATTCTCACTAAAAAGTCAGTGTAAAAACAGAACTATTGAATCCAACCACTGCAATAAATAGGATTCTCAACATATTTCCGCATTACAAAGATCTGTCATTTAATTTTTTTTCACTATTTTTATAGAAAATGATTTAGAATATAAATACAGGTGAAAAGAAAAAATAAAACTGAAGGAAAAAAAATACGGGGTTTTCTTACGTACCCAGTTGTGTAGACTGTCAAGAATAATCCATCATTCACTTGGTGATGGATCATTGCATCCTAACTAATCTCTATTTCATTTACGAAATCAATTGTTAAAATTGAGGGGCGCCCGACACCTTCTCACACCGTGAAAGGTGCCAATAAACGTATAGACTCTTGATGAAGCAAGAAACGTTGAATAACAATAATTACACAGAGGTCTAAATTAGTTGATTCTAATAATATCAAAAAGAGACACAAACTAGGAATAAACTCATTTTCTATTTCATATCATAATTCAACCATCTACTATTGATAAAGCAGTGACCCGAATATCAATTGAACCACAATTAAGACAATCCACCGGAATAATAAAACAAGCTAGAATGTAAAAAACACAAGGATTTATGTGGTTCGATCTCGGAGATCTACGTCCATGGGAAACAGTAATACTCTTGATCTCCTTTTACTATTCGAGTTCAGATACAAAACAATATTTCAAAGCCCACACTAAAAATCCCTTTCCTCCTCTCTATCTCTTTTTTCCTCAGGCCCGTCGTGGACTACCCACTACCCTGGCGCCTACAATCGCGCATGGGAGATTGAGAAGATTGTGGGCCACGTCAGCATGGCGGTTGAGGAGATCATGGTAGAATATTCCTTTGACTTGTTCTTCCTTTGTTTGGGCCGCATGGGTTTGTGCTTTGCATGAGCTTGCGTTCCCAGACCCAAATGACCCGAGTGGTGGACTGGGCCGACCCGGGGTGAGGTAGTCAACCTATGTTGACGAAAACCGTAAGGCGCGTGATTCCCCACGCGCATGGTCATCTAAAAAGCGCGTGAAAAGCACGCTTGTATCACAGGCGTTGAATGTGAAAGGTCGCAATATGGGCCGTTGGATTTTTGATATATATAAAAGGCGTGAACAGAAAGATTCACTTTACCATTTCATTTGCAAATCGCGACAAACAAAGAGCGGGAGAAAAGGAGAATCGTCTTGCAATTTCAAAGCAACTGACATTTGAATCAAGTAAGTATGCATTCTTCTTCGTCCTCGTCCTCTATTAGGGAAGTGGGAACGGCGGAACGGCCGATTGATGCGCCGCCAATACGAAGCAATGTTTGTGGGACCGGACCGGACCGGACCGGCCGGTCCAACCGGTTCAACCGGGAACCGGTCGTGTAGCCGGTCCAGTGAGGTACATGTAATCGGAAAACCTGTTTAATCGGAAAAACTCGGCCAGAACCGGTCAAAACCGGGGAAACCGGTTAAAATCGGAAAACTGGCGAAACAATTAAAACCGGCGTAGATTGATTGTTTAAAAGAAAAAGAACTCTGACCAATGTTTCTTCGAAGGAAAAAGGACTGACACAATTCTTTCAACCATTTCATCACCAATGTTGCCGTCGCAGATCGATGGATAGAAGACCTAGATCTGAGATTTGAAAATAATAATTGTTATTTTGTTAATTTTTTATATGGAGCTTTTGATGACTGAAGAATAATAATGGACTTCTACAAAGATAGCACTAAGAAGATATCTGGCAGTTGGAAGAGATAATGGAACTGTAGAGGATAAGGGCTTGGCGGCTGGAGGGTTTGGCATAGGAGGAAGATGAATAGTGAAATGAGATAGGTTTGGAATGAATTAGGATTAGAAAGATCTGGATAGTCAAAAGTGGGACACATATTTATTTTTATATGGTATAATTATATTATATACAAATTATATTTACTTAGGAAAATAAATAAGGGGTGTGGCTAGTGGACAAGGGGACATGTGGAAGAGTGATTATTCACCCGGTCGAACCTCCGGTTAAACCGGTCAGACCGGTTGAACCGTGAACTGGTGGGTAAGCTGGTTCGTTGTCCGGTCCGGTTCCATAAACACTAATACGAAGTATATTTCCTGAGAGGAGGGAAATTAGGACTGTATTTCGGGCGGATTTTAGAGAAATTTCGACCCGAGTTGTAGACTTCAGCGACTGCCTCGAGGAGGATTTCGAGGTGGCCACGGAGGCATCCCTAATGACTCGGGTGTAGCTAGAAGCGCTGATTCCGTCGTTTTACCTTTCGTATAATTTAGAGTATATAGTGCCGGAGCCCAGTGATGGGGTGTGTCGCCCACCAAAGGGTTTTATTGGGGTGTATATAGACCAGCTGAAGGTGGGTTTAAGATTTCCCCTGTGGGACTTCGTAGTACAACTGTTGAGGTATTACGAAATTGCCCTATGCCAGTTAGCGCCCAATGCCATTAGGCAGGTAGTGGCCTTTTTGGTAGTTTGCAAGACTGTCCGGGTAGAGCCCGACGTAGGGATATTTAGGTTTTTCTTCCAATTGAAGGCCTTTGGGAAAGGAAAGGGGTGGTATTCGTTTAGTCCGAGACCCCGGGGTGGTTTTAGGGTAAAAACCCTAGTAAAGTGGACAACTGAAAGGAAATTTTTTTATATGTGAAGGTAAACCAGACTATCCCGAGGAGGAGACAGGATGAGATAGTAGACAGTGCCCCGGTGGCGGAGCCGGAGTCAATGGAATATTTTTGTACCGTGGGTGTTTTTAAGCAAGTGTGCACGGAGAAGGAATTGGAGGAGGCGGGGTTGAGCCTTTACTACTCGGAAGTGCAGGAGGAGAATGTGCCGACCCGGGGCAATGGCCAGTCTGCTGGGGCTGCTGAGGAGGGTAGGACATTTCATTGTGTTGTGTGCGTATATAATATAATAGTGTCTAACATTGTCTGTTGTGTTTGCAGTGGGTCGATTAGGGAAGGACGTCTCCGGAAGCCCAAACATGCCACCGGTGTTAAAAAGGAAGGCGGCCCCTGGGAGGTGGCACCGAAGGGAGGGGCGTCCTCTGGACATGTTCGGTCTCAAGGGACCGAGGAGGATGTGGTAGGAACCAGCCTGACGCCGAGGTCAAGAAAGAGGCCGGAGCCATCATTTACGCCACCCTCGGAGGCAACAAGGATGCGTGCGGACCCTGCTCCCAAGGTACGCACGATTATGCATTCTTCCATTATATGTTGTAACAGACTGACGAAGTTTTCACAGGGGCAAATGAGTACTCTGGGTCTGAAAGGACCAGAGGCGGAAGAGCTGCTGCAGCTAGCCCGAGGGATATTAGAGCTCGAGCGAAAAAACGAGAGGGAGGCTAAGGAGGAGCTGACCGTGGAGCTGCGGGAACTCCGTGCCCGGAATGACAAGCTCTCCCACGACCTTACCGAGGCCCGGAAAAGGGCTGCCGAGGTGGAGAAGGAGGTCACCCGACTCCGGGGTGTGGACACAGAGATGGGGCTGCTCCAGGGGGAAATGGCGGAACTCCGCTCCGAGCTGAAAGGCAAAGAGGCTGCGGTGATCAAGGGCCAAAGGGCCCTACTGAACACTTTCATGGAGAAGCTCCTCCAGACGGGCACATTCACGGACTACCAAATGAGGTTCGTGGCCGTCGATGACACCGCCACTCGTTCCGCGTTGCTGGAGAAGGTGAAGGATGTCTACCCGGACGTGGACGTGTATCGTCCAGAGTTCGGGTACAACTACAATTCCATGGGCGCCGTGGAGGATGCCTACTACGAGGCCTTTGCCCAAATCCCTGAATGGCCCCTGGTGGAGGCGCTGGAAGACAGGAGTACGGTGCTGACTGCCGAAGAGGTTGCAAGCTGCGATGTCGACCAGGACAAGGAGTTCCTGGCGTTTAGAAAGGGACTGTTCATGCCGGAGCCACGAAAATTGGCCCCACCCCCGAGGATGGAGCCGGCAGTAGAAGAGTCGGGGCAGAGCTCCAGGGATGGAAACACTTTGCAGCAGGAGGCAAGGCAGCTAGCAGCAGCTGAGGGGACGTTAGCGCCAGCAACAGCCGCGGAGACCGTACCGGGGCAAGGGGAGGTCAGTCCCCCCCAATTTGAATAAACTGTAACTGATGTATGAATGTTGGATAGTTGAATATGTTGAACACTTTTGTTGTTGTATTTCGAACACCAGTGAATTTGTATTCTGACTGAACTTTTGAGTGAAAATGTGAAATGGATGTTGAACAAATTTACTGATTCGACTGTACGGCTAGAGTATTGTTGTGTATAGTACTGAATGTTTAACTGCTAATAGGAGAGTACCGAGGAGTTGCACTGTGTAATAAAGCAGCTCATGTGGTCCTTGGACTGGTTCCGGGGTGAGAGTGACAACCTGCAGAAGCACGTTGTACCCCGGCTAGAGAGAAAATTAGCTGCCGCCGAGAAGAATCTGGCCGAGGAGAAGGCTCGAGCCGCTCTTCCATGCCCGAACTCATTGGGTCAATGACTCCGACGTATCTGACTCATTTCCTTAAAATACACTAAGGGTCCGCTTGGTTGCAAATCATGAATGGCAATGGCAATGAGTATGAATGAGGGGTCAATCAGATTGTGGAATGAAATGGGGAAATTGTTAATAAAATGGGGTAATGATTAACTTATTTATTATGTACCAAGCACCATAAATGAGAATGAGTCTTTATTCATTCTCATTCCTTACCCCTAAACCCCCCAACCAAGCGGGCCCTAAAATTTGTCAAACTAATCCATCGAACCATTATCATATTAGATTGGATCAGTTGGACTTGATAATAATTTCGGTCAATATTTCTATGGTCCACCCCAGACCCCACCTTATCATCGTTGATGGTTTATCATTTGCACGTTCTGTTTTAGGAAGCTAGTGTTAAGCATTCAATTAAAAGAAAGCGTCGAGAGAGATGTGTCCTTGAAGCAATTTGGAAAGTCTCATTTGCACTTTTCGAACCTCAAAATGGAGGTGAAGATTTTATTCTTGAAATACATTAGGTATGTTGCCTTCATATTTAAATACATAAATTTTAAATGTGTCTTTTTAAAAAAAAAAATTGTAGAAAATTACTGAAAGTCTATACAATGAACATGTTTTACTACAAATTTTAATTGATTTTTGAAGTAATTTTTATATTTAAGACATGAGAAAATATTGAAGTGAAGTTGTAAAACTTTTTATATAATAATGCATCAATTTCTGTTGAACCAAGAGTGAAAATATGCTCCATCTTTATCTGAATTAAATCTTTTATACAACTATATAAATAAATCAATTAAATGTGCAACTTATGTGCAATTTTTAAAGTGCGGCTTATGTACAATTTTTAGAGTGCAACTTTTATCGTGCAACTTATATGCAGTTTTTAATGCGTAAATATATAAAGATTCACTAAAAATAACAACAAAATAAAATATCACCCTTTTTAAAAGAATATAAATATATATACACATTTTAAAATAAAAATAAAAAGAAAAACAGAGATATATTTTTCAAACCAATACAAATAAAAATAAAATAAAGACACCATTTTTAAACATATATAAATACAAATAAAACAAAAAGAAAAAGATTCAACCATATAAATATGCACTTTTAAATACTTCGTTAGGTGAAAGAAAGGGTAGAAAAAATTGAGAGAAGAATTCACCATAGTAGTCTATCAATATTATTTCCTAATTCATGTAATACAAATTGAAACTGGAGAAAAGAATTCGTTTCAATTATTCCTAAATTACAAGAACGAAAGGTTGGTTCCGAAAGTTAAAAAACTCTCGCCCCAACCTCAAAATATTGTCCACAAAGAAGAAAGTGGGACGACATCCGTCCAATCAAAATACAACTTAACTCTTCAAGAGCGATTGGAGGGTTGGACGGTGCAAAAGAGAAACGTAACACCACGAATACATATGATAAAGTATGTTCTATTTTATATTTTGAAGAAAAAATATAAATTACTATTTTTATTGCTAATTTTTTTTTTTTTTTTGGTAATAGTACTACATGCACGAGAAGGTTAATGGTTGCTTCCGATCGTTGAATGATGTTGCAATTTTTATTGTATATAACTGTAGGAAAGATGATATAGTAGGGAAAAATGTTAACATTCGACAAAAAATAGGACACGAAATCGAAAGCGATTCACCGAAAGAGCCAGAACGATTGAAGGAAGATGAGCAGGAAATCTTTTCTTTTGTTCTAGATAACCCTCTCACAGAGCTTTAACAATTTAGCTTTAGTTGTTTTTTTTTCTTTTTTTCAATTGTATGTAAATATTCTTTATTAAAAATAATTGATGTAAAAATTTTATTTTTCGACTGTTTCTTATTTTATGGATTCATCGGAATAATGATTGATGAACTTAAATAAACCAAAGACAAGCTTTGATTAGTTTCAACCCACACATATGCAACCTTTTTTTTATTAAATTATTTTGAAGCGAGACTTTGTTTTATCCGCATTCTTTTATATATATACATAACAAAATACAAAATAAAAATAACTCAATGTGCAACCTACGTGCAACTTGAATGTGCAAGTAGCAAAGCAATTTGTCACTGTGCAACTCAGGCAAAAAGAGTGTCTTGGTTTGAGTAGCTTGATTTGATTTTCAATAGCTCACTCAAACACCATCGAATTATTATTATTATTATTATTATTATTATTATTATTATTATTATTATTATTATTATTATTATTATTTCTTTATACCAAAATCCATAATTTGAATTCCATTGCTAGTTGTCATGAAAAATAAATTGGCATGTAATTAAATATGACAATAGCTAGAATAGGTATTTAACAAAATGAAAAGAATCAATAATGGCAAACTTCTAAGCAAATTAAAGGCATACTCACACTAATACACACACTACTTTCACTCTACCTTTGGCTCAGCTTAAACAAAAGAATTCAAAAAAAAGTTCTTTCGATAAAGAAATGACAGGAATTTCGGAAAACACAAATGTAAGTTCATAATTTTTTATGCTAAGTTATTCGCATATCAATTTAATTTATTCAGACTCGAATTTCTCCTTTCAGTAATGTTCTAATTCGTTGGTGGAAAATCTGATTAACTCCGTCTCTTATGCTCCATTGGAGGTGTCGCAGGTATCTCTCGAATTATTTGTTTGTGTGTATATCAACCCTTCTTGTTTTCAGTCTTTTTATTTTATTATTTTTATGATGCAGAAAAGATATCTGTCGAATTAATAGTCTGTGAGTGTACATGTTCAACCCTTCTTATTACTTTTTTTTTTCTTTTTATGATGGACACGAGTTCTTTTATATTATATTTTATTTTCCCTTAAATAGTGTATTTTAAAATAGTGATATTTATTTTTAAAATTTAATAAAAAGCAAATGTTTCTTCCCTTCTACTTTGTATGCATTAATTTGTTATTTCTATAACAAAATTGAATGAGTTTTTCAGGCTCTCACTATTATTTTTTATGGGAATTCTTTTCCCATTTAATTTCTTTTATCAAAGTATTTCATACATTTTTTCTTTTCACGAATTATATTATCTTTAATTACCATATGATTTTAATATTTATGAATTTAGAGGATTGACATTTTCCACCAATTTGGTGACAAATTGAGTATTCTCTACTGGATTCTTTAGATAGAGCTCAAGAAAAAAATATACCATCTGGTTATGATAAATATGTTTTTCGAGTGCTAAATGAATATAATAAATATTTTTTCCCAGGGACAAGATGAATACAAATAAATAAAATTGATATTTAAAAATCCGTAAATACTTGGCCAATAAACTTTTATGTGTGGGTGGAAAAAAATGGAAGAAGAATAATAAATGACACTAATAAATAGGGTCTAATTGGGTCCGAGACAATAACTAGAGCTAAATTGCACATTTTCCCAACCTAAGATTTGTCTTCATGAAATAGAGAAAGTGTACATAACCTTCGAAAAAATATATAATTGATAATTGATAAAATCACGTATAATCATAACCTCAACTTCATGAATCTAAGTCACGTGAATTTCTTAATTTAAAAAATAATAGTGAGAACTGGTAGAATATTATGTCCATTTCATAAAATCTTAAAATTATTTAAAAAAAAAAAGATAAAACACCAAAATTGGAGAATTCATTATATTTTTTTTATGCTAAGTGCAAAAACACCGAGTAGGTCCAAATGTAACAAGTTAAAAGTTTAAAATTAATTTTTTTGTAATTTAGTCTATTGCTCAAAATTTGGTTTTTAGTATTAATGGTCAGATAAGTGCCATAAATTCAGAACCATCCAACCATTTTTTTAACATGAATACATTAAATATGATTCTTAACATGTCTTTGTTATTTGAATTTATTTCTATTATTGGCAGAATAGGTAATAAAAAGAAAATGAAATGAAAATGAAACAAAGATAAAGCAATAATGACCAAATAGTCCCAAAAGCATTTCAAAATTAAAAAAATACGATGTAAGATGAATCCTGAATTGCAATTCTAGAAAACAAAAAATTCCAACTATTTGGTCATTATTCTTCTTCTTTCTCTTTTTCATCAATATTTGAAGAAAAAAAAATTATATAAAGAATCAAAGAAAAGCAATGAAGAAAGTCTCACATTTCTCGAGAATTATACGGGTACTTTTCGCGATATATTCGTATATATGACTATATTTTGAAAATCTCAAATATTAATCGTAATTTAAAATTTTATTAAAAAATGCGAGATAAGTACGGGAGAAATTGAAAAAATCGAAGAATTTTGTTACGATGAATGTAAGATGAAGATGAATTACAATTCATTTTTTTCCTCTTTACTTAGGCAACAAATTTAACAAGTTATTTAATTTTAAACTAACATTTATAGTCTAGTAGAAATAATAAATTCAAAAGCTCCACAGGTGAGTTTTTAAATATTGATAATCACATAAATATATTGATTCACACATATTGGCTACATTTCTCAAACATGAATACACTGAATATGTTTTTCAAAATTTGCATTTCAAAATCTATCATTTGAATTTATTATTCAAAATAATAGTCCCACTTTTCTTTGGAAAATCTAAAAAAAGATAGTTCATTTTCCTTTCTAAAAGTGTCTTAAATGATTTTATCAATATATATACCCCTACTAATGTTTTATTAAAATTGTCATTTATATAGAACACTTCCTTAATTATTCATCACATTAAATAAGAGTATGATAGCAACCTACCTATGTAATAAATAAATTTCTCAATTTGTGTGAAAGTTGAAAGGAGATTATCTTTTTTAAACGAAATAATTACATATACTCCACATAATTAATGGAAATGCATATGCCATAACCTCAATTACCTTAATTTTTAATTACATAAATGTCTTAATTTCAAATTTTGTTTAAGAAATGTTTGACTCTATATATTTCAATGAAATCTTAGAATTAATTGAATTTTGAAAATAAATGAAAATAAATACAAAAATTGCGCTTAATTAATACTCACTGATACACAAAATTGTTTCCCACTACTTTTTCTCTCAAAAGAGTTCTAGAAGCATCAGAATTCATAAAATCCCGACTTTTTTTTATCTTTATTCTGCTTCATTCTCTTTTTTCCAATATTTTTTCATCATAATTCTTTTTAAAGTAGTGTTTTATTTTATTTTTTTATTTTTTTGAATGCATAATTCTTCACATATCCATTTAATTGTGTTTTCATTGAAATTTGTTGTTTTAGCCAGATTCTGATTCATTGGTGGAAATCACTGATCCAATCTCTCGTGCTCAAGCTCTGGAAGTGTCGCAGGTACCTCTCAACTATTTGCATTTCTCTTCTCTCTTTTTTTAAAATGTACAAATCTTTTCTTTATTTTATATGCAATTTCATTTAACTAAATTATTTTTAAATATTAATTTCATTTTTTAGAATACAGAAGTTTCCCCAATTTCTGTTGTTCTAATCTATCTACATATTAACTATTTGTTTTCTCTCATATATATATATGTGTTTGGTATCTATCATTTCCCCCATCTTGTGTAGAAAATGAGTATTCTCTATTCGATACTTTTTGTTTGGAGTTTAAAAAAAAAAATCATTTTGATATAATAAATTTGATTTTCAAGGGCTAATATTATATTTAAGAAAAATATTTTAGACATTTTTTTACATAATAAGTGTCCTTTTACAGTTTTATAGGAGAATTAATGTTTCTCCTTAATTTATCTTTATCTTATTTTGTAAATATATTTAGGGTTTATTACCAAAAGCACCCTGATGTATACCCGTTTTTACCACTTGCAACCTATTTTAAAAGTCGTCGCCGATTGCAACCTGACTTACTCTCGTTTTACCGATTACAACCTATTTTATAAATTCCGGCCAAAATTAAGAGTGTGTGCCACACGCGCGTAATTTTGAGCAAGTGGTAAAAACGGGTATAATTTAGGTTGCTTTTGGTAATAAATCATTTTTTTTTTCTTTTCTTCCCGCCATCATTTTCTCTCTCATCCTCCTTTTTAACAGAGCTAAATCGAATATCTAAGAGTTTGAGTTTACTTCATTAGTTATCGAGTCGAACTCGAGCTTAATTTATCAAATATATGGACGGCTCGTGAACTTACTCGAGCCTCTAGCGAGTCTAATCGAGCCCAAATGAATTCAATAAATATAAATTACAAATATGTTACTAATCATTATATAATTAAAAATAAGCTATAAATTCTTAAAATTATAATATGCCTACTAAGATTAATTAATTACATATATACAAATGCATGATTTTAATTATATAATTCTATATTTTATTATAAGTATAACTATAAAATTAGAAATTAATTATAAGCATTAGCTTAATATTTGCGAACTAGCTCTCGAGCCAACAAATAAAATTGCTCGCGAGCCAACGAATCGAATATCATCAATCTTAAGTTTGGTTCGTTTATTTTAATGAGCCACATTAGACTAGCCCGATCGAGCTTTTCACGAACCGAGATCCGAATAGTTTACGAGCGAATTGGTTCGTGTACATCCCTATCCCTCCCTTCTCTCTCTGACCTAATCCTCCCTCACCTAACACCAGTTCATCTCCTCTCTCCACTAATTTCCATAAATTTCTTCAACACGAATCCTCTTCTTCATTTATGATTTACAGATCCAGAAGAAACTAACTCTGAATCATCAAAAAATCGATCATTATCCAGAAGAAGTACTTTGAACAGTTCGGTGAAATTTTGGAAGTTGTGGTCTGATAAAGCTACTGGAAGATTCTATGCTACTGTTGGATAAGAGTTGAATTCTCTTCGGTTTATTTCTCAGTAGAAAATCTAGCTTGAAGTTGTTCTTATTTGTATGTTTTTGTATCTATACCCATTTATTTCTTCAAATTATCCTGTTGAGGATAGTTCAATTTTCTTCAATTTATTTTTCAGACGAAGATCTAGGTAGGAGTTGTTCTAATTTGTATTTATTTGTATCTATACTCGATCATTTCATCAAATTCTCCTGTTGAAAATGATGGAGGGAAGAAAAGAAAAAAATAAAAAAAATAAAAGAGTTTATTACCAAAAGCAACCTGAAGTATACCCCTTTTTACCACTTTGCTCAAAATTGCGCGTGTGTAGCACGCTCTTGATTTTGGCCGGAATTTATAAAATAGGTTGTAATCGGTAAAACGCGAGTAATTCAAGTTGCAATCGGCGACGGATTTTAAAATAGGTTGCAAGTGGTAAAAACGGGTATACCTCGGGTTGCTTTTGGTAATAAACCCATATATTTATGTATAATGTGGTATGTTTTCACTAATCATTAACACCCCTTCCTTATTAGTTAAGGACATATTAAGTGTTTGATTTGTTCCTTAATAAGTATTTGGAATTTGTTGTTTCAGCCAAGCACTAGTTACTTGGTGGAAAATTTTGCTGAACATATCTCATCTGCTCCATCAGAAGTGTTACTGGTACCTCACTCATTGTCTCTGTTGCAAAAATTTCTAACTATCTCCAATTAATCTCCGCAGAGGTGCTAGGCTCTTATTGGCCGCCTATGTATTTTCCCGATTCCTCTTCGTTAAAGAACGCTTATACCATGTCTAGCCCCGCTTAGACCCCGACTAATCGCTAGACTCCAATCTATCGTATGACTAGCGTCTAGCGACTTCTCCAACAATACTCATTATCTGAGTACATCTGCGTGCATCTACAACTTTAATTCTCCTTTTCTCTCGTTCTTAAAAAATGTACACGTCTTCTCTTTATTTCATTTTTTTGTATGCTGAAATATCTGAATTACTGATTTTAAAATCTAAAATTATATAAGTTCCTTCGATTCCCGTTTTTCCTATTTTTATTTGTTAATCATATTTTTTATACCAAGAAAATAAAACAAAACAACAAAAATAGTAATAGAATGACTAAATAATAAATTGCCACCCACCACAAAATATAACTATAATTCGTTTCATAATCGAGTTTTCTTAATCTAATCTAAATTAGTAAAATTCTAATACTTAGAATATGATTTCGTAGTGTTAATGAACTAATGAATATTATAAATTCATATAGTATATGTTTTCAACTTACCAGTTCTCTCACATGAACATGTTAAATATGATTCCTAACTTACAAGTGAAATGAACAATTCATTAGGAGTACATTAGTAAAATGAGCATTTAATACACTCCTAATAAAAAAGGAATTATCTTTTTTAGACGTTAAAGAAAAGTGGACTAGTATATTTTTTGAGAGGGAAGAAGAAGTATATACTAATACACTAATTCTCATTATTATTTTTTTCTTAAAATGCTCACTAAAAAGACAAGGGAAAAACAGAATTATAATGAATCCAACCACTACAATAAATATGATTCTCAATATCTTTCCGCATTATAAAAATCTTCAATCATTTGAACTTCTTTCACTAGTTTTACTGAAAAAGAAAAAAGAAAACTGATCCAAAGTTCCTAACTTAATTGGGTCTTTTTCTTTCTTTTTTCTTTTTGAATGATTTGAAAAGGAATAAGAAAATAAGGGGATATTTGTTTATATTTTTACATATAATTCATGTTTGTTTTATCGTTTTAATCCATATTTTTTTTTCAATGAATCATCACATTTGAATTAAATATTTATTTGTGTTATATCACTATCATTTCATCTAATATATGCAATATATTTCAATCTCAATCAATCATTTTGATGTATCACTCCCCCTATTTACTACTATTCTAATAAAATATCATTATTCTAACATATTGCTCAATAATTAGTCACATCTATTTCAACATAAATCACATTTATCAAATATAATCTCGTAAACAACACTGGAAATTCCAACTATTTGGGATTTTAGCCTAAAAAGATTGTAAAATACTATAAAACAACATTCATGTAACAAGAGTTGTTCCAATATTTTAAGGGGTTTCGTGCGAAAAGAAAAGAAGGGCCCTTACTCCGTATAAAATAAATTATTATAAATAGTAATACTTACATGAAAATAACTTTTGTTGACCTAATACAAAATTAATATGTATAATTATTAAGAAGATTATGTTCCAGTCTCAACGATTTTAATCTCATAAAAAAAACGACTCACAAAGTATTAATTTTATTAGATAATTGAGAAATGAAACCCTATATGAAAACATAATTTTTCATATTATAATACGTAAAATTTTCTAATGGGAAGAAAACAACGAAAATAAATTGTTATTGTACTTGGGTGAAAATACGAGTTCTCATATCATAATACATAATTTTTTTCATGATGAAAATAAAATAACAAAAGTCAGCCAATAACATTAAATTATAATAAAAAGAGTAAATTGTAAATATCACAAATTCTTCTTCATATTACACAAATGTTCCTAATAAAAAAAAAAAACATAACGAGTCTAAATTTAAAAAAAAAAAAATTAATTGTGATTGCGCCTACTCTAGATGGAAATACATAATGTCATATTATAATACACAAAAAATTTCATAATGAAAATAAAATAATAAAATCTAGTTAAATTTTCAATGTAGTATGGAAATACATAATTTCATATTATAATACACATTTTCTAGAATGAAAATAATATAGTAAAAACTAATTAAGTTTTAACTGTAGTAAGAAGAAGCAATTGTAATTGTAGAATCAATCCCACGATTTAGGATTCTTCGAGCATGAGTACACCAGACTCTGACTACTTAGGTTACTTTGTTGTTTTGGAATATAGTTTCGGTAACTTTAAAATACATTTTCATCTTTATATATATATATATATATATATATATATATATATATATATATGAAATCAAAGAAAAAGAAGTTGGGGCCCTAGTTGGCGGAAGCCTAGTGCGGTGGCACCGGAAAAGTTGTCCCATGGCCGGCTTAGCATGTGACACTATAAAGTGAAACAAAAGATGTTTATTATCCATGAAATTTCGATAACTTTTATCTAAATGAGTCCAAAAATCATGCACAAATCATGTTTATCACGGAAAAATGATAAGCGACGCCCAATAATACCCCTAAAATATACTAAATTTTTTCGGCATGAGCCGCCGCTGCCCATAGGGATGTACCTGATGGGCCCGAAAATACTTTGAGCTACGATTTCTTATGGTCATATCGAATAATCAAACATTTTTAAGGAACTCACTTAGAGGGCATTTCAACATTAGTTTACCATTTTTAGTAATTGCAATAACTATATGTGATGACATGTTGGTAGAGCTCGACTAAAATAGATCACGTGTTGTTGAATATAAAATAGCTATAAAAAATATATATACGACGACATATTGTTGTAGCGATAATTTTTGGCACCAAATTTAGACGTGGCAATTTGTGTCGTTTATCCTTACCCGAGCCTATTGGGTCAATGACATGTCAGGCTTGGTTGAGGACCATTGGCCCATGGGGACGGGCTTGGTGGACCTGACAAAATTTGTGCTACAATTCCTATAGTCCAGTTTGTCTAAAATATCGACTAATCGGACATTTTTTAGGAACGCACAAAGATGTCATTTCCACATTAGTTTACCTTTTTAATAGTTGCAATAATTTTATGTGACGAAATATCGGTATTTTTTTATTAACATAGACCTTGTTGTAACACCCGAGAAAAAAAAAAAAAAAAGGAGCTTCTATATTTTTAGACTAATTCGTTTTCCGAATTATTTTACTAATATTAGTATTTTTCGCGCGATAATTATAGGACTCAGAATTAAGTTATATAGACCCATAGTAAATTTACTTATTATTTTCAACCAAAATTTTATATTTATTTGCTACACAAATTGTGGGACTATTTGGTGGGCTAATTATCTCAAGTTACTTGAGTTTATTTTATCTATTGATACAACCCATTTAACTATTAATTTTGTAGTCCACAATAATTTATAAACATCTAGCCCAAACCCACAATTATGGTAGGATCACATTTTGTTTTTTTACTCAAGTTTACGGATTTATAATGATATGATCAAGCCTATATATATAGATATGTATACTATATTATATATATGTAAAGGTACACACAAGATTAGATAACAACAGATAAGACACTAGCTTATACTAGTCATCAAACATAGCTTCTATTACTCACTATTAGGTTGGCCACGTGTAGACAAAATGGAAAGATAGGAATGACTCATGTACATAATTAACTGCTATATAAATGTATGAAATTGAAACAGGCAAAGTGGGCTGTTAGCTGTTGCTTAGGGGAGGACACAGTAAGCAAATTCTTAGTTTTTCACTTTCTTTCCTTCAACAATAAAGTCACCGTCGGCCTACTTTCGGGCTCGCCGTTCCGACGATCGGATCGTCCGATCACTATAATCTATATATCCAGATGAAGCTCGTTCCGCGTAGAGCTTCGATATTCAATTAGTTAGACCAAAAGACAACATCCTTCGATCTTAAATTGATGCCGAAATAGACGTCGGACCAACATTTCAGTCGACCTGTCAAACCGAAATTAATTTCAAAAGCTGTTGAATCCTATCAACCCATATACCAAATCAAAGCTCACGATCCGTAGAACGTGAATCTTCGATCAGTTTTAAGAAAATCGATAGTTTAGACCCTTAATTTGATAGAAATAGGGACGGAGAAAATAACAAATTAGACGGTAGGCTTAAATAGGTGATTTTCCTTCTTCTCGGCCACCTTCGACATCCCTGCACCTGTACCAAGCGCCGAGTCGCCGGCGACGAGGGGCCCAATGCCACCGTCGTCGCCGGCAAAGTATAGTCGTGTGCGTGTGATTGTATTTGTGTGCTTTTAGTTTGTGTGTGCATGCATTGCATGCATAGTGTGTGTGCATGCTTTGCATGTGGTGTGTGTGCGCGTCCTTTGCACGTGGTGTGTGTGTGCGTGCTTTGCATGTGGTGTGTGTGTGTCACTTGTGGTGTGTGGGTGTGTCCGGTTATGTGGGTAGTGGGGAAGAAGATGGAAATTAGTGTAAGCTTATTTAATTAGTGTGGGCTTATTGAATTGATTAATAAGTTACCTATTAGTTAGAAATGGAGTCTGGGAGTATAAATCATAATAGTAAGGATTAAGTAATAAGCCTAATTAAGTGGTAAAAGTTGGGATTATTTTTGTCATTATTAGATACAATTAAACATAGGAACTAATTTTGTTACTAAGTTTAATTAGACAATTTACATAATAGGCTTTCCTATTCTTCTAAGAAATGAAATAATGTTAAGTTCATATTAATATAAAATAAAATAAAATTTAGGCTAATTAGATGTTCAATAAATTTATAGAAATTAATTAGAAAATTTTAATTAATTTTAATTATCTCCTAAATTTTAGAAACAATTCCCAAATACGACTAAACTTTTTAAGAATTTTCACTATTGTAGGTTCCGAAGAGGCGGAAACTAGGAATACAGCACTTCACGAGCATTTAGCATTCTAAGGTGGGGGTAACTTCTACTCTCACTTCTGAGTTTAAATATTCGAATATTATGATTGCCTAAGTTGAAATGTATTATGTGATTTACATGTATAGTGATATGTGCATAATATGCTAAAACTTCACAGGCAAGGCCTGTTCTATATTGACGGTTTATGTACCCCGTCCTCGGCCAGGAATAGGTCTACAAGTTGGAATGGTCCAATTGTGTTAGATTTACCCTGTCTTAGGCCAGGTGTACACACCGCCCTATCATGATGGATATGATCTTCGGACATACATCGCCCTATATTGACGAGTATATTCTGTCATGGGTCTGGACAAACTTATCGTATGGGTATAACACATTCCTATGCTAAGTTTGTCTTGTCCTAAGTCGAATGTGCTTCGCCCTATTGTTGGGTTCGCCCGAATATACGATGCCCACGTTGAGTTTACTCCGGGGGGTATCATTTACGTTTGATACTACTGTTAGATTTTTTGTAATATATCCTGTCATGTGATCTCACATTCATGCCTTTGAACTTATGCAATCTCGAAGTCCCTCACTGGGTGTATTTCAAACACTCACCCCAAAATATAAACATTTTAGGTCAGGAAGTATGTGTGAAAGAATGGCTCTGGGTGTGCGGGCTACTAGCTTGACGTTTTTGACTTGTAATTACAAACCCTGAGTCTCTCTTGTAAATCAAATAAGGGATTTACGTGGACTATTCGTCTGTGTACGAATAGTGATCTGTCTTTTACTTTTTGATTCGCCTGTGAGCGAAATGTCGTTTTGTTACAGTTAAAATCTTTTTAGACTAATAAGTACTATAATCATGTATATTATGTTGTGTTACGGATACGTCACTGCCCAAACGCATGTTGACTTGTTTCTTATTTTTATTAGGTTTGAAATTCCATTGTCTTTGAAATTTTGTCATTTCTTTAATAAAATTTATAGCGTCTTGAACTTATTTATGTTCTAGAAAAACGGGGCGTTACAGTTGGTATCAGAGCAAGGTTTACTTTTCTGTAGACTTGCTCGTCGAGTCGAGTCAAAAAGTAATTTTAAAGTCAAAAGAGGAGCCGCACCTAAGATTGTTCCGACATGATAATCCTATACGAAATGTAATACTCCAAGTATGTGATTGCATAAGAGGCATGAGATGTTGATGGAGGTACGATATGCATTTTACGTGCTAATATGTGATGCATTTAAGTGTATTTATGTGTCAATGTGCTTATGTGACATGCATTACATGGGGCATCTGGGTAGGAATAACGAGAACGTAGATTGTTTAAGTTGTATTAAGCATAGAGTTACATTCTCCAGTCCCTATTATTTAAGTTGCACATACACCCTTGTATTGATATGTTCTATTCACAGATGGACAGTTTTGAGCAATTAAATGCTTGGAGAGTTAGGCGTTGCCAGGAGAATCTACGATCCGAAGAGGAGGATGTTGGTGTACACATCGCAGAAATCGAAATAATACGTAGAGAGACCCGCCGCTTGGGCTATCATTTCGATAACCCTGGGATATGTACTATGTTAATCAACTCGTTACCGGAGTTCTGGAGGGTTCATGCAACCCGCTTGTACGCCGAACGAGTTGAAGTGCACAGCCTGACGCATTACATAAACTACCGAGAATTTGCAGCAGAACTATTTCGGGAGTGGCTCTATGCCTTTGCCCCAGTGCCACCTGAGGAAGAACCTTTAGTAATGAATGTACCAGATCTATTCTGGGACAAGACGTGGACTATTTACAATCAAAATTGATGATAGGTCGCTATCTAACTGTCCTTAGTTTGAAGTGGGGTTGAGGGCCTCTCCCTCATTGGTGTTGTCATATTCCCATGGGTTCACAACTTCTCCTTCCTCAATTCCTTCGTCTCCTTGATTACTTCCTTCATTTGGCTCCTCCTCCTCTGGGTCTTCCTCAATTTCCTCCTCCTCTACTGGTACATTCATTACTAAAGGTTCCGCCTCAGGTGGCACTGGGGCAAAGGCATAGAGCCACTCCCGAAATAGTTCTGCTGCAAATTCTCGGTAGTTTATGTAATGCGTCAGGTTGTGCACTTCAACTCGTTCGGCGTACAAGCGGGTTGCATGAACCCTCCAGAACTCCGGTAACGAGTTGATTAACATAGTACATATCCCAGGGTTATCTAAATGATAGCCCAAGCGGCGGGTCTCTCTACGTATTATTTCGTTTTCTGCGATGTGTACACCAACATCATCCTCTTCGGATCGTAGATTCTCCTGGCAGCGCCTAACTCTCCAAGCATTTAATTGCTCAAAACGGTCCATCTGTGAATAGAACATATCAATACAAGGGTCTATGTGCAACTTAAATAATAGGGACTGGAGAATGTAACTCTATGCTTAATACAACTTAAACAATCTACGTTCTCGTTATTCCTACCCAGATGCCCCATGTAATAGATGTCACATAAGCACATTGACACATAAATACACTTAAATGCATCACATATTAGCACGTAAAATGCATATCATACCTCCATCATCATCTTATGCCTCTTATGCAATCACATACTTGGAGTATTACATTTCGTATAGGATTATCATGTCGGAACAATCTTAGGTGCGGCTCCTCTTTTGACTTTAAAATTACTTTTTGACTCGACCCGACGAGCAAGTCTACAGAAAAGTAAACCTTGCTCTGATACCAACTGTAACGCCCCGTTTTTCTAGAACATAAATAAGTTCAAGACGCTATAAATTTTATAAAAGAAATGACAAAATTTCAAAGACAACGGAATTTCAAACCTAATAAAAATAAGAAACAAGTCAACGTGCGTTTGGGGCAGTGACGTATCCATAACACAACATAATACACATGATTATAGTACTTATTAGTCTAAAAAGATTTTAACTGTAACAAAACGACATTTCGCTCACAAGCGAATCAAAAAGTAAAAGACAGATCACTATTCGTACACAGCCGAATAGTTCACGTAAATCCCTTATTTGATTTACAAGAGAGACTCAGGAATTGTAATTACAAGTAAAAAACGTCAAGCTAGTAGCCCGCACACCCAGAGCCATTCTTTCACACATACTCCCTGACCTGAAATGTTTATATTTTGGGGTGAGTGTTTGAAATACACCCAGTGAGGGACTTCGAGATTGCATAAGTTCAAAGGCATGAATGTGAGATCACATGACAGGATATATTACAAAAAATCTAAACAGTAGTATCAAACGTAAATGATACCCCCCGGAGTAAACTCAACGTGGGCATCGTATATTCGGGCGAACCCAACAATAGAGCGAAGCACATTCGACTTAGGACAAGACAAACTTAGCATAGGAATGTGTTATACCCATATGATAAGTTTGTCCAGACCCATGATAGAATATACCCGTCAATATAAGGCGATGTATGTCCGAAGATCATACCCGTCATGATAGGGCGGTGTGTACACCTGGCCTAAGACAGGGTAAATCTAACACAATTGGACCGTTCCAACTTGTAGACCTATTCCTGGCCGAGGACGGGGTACATAAACCGTCAATATAGAACAGGCCTTGCCTGTGAAGTTTTAGCATATTATGCACATATCACTATACATGTAAATCACATAATACATTTCAACTTAGGCAATCATAATATTCGAATATTTAAACTCAGAAGTGAGAGTAGAAGTTACCCCCACCTTAGAATGCTAAATGCTCGTGAAGTGCAGTATTCCCAGTTTCTGCCTCTTCGGAACCTACAATAGTGAAAATTCTTAAAAAGTTTAGTCGTATTTGGGAATTGTTTCTAAAATTTAGGAGATAATTAAAATTAATTAAAATTTTCTAATTAATTTCTATAAATTTATTGAACATCTAATTAGCCTAAATTTTATTTTATTTTATATTAATATGAACTTAACATTATTTCATTTCTTAGAGGAATAGGTAAGCCTATTATGTAAATTTTCTAATTAAACTTAGTAACAAAATTAGTTCCTATGTTTAATTGTATCTAATAATGACAAAAATAATCCCAACTTTTACCACTTAATTAGGCTTATTACTTAATCCTTACTATTATGATTTATACTCCCAGACTCCATTTCTAACTAATAGATAACTTATTAATCAATTCAATAAGCCCACACTAATTAAATAAGCTTACACTAATTTCCATCTTCTTCCCCACTACCCACATAACAGGACACACCCACACACCACAAGTGACACACACACACCACATGCAAAGCACGCACACACACACCACGTGCAAAGGACGCACACACACACCACATGCAAAGCATGCACACACACTATGCATGCAATGCATGCACACACAAACTAAAAGCACACAAATACAAACACAAGCACACGACTATACTTTGCCGGCGACGACGGTGGCGTTGGGCCCCTCGTCGCCGGCGACTCAGCGCTCGATACAGGTGCAGGGATGTCGAAGGTGGCCGAGAAGAAGGAAAATCTGCTATTTAAGCCTATCGTCTAATTTGTTATTTTCTCCGTCCCTATTTCTATCAAATTAAGGGTCTAAACTATCGATTTTCTTAAAACTGATTGAAGATTCATGTTCTACGGATCGTGAGCTTCGGTTTGGTATATGGGTTGATAGGATTCAACAGCTTTTGAAATTAATTTCGGTTTGACGGGTCGATTGAAATGTTGGTCCGACGTCTATTTCGGCATCAATTTAAGATCGAAGGATGTTGTCGTTTGGTCTAACTAATTGAATATCGAAGCTCTACGCGGAACGAGCTTCATCTGGATATATAGATTATACTGATCGGACGATCCGATCGTCGGAACGGCGAGCCAGAAAGTAGACCGACAGTAACTTTATTGTTGAAGGAAAGAAAGTGAAAAACTAAGAATTTGCTTACTGTGTCCTCCTCTAAGCAACAACTAACAGCCCACTTTGCCTGTTTCAGTTTCATACATATATATAGCAGTTAATTATGTACATGAGTCATTCCTATCTTTCCATTTTGTCTACACGTGGCCAACCTAATAGTGAGTAATAGAAGCTATGTTTGATGACTAGTATAAGCTAGTGTCTTATCTGTTGTTATCTAATCTTGTGTGTACCTTTACATATATATAATATAGTATACATATCTATATATATAGGCTTGATCATATCATTATAAATCCGTAAACTTGAGTAAAAAAACAAAATGTGATCCTACCATAATTGTGGGTTTGGGCTAGATGTTTATAAATTATTGTGGACTACAAAATTAATAGTTAAATGGGTTGTATCAATAGATAAAATAAACTCAAGTAACTTGAGATAATTAGCCCACCAAATAGTCCCACAATTTGTGTAGCAAATAAATATAAAATTTTGGTTGAAAATAATAAGTAAATTTACTATGGGTCTATATAACTTAATTCTGAGTCCTATAATTATCGCGCGAAAAATACTAATATTAGTAAAATCATTCGGAAAACGAATTAGTCTAAAAATATAGCAAACTTTTTTTTTTTTATTTTATTTTTCTTTTTTTTTTCCGGGTGTTACATCCTATCCTCCTAAAGAAAATTTCGTCCTCGAAATTTGACTTACCGGAGAGAGAAAGATTTGGATACTTCGCTCGAATTTCTTCTTCTCGTTCCCATGTCTCCTCTTCTTGTTTATGTCGATTCCATTGAACTTTAACTAGAGCAATTTTTCGATTTCTTAGTTGATGCATCTTTCGATCAAGTATTGCTATCGGCTTTTCCTCGTACGTCATGTTATGGTCTATTTCTAATGTCTCGTCATTAACCTCATGACTCGGATCGAACACATATTTTCGTAACATAGATACGTGGAATACGTCGTGAACACCAACCATTTCTGGCGGTAACGCTATTCTGTATGCCAAATTTCCGACTCGTTCGAGAATTTCATAAGGTCCGATGAATCTAGGCTTCAACTTTCCTCTTTTGCCAAAATGAAACACGCCCTTTGTAGGTGTTACCTTCAGGAAAACTTTATCGCCGACGCTAAACTCGAGGTTTCTTCGTCTCTTGTCAGCATACGACTTCTGCCTATCTTGGGATGTTCTCATTCTTTCTTTGACTTTTCTAATTGCATCAATGGTGTGCTTTATTATCTCTGGGCCAAGTATCTTCCTTTCGCCAATTTCATCCCAATAAAGAGGTGATCTACACTTTCTTCCATAGAGTGCTTCATAAGGTGCCACTCCAATTGTCGCTTGGTAGCTATTATTGTATGCAACTTCTATTAAAGGTAAATAATCTTCGCAGCTTCCTCCGAAATCTAAGGTACATGCTCTCAACATATCTTCTAATGTTTGTATAGTTCTCTCCGACTGTCCGTCTGTCTGAGGATGAAATGCAGTACTAAAGTTCAATCGGGTTCCCATAGCATTTTGTAAACTTAGCCAGAATCATGATGTGAATCGTGGGTCTCGGTCTGAGACGATTGAGACTGGCACTCCATGTAGTCTCACAATTTCGCGTATGTATATGAAAGCTAGTTTATCCAATCCAAAGGTTGTCTTAATTGGAATAGAATGTGCTGACTTTGTTAGTCGATCTACGATCACCCAAATAGCCTTGTTTCCTCGAATTATTTTCGGTAGGCCGACTGCAAAGTCCATAGTAATGTGTTCCCACTTCCATTCAGGTATCTCGAGAGGCTTTAGAAGTCCTGTTGGCCGCTGATGTTCAGCTTTCACCTGTTGACAGGTCATGCACTTTTGCACGAATGATGCTATACTTCCTTTCATGTTTCTCCACCAAAAGACCTTTCGAGGATCCCGATACATTTTGGTACTTCCTGGATGTACAGTGTATGGCGTACAGTGAGCTTCTTCGAGGATTTCTCTTCTTAATTCTTCACTCTTCGGCACACACAATCTTTCTTTGAATCTTAGAACGCCATCACTCATCATGGTGAAATCTTAGGTTTGTCCATCCCCGACTCGCTTGCTTATCCTTCCTAAGAACTTATCTTCTTTTTGAGCTTGCGCAATTTTCTCGCATAGAGTTGGTTTTGCCATTATAGCTGATATGCTCGTCTCTATTCTATTCGGAGGTATCACTACCTCTATCCTCATCTTCACAAATTCGTCCCTTAGTTGTTCCTCGTTCGTTAGCAAACAAGCCAGTTCTCCCTTGTCCTTTCTGCTCAAGGCGTCAGCTACCACGTTCGCTTTTCCCGGATGGTACAAGATTGTACAATCATAGTCCTTTACTAGCTCTAGCCACCTTCTCTGTCTCATGTTTAGCTCTTTTTGCTCGAAGAAATATTTGAGGCTTTTATGATCTGTGTAGATTTCGCATTTCCCCCCGTACAAATAGTGTCGCCAAATCTTTAGAGCATGAACTACAGCTGCTAGTTCCATGTCATGCGTCGGATAATTTTGTCCGTGCGGCCTTAGTTGTCTGGAAGCATAGGCCACTACCTTTCCTTCTTGCATTAGCACACATCCCAAACCTTGCTTAGACGCGTCACTATAGATAACAAACTTATTTGTCTCATCAGGTATTGCTAGGACTGGTGCTGAAACCAATCTTTGCTTCAACTCTCGAAAACTTTCCTCGCACTCTTTGCTCCACTGAAACTTAACATCTTTCCTGGTTAGGCGTGTTAATGGTCCGGCAATTTTAGAAAATCCTTCAATGAATCTCCGATAATATCCCGTAAGTCCAAGAAAACTTCGCACTTCACTGACGTTCGTAGGTGCCCTCCATTCATTAATAACTTCAACCTTAGATGGATCTACTTCGATTCCTCGTGCAGAAATGACATGTCCAAGAAACACTACTCTATCTAGCCAAAATTCACATTTCTTAAACTTAGCATATAACTTCTCTCTTCGCAGAGTCTCCAGAGTGATCCGTAGGTGCTCCTCGTGTTGTTTTTGGTCTCGTGAATAAATTAATATGTCATCAATGAACACGATCACGAACCTATCTAAGTATGGGTGGAACACACGGTTCATTAAATCCATAAAAATTGCTGGTGCGTTGCTAAGTCCAAATGGCATTACGACGAACTCGTAGTGTCCATAGCGTGTTCGAAAAGCAGTTTTAGAAATATCCTCCTTTCTAATCTTCACTTGATGATAGCCTGACCTTAGATCTATCTTTGAGAACACACTTGTACCTTTTAACTGGTCAAATAGGTCTTCTATCCTTGGCAATGGATACTTGTTCTTGATGGTAAGTTTATTTAGTTCTCGGTAATCGATACACATCCTAAACGTACCATCTTTCTTCTTGACAAACAACACTGGTGCACCCCAAGGTGAAACACTCGGTCGTATAAACCCTTTATCCAAAAGTTCTTGTAGTTGCAACTTTAACTCTTGTAGTTCCTTTGGTGCCATCCTATATGGAGCCTTTGATACAGGCGCGGATCTGGACATCAAATCGATTCCAAATTCCACTTGTCGGTCAGGTGGCAAGCCTGGCAAATCTTCAGGGAAGACGTCCTTGTACTCACACACGATTGGTACATCGTCGACCTTCTTTTCCTTTGACTCAGACTCTACAATGCTTATTAGAAATGCTTGACAATTTCCCTTTCTCAGAATCTTTGTTGCTTGCATTGCTGTGATCACTCGTGGTAGCATTCCAACCTTCGTTCCATAGAATGTGAACTCCTCATCTCCGGGTTGTTGGAATAAGATCTCCTTATCGCGGCATCTAATTATTGCGTAATTGGCTTTAAGCCAATCCATACCCAAGATTACATCAAAATCTCTCATTTCAATAATGTGGAAGTCAGCTCGTAACTTCCTGCCATCCAGACTTATTTCTACTCCTTTACACAACAGGTTGGTTTGAATGATTCTTCCTGATGGAATACTAACTTCGAGAGCATGGTCGTCTACTCTATCACATCTATCTTTAACTTTCTCAAATAGTTTAGTAGAAATGAAGGAATGGGTAGCTCCAGTATCAAAAAGCACAGTAGCAGGTGTATTAAAAGTGGATAACATACCTGCCATGGTCTCAGGTTCCTGAACAACATCTCGTTGGGTTAATGCAAACACACGAGCTGGTCCTGTGTTTTGCCTTCCTGTGTTATTATTCCTCCTTCCTTGATTTCCCGTCCTTTGTTCTGGGTGTGTTGGATAATTATATTGTCCATGACCCGGCTTCTTACAACGATAACATACTCCCAACCCCATCAAACATTATCCTGAATGATTTCTTCCACAACTAGGACACCGCGGCACTCCTCTTCCTGCACTTGGTTCCGCATTTGGTCCAATCTTAACTTGTTTATTTCGATTATTGCTATTGCTGGTGTTACCCCTATACTGGTTTGAAACCTCCCACTTTCTCCTTCCCGCTACCTCCGTAACCCTTTGATTGCCTCCATCTAACCTTAAACGCGAAGCAACAACTTGAGCCCTTTCGACTACTTGTGCGTACGTCATGACTCCTTGAGCACCCAAAATCCCACTAATTTCGGGTCGTAGCCCCATCTCAAAACGCCTCGCCTTCTGAGTATCTGTAGTTACCATATGTGGAGCATAACT
This sequence comes from Ajuga chamaepitys, assembly GCA_958295605.1. NCBI lineage: Eukaryota > Viridiplantae > Streptophyta > Magnoliopsida > Lamiales > Lamiaceae > Ajuga > Ajuga chamaepitys. The sequence continues at coordinate 5,717,056 of OY282501.1, forward strand.
GGAGAGCTGATTAAATTTCCTTTCGTATTCCATCACCGTCATATTACCCTGTCGAAGATAGAGAAATTCTTCTTCTTTCTTATCGCGGTAGTGTTGAGGTAGATATTTTTGCATCACAGCTTCCTTGAATTCTTCCCATGTCATGGCTTCCCTTTGTTCCTGCGTCATGATGCGACAGAAAGACTCCCACAAAAAATGTGCATCGTCTATAAGCTGGAATACTGCACAAGATACTTTTGGCGTATCTGTACATGCGATATGGGTAAAGAGTCGCTCTAGCGCTCGTATCCAGACTTCAGCTTCTGCAGGATCTTCTTTTTCGTTAAACGTTGGTGGAAGAAAACGCCTAAAATGTTGCACGACTTCATGAGTTTCATCTCCCGTAACTTGTACTGGTTGTGCCCGTCCTTCAGTAAAATGATGGGCAAGACCCCGAAGTATTGTGACAAAATCATCTTCTGGCTCCACCTGATCATCCGTTGGAACTGGTTGGTCAGACCCGGCCATCTGATTTCGGCGCGGACGTCCTCTAGCTCTTTGTGCCATTATCTAGTTGAGATAATAAATAATTATTACATATAATGGTAGGTTAACACAAAATATGTATATATGTATATATATATATATATATATATATATTTATCATGAAACAAGTACCTGTTAGAAACATATATGCGACAACATGTTGTCGTCGCAATAAGTTTTGGTACCAAATTTAAATGTGGAATTTCGGGCTGCTCGTTGAGATCCGAAGCCATCGGGTAAATGACATATCAAGCTAGGTCTGTCCAACGACTTGCCCAACCATTTCCTTCAAATACACTTAGATATGTGGAACCACTCTACCGAGCCATTAATCCAATTGGACCGGATCTGTTGGACTTGATAATAACTCATATCAATATTTCTATGATCCATCTCACCTTATGATAAGTGAATAATTTATCATTTGCTCGTTTCTTTTTAGGGTCAACAAAAAGCGAGTGTAGATCATTCAACAAAAAGAAAGCGTCGAGAGAGATGTGTGATTGACGCAATTCGGAAATTCTCATTCGGACTTTTGGAACCTCTAAATGGAGGTGAAGACTTTATTCTTAAAATGCATCAAGTATGTCGCCTTGATATTTAGGATTTCTATTTCTATAACTATATGAGGATCATGCACACATTTTAAATGTGTCTTTTTTTAAATAAATTTTAGAAAATAATTTTTTATTTTTTTTAGGGAAATTTTGTAGAAAACTATTGAAAAGCCTTTACAATGAACTTTTTTTACATGATTTGGATTATTCACATTTAAGACATAATTTTTTTTTTTTTTTTTTTTTAAGTAAAGTTGTAAAACCTTTTATGCAAATATGCATCAATTTCTATTGAATCGAGATTGAAAATATGCTTCATCTTTATTTAAATTAAGTTTTCTAAATAACAATATAAATCAATTAAATGTGCAACTTCCCTAAAAAATAAAATTAAATGTGCAACTTATGTGCAGTATTTAATGTGCAATTTTTAATATGTAATTTTTTTATTATATAATGATTCACTTAAAAATACAAATAAAATAAAGATACACCTTTTTTAAAAGAATATGCATATACTTTTTCGGAAAAAAGAATACATTCTAACCAATAAAAATAAAAATAAAATAGATATACACTTTAAACCGATATAAATAAAAATAAAACAAAGATACACATTTTAAACCATATAAATACACACTTTTAAATACTTAGTTCATAGTAAGATATAGTGGAAATTTTTTTAGACAAGAATTCATAAATTATTGTAGTCTATTAATATTACCTAATTCATGTAATACAGATTGAAACAGGAGAAAATAACTCGTTTCAACTATTCCTAGATTACAAGAAGGAAAGGTTAATTGGTTGCGAAAATTAAAAAGCTCTCGCCCCAACCTCAAAACATTGTCCCAAAAGATGAAGTGGGAGCAACACTTGTCCAATCACAATACAACTTAACTCTTCAAGTGCGACTTGGGGGTTGGACAGTGCAAAAGAGAAAGCGTAACACGACAAATACATATGATAAGGTATGTGTTATTTATATCTTGAAGAAAAATTCAAAATTATTATTTTAATTCTAACTTTTTTTGTAACAGTACTACATGCACGAGAAGGTTAATGGCTGCTTCTGATCTTTAAATGAGGTTGAAGTTTTTATAGTATATAACTGTAGGAAAGAGGATATAGTAGGAAAAAATGTTAACATTCGACAAGAAATAGAACATGAAATCGAAGCCGATCCACCGGGAGAGCCAAAACGATTGAAGGAAGATGAGCTGGAAATTTTTTCATTTGTTCTAAACTACCCTCTCACAGAGCTGTAACAATTTAGCTTTAGGCTTTTTTTTTCAATTGTATGTTAATATATTTTATTAAAAATAATTGATGTAAATTTTATTTTTCAACTGCTTCTTATTTCATGAATTCACCTAAATAATGATTGATGTACTTAAATTAAACTACATACAAGCTTTGATTAGTGTTTCAATCTACACATAGCAACCTTTTTTTGTATTAAACTATTTTGAAGAGAAACTTTGTCTTATCCAAATTCTTTATAAAAACCAAAAAAAAAATTTAATTCAGAGTGCAACCCACGTGCAACTTGTGAATGTAAAACTAGCATGCAATTTGTAACTGTATAACTCATGTAAAAAGAGTGACTTACTGTGCAGTCACCGATCCAATCCGGAAAAAAATTGGCGGGTCAGATTTCCGCCCTCTCTTTTCGCTGTTCTAAATGAAACATATATATCAATATGGGCCAAATAATAGATTTGTTTTGTAGCCTAGCGACGCTAACTCTTTTTTTAGAGTGCGAGGTCAATGGTTCGAACCCTGTTGATTTTTCAAAGGGTAATATTTTTGTATTGACAATTTTGGTAAAAATAAGTACTCCCTCTGTCCCACTTAACTTTGCTTATTTGTTTTTTCGGTCCGTCCGATTTAAACTTGCAACCCCGAAAAAGGAAACAATAGTTAAACAATAAAACCCTCAAAATGATCACATAATTACAGGAATGCCATTGATTAACAAAATTAAAAACCTAAATTATGTTAACATAACTAAACTAAACCTTATTAACCTACCCCACTTAAACAGGCTAATTAAACTATAACTCTCCTCATTACACCCCTTACCTTGATCTAGAATCATTTCATAGATTCAACACACCCCACTCACACTCTTGAACCCTAATTCTCTATCATCTCCCTCTCTCTCTTCACGCCGCTCTTCTAGATCTTCCTCAGATCTGGAAACCCACTCAGATATGTTCCGGATCTTGCTTCCTCTATCATCCTTTGTTCTTTTTTTGGTTCTGTCATGGATCAATCTTCACCCGGTTTCGATGACGGCTATGTTCTTTTTATTCCGAGGAATCGTTTGTGGCAGAAACGGTGTTTGATAGTGGTGAATCTCCTAGATCCGAGGCTGTGGAAGCTCTCTCGGTGGGGGTCAAAGTTTTGCCTCTTGACGGTAGGTGGTTCAGTTCATCGGAGTTGCAAAGACACTTCTTTGCTTGCCTTGTCGTTTGGTTTCGTCGATTGGAAGGTTAAAGTACTGTCACCCATTTTTTTGTGAAATTTTTTAGGGGAAAATCTATTTTTATGTGCTGAAATTATGATATCGTGGCAGATCTATATATATTCTGTCTTTTGGTGAACAAACCCTAGATCTATGGTTTTGTAATTCTGTCTTTTGAAGAGCAAACCCTAGATCTATGTTTTGTTAATTATGTCTTTTGATGATATTGTTGCATGTGTTGCTGATATTGTTGAGATTGGGGTTCGATCTTTTACCGAGTGACAAAGATACTTTTTAGGTGATGGATTGAACTATGTTCAATTCAGTTTGTGATTGTTGTCTGGTTGTTGTATGTTCGTTCTGTATTGGTGCTGAAATTAGTCTGTTTTTCGGTGATGAATTGAATTATGTTCAGTTTGTTAAATATGATTCCCAATATTTTTTGGCATTCCAAATTCTAATCATTTGAGTTTCTTTCTCTACTTGTTTTGGAAAGCAATTTAATTACTACTACCTCCGTCTCATACATATTATGAAAATTTTACTACATTTACACACATGAAGATTTACGTTATACATTTATCTAATATGGTGAACTAGTGTATTTTTAGTGTAAATTACAATTTGAACGATTTATTAGGAAAAAAATTAGTAAAATAAGCCTTCAGTACACTCCTAATAAAAAAATGGACTATTATCTTTTTTTTTAGGCAGAGGAGTAATGTATAACTACATATGATTCTCATTAAAAGGGTTTCTTAATTCTCACTATACAGTCAGTGTAAAAACAGAACTATAATGAAATCCAACCAGTCAATAAATAGGATTCTCAACATTTTTCCACATTACCAAGATCTGTCATTAAAAATTTTTTTCACTATTTTTATAGAAAATGATTTAGAATATAAATACAGGTGAAAAGAAAAAATAAAACTGAAGGAAAAAAAATATGGGGTTTTCTTACGTACCTAGTTGGGTAGACCGACAAGAATAATCCATCATTCACTTGGTGATGGATCATTGGATCCTAACTAATCTCTATTTCATTTATGAAATCAACTGTTAAAATTGAGGGGCGCCCGACACCGTCTCACACCGAAAAAAGGTGCCAATAAACGTAGAGACTCTTTGATGAAGCAAGAAGCGTTGAATAACAGTAATTACACAGAGGTCTAAGTTCGTTGATTCTAAGAATACTGAAAAGAGACACAAACTGGGAATTAATAAACTCCTTTTCTATTTCATATCAAAATTCAACCATTTACTACAAATATTGAAGATTCCTATTTGTAATAATAATTGAACCATTGAATCCTAATAATAATAAACTACTACAATAATAACTAAACGGAAGCAAATTGAAACAAATCAAAACAAATATTCTAAAAACTATATTATATCAAATTAAACATATGCTAGCAAATAAAAGTTACAGTCAAATTATATCTGTATCTCCATCACTCTTAGTCACCTTGTGACCATCCATCTTAAATTTAATTAGTGATAGGAGACGTGACTCTCTAGGTTTATAAAGGGTTCTCTCAATTCAATATCACAACATGCCCACCTTACATGTTAGTCCTTCGTCAATCCAATAATTCGAACATGATCACCCATGCACCGTCTAGCTAGATAGAATAAAATATTAGATACAAATTATGCTAACAAGAATCATAGTGTTATCTAAGAAAAAACAAACAATCTCCATCGTCCCTAAGAATAAATGATTCTTATTAGATATAATAAAGTATAATGTTTTCTAAGAAAACAATTAATAGATAGATAGAACCAATTGTGTTGTTGTCCTGCTTTTGATGCCTCTTATGCGCTCCCTTAGTTGTTCACAGTATTAATGTGTGATAATATTATAGAATTTTCATAGTGTTTTCTAAGAAAAACAAATACTACCGCCGTTTTGTTTTAGTTGTCATTTTAACTTATTTGTTTTGTTTGTAAATAGTTGTCACTCTTAACCTTTTTACCACCTTTTTTTTTTTATAATATTAACCCTATAATTATGAAATGTGTTAACAATACATAGAAATGATTAAAAAAATCAAGGGACTTAAGGAAATTAGTTGATGGTTGATTTGTCAACTCCTTTAGTCCCTTAATTTTCATACAAAAAATTAAAATGACAACTAAAAAAGTCGAAAGTAGTAGATAGATAGAATCAATCATGTAGGTGTCTTTCTCTTGATACTTCTTTTGTGCTCCCTCAATATGTTCACAACATTAATGTGATAGATATGAGATACCTTTTCCGCAACCTGGGAGGTTATATTTATAACAAGGGCAAAATATGATTAGGAAAGAGGTAAAAATAACCATAAACGCGTAACCAGGCCCAAACATCGCTGATGCGCTTGTTCTAGTGGAAACCACTCGACCGAGAGGTGATTTATTTTTTTCTTGCGTTTGACGAGCAGTGGTATCTTATTCTACGTACTCAACCCAGAGTCTCAGTCACTCGACCTTTTATCGACCGCATAACCACACCGTTCTTTATCAAGAATCCGCTCATATCACGAATCGAGTTAGGATTGTGATATTCGTGGTCATGATTCGTAGCAGAATCCACATAAGAAATGTAAGAACTGAGTTCCATTTTAAAAACAAGGAGAAATGGGGGAAATTAGAGAGAGAATTGGGGAGAGAAATCAGAATTGTATTTCATTGATATGCTGAATCAATCCAAAATGCATGTGAGTTGTTATATAGACAGACTCCATGCTTACACGTGACCCCACAACCAAACCGGTACCGTTTAACAACTCTACAAACGACATCGTCACAACTAACTCAAAACGGTATCGTATCACGATATAAAAATAACAGATAACTAACAAAATAGAAATGAAATTAAAATGACGAATGCAACCCTCAACTTCCCACGACATTACCAAACGCATAGACAAGACACATGATTTCCCAAAACATCGTCGTATTCTCATATATATATATATACACATATACGTACGTATCCTGATAGCTCAATCGAGTAAAACTGGATATTTCTTACTCGTTCTTTCTCCAAATTCCAACTATTTGGGGTTTTGGCCTAAAACTGTAAAATACTACAAAACGAGCCATCGTGTGACACCAGAAAATGAAACAAAAGATGTCTATTATCCCAACACTTTAATAACTTGTATTATGTAAGCTAGTCCACAAAACATGCATGAACCATGTTTATCACTGAAAATGGTAAGCGAAGCCCGGCAATTCCTCTAAAATATACTAAAATTTGTTAGAACAACTCGCAACCCGTCGAGCCATTGGCCTATGGGGATGGATCTGGTGGGTCCAACAATATTTGAACTAGGATTTCTATGATCCAGTCCATCTAAAATATAGACTAATCAGACATTTTTTTAGAAACTCACTAAGAGAGCATTTAAACATTATTTTACCTTCTTAGTAATTGCAGTAAATATATGTGATGACATGTCGGCAGTACTTGACTAATATAGACCACATGTTGTAATATATAATTTAGTTGTCAAAAACATGTATGCGACGACCTGTCGCAATAAGTTTTGGCACCAAATTTTGACGTGGAGATTTGGGTCACTCGTCCCCATAATAAAAAAATTCTCCGAATTTTTTAATTTCTCCCTTATTTATCATGTATTTTTAATTAAAAGTTAAAAAAAAAAATTAAAACTTGAGATTTTTAAAATATAGCAATAAATATGAATATATTACGAATAATATCTGTATAATTCCCGTGACATTGCCTTCACGAGTACTTTTATTATTTATATATGTTTTATTGTAAAATTTAATTTCAAGGTACTATATTTTAAAACTAATAAAATAAAATTTTAAAACATATTTTCTAAAAAGTTAATAGTAACACATGTAAATCGATAGGAAATTACACAGTTACTTGGCCCAAAATATTTTTTTAGAAGAAACAGAACATTTAGTATAATAATAAATAAATAAATAATGATGATGATGATGGTGATGATGATAAGAAGAAGAAGAAGAAGAAGAAGAAGAAGAAGAAGAAGAATCCAACCCGAGGCATTCTAATGATAAATTGCAACAATTATCAAGAATTTTATTCTAATTGTGGTTAAATAAAAATCATTAGACGAACTTAACATGAATAGTATAAAAGCACGGTAATTAAATAACAAATGTAGTACTTGATGACTTAAAATAAACTATAAAACAACAATAGTTAAATATGCAATAATTAATAAAAATAAGAAAATTGTTATTCTTATGATTTTTGATGTATTAAACCCGATTATTCACGAGAAAAATAGTCATATTTGGTCGACACGACGTTGTTTTTTTTATTTTATATATTTTATTTCGAATAAAATTAATTGCGAATAATTAATAGACCCGAATCTGTCCGAATTTTGTTAGTATGATCGTTCCTTCTTGTGCTCATCGGGTCAACGAGATATCGAGCTATGTCGGGGCCACTGGTCCGTGGCGATGGACCTAGTGGGCTCAACAATACTTTAAGTACGATTCATGTGGTCCATTCATCCTAAAATAGCGGCTAATCGGACATTTTAAGAACTCACTAAGAGGGCATATCAACGTTAGTTTATCTTTCAAGTAATTGCAATAACTATATGCGACGTCATGTTGGTAGTGTTTGATTAACATATACCACTTGTAGTAGAATATAAGATAGCTTCACATACATATATGCGACGACATGTTCTCATTGCAATAAGTTTTGACACAAAATTTAGAAATAGAAATTCAAGCCGCTCTTCCATGCCCGAACTCATTGGGTCAATGACACTGACGTATCTGACTCATTTCCTTAAAATACACTAAGGGCCCGCTTGGTTAAAATCATCAATGGCAATGGCAATGGGTATGAATGAGGGGTCAATCAGATTGTGGAATGAAATGGGGGAAATTGTTAATAAAATGGGGTAATGATTAACTTATTTATTATGTACCAAGCACCATAAAATGGGAATGAGTCTTTATTCATTCTCATTCCCTACCCCTAAACCCCCCAACCAAGCGGGCCCTAAAATTTGTCAGACTAATCCATCGAACCATTATCACATTAGATTGGACCTGTTGGACTTGATAATAATTTCGGTCAAGATTTCTATGGTCCACCCCAAACCCCACCTTATCATCATTTATGGTTTATCATTTGCACGTTCTGTTTTAGGAAGCGAGTGTTAACCATTCAATTAAAAGAAAGCGTCGAGAGAGATGTGTAGTTGAAGCAATTTGGAAAGTCTCATTTGCACTTTTCGAACCTCAAAATGGATGTGAAGATTTTATTCTTGAAATGTATTAGGTATGTTGCCTTCATATTTAAATACATAAATTTTAAATGTGTCTTTTTAAAAAAAATTGTAGAAATTTACTGAAAAGTCTATACAATGAACATGTTTTAATTTTAATTGATTTTTGAAGTAATTTTTAATCACATAAATGTCTTAATTTCAAATTTTGTTTAAGAAATGCTTGACTCTATATATTTCAATGAAATCTAAGAATTAATTGAATTTTGAAAATAAATGGAAACAAATACAAAAATTGCGCTTAATTAATATTCACATACTGATATACAAAATTGTTTCATTCCCTTTTTCTTCTATCAAAAAAGTTCTAAAGGCATCAAAATTCATAAAATACGAATGCAAGATGGATTCTGAATTGCATTTCATTCCCTTTTTCGTCTATATTTGTTCCTCATAATTCTTTTTTAAAGTAGTGTTTTATTTTTATTTTTTTTTATTTTGAATGCATAATTCTTCACATATCCATGTAATTGTGTTTTCATTGAAATTTATTGTTTTAGCCAATTTCTGATTCATTGGTGGAAATTATTGATCCAATCTCTCGTGCTCAAGCTCTGGAAGTGTTGCAGGTACCTCTCAATTATTTGCATTTTTCTTCTCTCTTTTTTTAAACTGTACAAATCTTCTCTTTATTTTACATGCAATTTAATTTAACTAAATTATTTTTAAATGATAATTTGATCTTTAGAATGCAGAAGTTTCCCCAATTTCTATTGTTCTATATCTATCTACATATTAACTATTTGGTTCCTTTTCATATATATATATATATATATATGAGTGTTTGGTATCTGTCATTACCCCCCATCTTGTTTAGAAAATGAGTATTCATTATTCGATACTTTTTATTTGGAGTTTGAAAAAAAAATCATTTTGATATAATTAATTTGATTTTCGAGGGCTAATAGTATATTTAAGAAAAATATTTTAGACTTTTCTTTACCTAATAAGTGTCCTTTTACAGTTTTCTAGGAGAATTAATGTTTCTTCTTAATTTATTTATCTTATTTTGTAAATATATTTATAATGTGTTATGTTTTCACTAATCATTAACACCCCTTCCTTATTAGTTAAGGACATATTAAGTGTTTGATTTGTTCCTTAATAAGTATTTGGAATTTGTTGTTTCAACCAAGCACTAGTTACTTGGTGGAAAATTTTGCTGAACATATCTCATCTGCTCCATCAGAAGTGTTACAAGTACCTCACTCATTAACTCTGTTGCAAAAATTTCTAACTATCTTCGATTAATCTTCACAGAGGTGCTAGACTCTTATTGACCGTCTATGTTTTTTCCTGATTCTTCTTCGTTAAAGAACGCTTATACCCTGTCTAGCCCCGCTTAGACCCCGACTAGTCGCTAGACACCAATCTACCGTATAACTAGCGTCTAGCGACTTCTCCACATTACTCATTATTTGAGTACATGTGTGTGCATGTACAACTTTAATTCTCCTTTTCTCGCGTTCTTAAAAATGTACAAGTCTTCTCTTTATTTCATTTTTTTGTATGCTGAAATATCTTAATTACTGATTTTAAAATCTAACATTATATAAGTTCCTTCGATTCCCGTTGTTCCTTTTTTATTTGTTAATCATATTTTTTATACCAAGAAAATAAAACAAAACAATAATAATAGTAATAGAATGAGTAAATAATAAATTGCCACCCAACACAAAATATAACTATAATTCGTCTCATAATCGAGTTTTCTTAATCTAATCTAAATTAGTAAAATTCTACTTAGAATATGATTTTGTAGTATTAATGAACTAATGAATATCATAAATTCATATAGTATATGTTTTCAACTTACCAGTTCTTTCACATGAACATGTTAAATATGATTCCTAAATTACAATTGAAATGAACTATTCATTAGGAGTACATTAGTAAAATGAGCATTTAATACACTCCTAATAGAAAAGGAATTATCTTTTCTAGACGTTAAAAAAAAGTGGACTAGTATATTTTTTGAGAGGGAAGAAGAAGTATATACTAATACACTAATTCTCATTATTATTTTTTCTTAAAATGCTCACTAAAAAGACAAGGGAAAAACAGAATTATAATGGAATCCAACCACTGCAATAAATATGATTCTCAATATCTTTCCGCATTATAAAAATCTTCAATCATTTGAATTTCTTTCACTATTTTTACTGAAAAAGGAAAAAGAAAACTGATCCAAAGTTCCTAACTTAATTGGGTCTTTTTCTTTTTTTTCTTTTTTTAATGATTTGAAAAGGAATAAGAAAATAAGGGGATATTTGTTTATATTTTTACATATAATTCATGTTTGTGTTATCGTTTTAATCCATATACGTTTTCCCATCAATCATCACATTTGAATTAAATATTTATTTTGTGTCATATCACTATCATTTCATCTAATATATACAATATATTTCAATCCCAATCAATCATTTTGATGTATCACACCTCCTAATTACTACTATTCTAATAAAATGTCATTATTCAAACATATTGTTCAATAATTAGTCACATCTATTTCAATATAAACCACATTTATCAAATATAATCTCGTAAACAACACTGGAAATTCCAACTATTTGGGATTTTAGCCTAAAAAGATTGTAAAATACGATAAAACAACATTCATGTAACAAGAGTTGTTCCAATATTTTAAGGGGTTTCGTTCAAAAAGAAAAGAAGGGCCCTTACTCCATATAAATAAAATTATTAAAAATAGTAATACTTACACAAAAAAAAAAAAAAAAAATTGTTGACCTAATACAAAATTAATATGTCTAATTATTAAGAAGATTATATTCCAGTCTCAACGATTTTAATTTCATCAAAAAAACGACTCACAAAGTATTAATTTAATTAGATAATTGACAAATGAAACCCTATGTGAAAACATAATTTTTCATATTATAATACGCAATATTTTCTAATGGGAAGAAAACAACAAAAATAAATTGTTATTGTACTTGGGTGAAAACACGAATTCTCATATCATAATACATAATTTTTTCATGATGAAAATAAAATAACAAAAGTCAACCAATAACATTAAATTATAATAAAAAGAATAAATTGTAAATATCACAAATTCTTCTTCATAGTACACAAATGTTCCTAATCAAAACAAAACATAATGAGTCTAAATTTAAAAAAAAATTAATTGTGATTGCGCCTACTCTAGATGGAAATACATAATGTCATATTATAATACACAAAAAATTTCATAATGAAAATGAAATAATAAAATCTAGTTAGATTTTCATTGTAGTATGGAAATACATAATTTCATATTATAATACACATTTTCTATAATGAAAATAATATAATAAAAACTAATTAAGTTTTAATTGTAGTAAGAAGAAGCAATTGTAATTGTAGAATCAATCCCACGATTTAGGATTCTTCGAGCATGAGTACACCAGACTCTGACTACTTAGGTTACTTTGTTGTTTTGGAATATAGTTTCGGTAACTTTAAAATACATTTTCATCTTTATATACATACATACATACATATATATATATAATCAAAGAAAAAGATGTTGGGGGCCCTAGTTGGCGGAAGCCTATTGCGGTGGCACCGGAAAAGTTGTCCCATGGCCGGCTTAGCATGTGACACTATAAATTGAAACAAAAGATGTGTATTATCCCTGAAATTTTGATAACTTTTATCTAATGTTAGGAATTCTCGACTACATCTAATGTACGCAGCGAAATAATAAATCGAGAATTAAGATCATGATTTATAACTGAATTAATCATTGAGCATTGATTACGATAAAGTTAGAACAACTTACTTGTTGCGTAATTGATCGGACTGAATTGCGCGATTGATTCACCACTTCAAGTATCCACGCGTATATATTGTCCGCCGCAGGAACTATCCTCGGTGCAATTATTCGATAAGTGATCTCTAGGAAATCACTTATCAAATTCTATAGTGCCTCCAATTTTTATCTGATAAAAACCCTTAATTCTCTACTATAGAGAATATGTATATATAGTACCATATAACCCTAGGTTTATGGGCCTAATATCCATGTCCACTTAATTAATCAATTAGTCTGACTTACTAATTAATAAAGCCCACATATCCTAATCTAGTCCATATCTTTCAATCTCCCACTTGGACTAGCATTAGATATAATTCGAAGCACTAACCTTGTACCCTTGAGCGGAACAACAATACACATAAAGTGTGACCCTTCAGGCCCCCATTATCGACGATAATCTAATTAAAGTCTGCACAAAACTCCTAGACTGCGTTGCGCAGCGAACTCGATATATGAAGGACGTTTACGTGAATCTAGTAAACAAACCTTTATATGAAGTTTATGTAATATCCCTTCATTCACGAACCACCTGATTGAGCCTGGGATCTGCCATGTGTCTATCCAAATAGCTCAATCATTTTTCTCATCTTTATTATATGACACATTCGATCATATTCAATTACTTTAATTGAATATATCTTTTGCATTGGCCAATGACTTTATTGTCAAATAATATAGAGAAATATGAGTGTTCTCTCGATTTTCAATCGAGGAATGAATCTCATTCTTGGCTCAACTACCATTTTCATTTGCCTCATGATGAACCCAACACAAGACGTGTCTTATCCTCCTTTGGGAGGCAAGCGTTGTACTTGGTCAAAGTTCATCACTTAACAAACAAAATGAGTATTGACCTCAGGTCAAAGGATCATTACATACTCCACACACTAATAAACAGTATACACTGAAAACAAACGGTTTAATAGTAGGGTATACCAATACTCTCCAAAGTACCCACGTGTCCATCACGGATATCTAATATCTCGTAGTCGTGAGACCTACTACATTCTCTGAGAATGTGATGCAGACCACATGTTAACCTATCGCGTGTCATCAATATCCCATTCTTGATGACCATCGGTTATGGCAATTTTAGAATCATACTATATCATTTATGTCTCACACCATAAATGACAGTCATGATTCAAGGGAACAGTTATAAGAATAATAACAAAACATCAAAATAATTATTCTAATAAATGCATAAACTCAAAAGTCAATCAAAATGTCATAGAATGCGATCAAGAATGAATGTCTCAAACAAAAAGGTTTCTAAGACATACAAACTATAAACTCCCACTGAATCAAGACCAACTACCAACGTGTCTAACACCCAAGCTCTCAAAGTGCTTGTTGTGTCTAACTATACACAACTGTTTGGTTGAAGGATTAACCAAGTTATCATCAGTGGATACTCTATCTAACTTCACATCTCCCTATCTATTATTCTCCAATCAGATTATATCTACAGGGAATATGTTTATTTCTGTTCGTGGCTCTCGGTTCCTTTTGCTAGAGCAACCGCACTTACCGTTGTCACAATACAACGGTATTGCACTGTTGGCACTTGGAACGACACCTAGTTCTTTTACGAACTTTAACAAAGCAACAACCCCTTTTTGGCAGCTTTAGATTTAGCAATATACTCGGCTTTAGTGCTGGAATCGACAGTTCTACTCTGTTTGGAACAATTCCGATTCACTGCACCACCATTTAGAATGAAAACATATCCAGACAAAGACTTGAAGTCATCATGGTCCGTTGGAAGCCAACATCAGTATACCTAGTAAATGATGACTCTAGCTGCCCACCATAGACTTTAAGAAATATTCTTTAGTCCTTCTAAGGTACTTAAGAATAGCCTTGACAGTTCTCCAGTATTCCTTACCGAGATTTTGCTGAAATCTGCTCTTTCACGGATTGCAACATGGAATGATCGGTCCCCATTATCAGTATATCGTCGACATATATGATAAGGAAGACAACATTTCATTCTTACGTTTACTATAAACGCATAGATCCTATTTGCTTCTGACAAAATCAAACAATTTGATAGCTTTGTCAAAACAAATATTCCAACTCCTAGATGCTTGCTTGAGTCCACAAATGAACTTCTTTAACTTGCATACTCCATTCGGTTTTTCTTTGGATACAAAACCTTCAGGCTGTGATATATACACAGTGCCTTCGATTCTCCATTGAGAAACGCGGTTTTAACATCCATTTGCCAAATGTCAAAGTCATAGTATGCAGTTATTGCAAGTAATATCCTAATGAACTTGATGTTAGTGACTGGCGAAAAGGTTTCATCATAGTCAATACTCTTGCGCTGACTGTAACCCTTTGCCACCAACCTAGCCTTGTAGGTTTGTACCTTGCCCACTGCATCTCTCTTCTTCTTGAAGATCCATTTGCAGTCTATGGGACGAGCCCCAACTGGCAAATCAACTAGTTCCCGGACTAGTTGAGGTACATCGAGTCCATTTTAGATGTTAAGGCAGTCAGCCACATTTTCGAAACGGTGCCCGACACCGCTTCGATATAGGTCTTAGATTCGTCGTCTTCTGAATCAACTTCATCATCTTGGTTCTCAACCAATAGATTTAGTCTTTCAGGTGCACGACGATTCCTTTGAGGCCTATTGAGTTGGTTTTGCGTTGGTTCATTCGGTTTATTCTGATCGTGAGTTGGTTTTTAATATTTTAGAATATTCTCAAGAATTTCACTATGATTCTCTTGAGGTGGGACTGATACAATATCTTGTCTTTGATGCATCTTATTGTCTTGAAGTGACCCTCTAAGAGTTGTTTCCCCTCCCAATAGATCGTCAAAACTCCCACTGAGTTCTTGTCCACTCCATTGGACAAGACCTCATCCTCTATGTTATCTTGCGGGTTTGATACAATACCTTGTTTTGATGCATCTCATTGTCTTGAGGTGACCCTCTAAGAGTCATTTCCCCTCCCAATAGATCATCGAAAACTCCCACTGAGTTCTTGTCCACTCCATTGGACAAGATCTCATCCTCTATGTTATTTTTTGTGGTTCTTGAATCTTTTCAAGATCTACCTTGTTGTGACCTTGTTCCACGGAGATATAAATATCTTCAAGAAATGCCACATTCTTGGAACTATCACCTGGTGATCTCCAGGGCAATAGAATTCATATCCTTAGTTTCCTGAGGATATCCACAAAATAACATTTCTCACTTTTAGTCTCCAATTTATCAGTCGTCATCTTCTTAACAAAACAGGACAACCCCAGGTCCCCATATGGTTAAGACTCGACTTCTTGCCACACCATAACTTATATGGTGTTTGCGTTATCGATTTAAGAGGAACTCTATTCAGAACATAACCATCGGTTAGTAAGACATAACCCCAAAGGAATAAGGAAAGACTGGTGAAACTCATCATGGATCGAACCATATCTAATGAAGTTCGATTTCTCCTTTCGGATACTCCATTCATCTGTGGTGTACTCGGAGGTGTCCAGTCTGACCGGATTCCATGTGATTTCAAGTAATCAAGAAAATCTCGGCTTAAGTATTCCCCTCCTCGATCTGATCGGAGAGTCTTAATACTTTTCCAAGTTGATTCTTAACTTCTAACTTAAACTCCTTAAATTTCTCGAAGGCCTCAGATTTGTGTTTCATGAGATACACATATCCATCCCCCTACCTATAAAAGTGTGGGAGTTTCTTACAAAATAATGTATGGACATAAATACCCCTACATCTATAACTACAATTTAAGAATAAACATGTAAATTCTTATATAATTAAGTTGCACTAATTAATTTCAAAACAATAATGTTAGAAAAATAACCTATATGTATCACTATAATAAACTCCCACTAAATTAAAGAAGACATAATAAAAAAAGAAAAGAAAAGAATAACCTATTTATATTTAAGTTTTTGTTACTTTGTCGTTATATGATATATTTATTACTTGTTTAGCTAATTTTTTATAAATGAAATTTTAAGTGAATGGAATTTTATTTAATTTAAGCTTATTTAGTTGTAATTTTTATGACCAATAACTTCTGTATTTTAAATTATGTTTGAACCATGAAGCCTTCTACTAGGTAATTATATGAGAATGTAATATTTCACTACTAACAAAAATATTTTTTTTATTTTATTTAATGATATGGATGATGGCGCTATATCAAAACAGTATGTATACTTAAACTTCAACTTAACGTCTATTCATATCTTCCTAATTCTTAAAATTATGAGTTGCTTCTTACAAATTAATATCATAACTAAAATATCCTTAGATCATAATATAACATATACAAAGAATCAAGTAATTTAATATATATATATATTCGGTAAGATTAAATTGTATTATTAAGATGCCTATCATAAAAATTCTGAATAAAATTTAAAATATATTGAGAAGGGTAAACGAGAGTCCAGTAATTATTTTCTAACTTGATTTTTTTTTTTAATTTAATAAAAGTTAATTTTATATTAAGTTATATATCAAGAGCTTGCAAACTATTTAAGCATATACTTAGATATTTATTTGATGTGATTTTTATCATTTTAAGTCAATGCTTATGAAAAATTAAACATTTTGACATTTTCAATTTTGACGAAGTGATGCAAGTAATAGAGGTAAATTAATATAATAGAGGTAGTTTAAGAATTTTTCGTTGAAATTTATTATTTTAATTGATAATATTTTCATCATTTGTAAGTTAAGGATTAACGGCATTTCCTATATATGTGATTATTAATTAATCATGAGTGTAAATATATTAAAATATGAAAAAGGAAAAAATTATAGACTAAATGAGTTGTGATTTTGTAATTAAGTTTATTCAACATTGGTGTTTGATAAAAAATTATAAGCACACATGACAAATATTTCGATTTGTTAAATTATGTTTATTTTCTTTTTTTTTTAGATGGTTTGATTTAATTACTTACTTATGTCATACACTACAAGAATTTTTGAAATAGACAGCAGATTTTAGCTGTTGTCCAGTTATAAATAAGTCTGTTATTAATAGTGTTGTTGTTAAAAGTACCATTTTTACTACAAGTAAAAACTGTTGTCTGTTCCATGGACAACAACACTTCATATAACAGACATAATCTGTTGTCTTTGTTAATTTTAACTACAGTTTGTATCTGTTGTTTAATCTTAAAACTGTTGTTTTTGTTAGTTTTAGCAACAGTTTTTCCCCGTTGTTTTACAATTTAAATGTTGTTTATTTAGTGTTTATTTTCGAATTTAGCAGCTCCTTTTAGCTGTTGTTTTTTACCCGTTGTTCTTCATTTTAAATCGTGTCTATTTAACAGATAATTTATAAAAAATCATTATAAATTGAAAAATAATTACCCGTCTCTCAAATATGCATTCATAGATCAAAATAAATCTCCCCAATCCAAGATAAAACATGATTATGTAATATCTAAAAATGTGCAATTCATCAAAAAAGATAACAAGTGTACTCCTTGCCACTTTACGCCACAAAATATTAACTAATTTGAATCTAAGACGACTTCTAAAAATGTTTGAAACTCCACAGCAACTTCTTCAAAAGATATGTACCTTCTTTGCCTTCCTGCCAATGAAAATATTATAAACGAGTACGTCAACAAAAGAAAAAATAACAGAAAAGTAATATTATTTAATACAATTGACATACCAGCATAATTCAGTCATCATAGACGTAATCTTGGACACAGTCTGCCCACTCACTACGAACTTCATCAATGTCTGCCACACTGTATTCCGCTTGTTTAAACTATTTAACACAAGAATAAATAATTAATTCCATTTTACGAATGCATAAAAATAACAGAAAAGTAATATTATTTATGTAAAAAATTTCATTAGTTAAAATTACCATCGATCGTAGAGAAACCCGGTCAATGGTTTCAGTTTCTTCAGTGATTTGTCTCATGAAACGCATTACATAGAAACCACACTGAACATCATCGGGTTGGCGAGGACCCTGAGTTAAAAAATGTTAATAGAAATACATGTAAACCAAAATACATATGTAATCATATTTGAAGTAAAGTGCTTACAGGTATTATTTCCCATATTGGCCGTTTTTTTCCCTTTAATACCCTTGGCTTCCTTAAAACTTGTTAATGCTCTTCATACATTCAAAAGTGTTTAAGTCAGAATGTCACTTACTCAATAAATTTTTTAATTGATAAAAAATATCTAGACTTACTTGTCCACAATATATTTCCAATCGGAACTTCGAATTCTATGATTCATAGGATCCATTAAGTAGACAATCTTCTTGTAAGGGTCAATGGCACTGAGAATCCAATGATACCTATACACGTACATTAATGAGAAAATTCCAGCTATAAAATGGGAAATATAAGATTTCGTAATTAGAGAAATAGTTCTTACCCAACATTACTTGGCACCAAGACTAGCTGATTTGGTGATGAACTTATCAGCCTATTTGCTACAAACTGTGCCCTTTTATTCAGTCTTTCAGCCTTTTGGTCTTCAGTCTCTTTCTCATCTTGGAAATATGGGATGCTATTTGGATTCATAAAACAGAATTTGTCTTCTATGCCCTTTTCTTTCATCTTTCTAAAAAGATGCCTAGTATTTCAAGAAACATACAAGGTTAGTATAAATAATCAATGAAAACTCGAGGAAGCAAAGAATACTTAAAATTCAAGGATTACCATATGTAGACAACTATACAATTGCATGTGACTGGTTGAAACTTGTAGACAAAACAGATATCCTCTAGTTGCACATGAATCGTAAAGTCCACCTCAAACACGTCATAATCAAGTGGGACAATACCATCATTTACTCCCGTGATTTTTAGCATACCCCTTCTCCTTTCTTCTATAAACTTATCCTGTGATGCATAAACAAAGAAGCAAAAAGCAATAAAAAAACCAAAAACCAATAGTCAGTATGTATACCAATTCCCAATTCTTTTGCTATAGGATTATAGAGCAATTAACATAAAATATGTGCTTACAATTTTCTTCACTGTTTCTTTAAGTTTTTTGTCTTTAGAATCAATTTCCCCTTTTTTGTTCATGCGTGCCCTCTTATATAGAATAGCTCTGTTTATTTCATCATCGGAACACAATTCATCAGCCTGCCAAATAAGAGAGAGAGAGAGAGACAGAGAGAGAGGGATGTTAATTATGGTAACTGTAAAATATTGTTTGAAGATAATGAATTCATAGTGAAAATATAATTTCAATGCTTACTATTTCTTCAGCTAAGCCTGAATAACCCTTGCGAGCAAGTCTATGGGGGTGCTTGACTGCTTTTCTCTTCAGTTTCTATTCCTCGCTCCGTTTCTAGGATGTAGAAATAAGTAAATGATACATGCTAGTTTTACATGTATATTAGGTCAATCAAAGGTCGTAATATGGGACATATGCATGTGTATTTGGGCGAAAAGTGATTAAAATCCATCTTTTGAGCTAGATGACGTGTTTCTGCTTGTTTTAGTGTTATTCAGGTATAAAAAGGCCAAAAAGTCCGTTTGGGCAAGGTTCGGATGGAAAACGAGCAAGAAAAGTCGGAAATAGCAAAGAGATGTTGAAGCATGATCAGAAAGTCTGACTCGGTCGAGTTGTTTAGAAACTCGGTCGAGGGAGAAATGAAGAGCAAAACGTGAAATTGGTCAGAAACTCCAACTCGGTCGAGGGGGATTTTGCCTCGGTCGAGTTGACCCAACTCGGTCGAGGCCGATTCTGACTCGGTCGAGTTGGAGTTTCTGACCAATTTCACGTTTTGCTCTTCATTTCTCCCTCGACCGAGTTTCTAAACAACTCGACCGAGTCAGACTTTCTGATCATGCTTCAACATCTCTTTGCTATTTCCGACTTTTCTTGCTCGTTTTCCATCCCGGATAAGACTTCATACAAACATACCATCACTCATAAACATCTAAACTAACTAACAATGTAATGCACAATGAATTGTTGGCTGGACTCATAAGGATTTTAGAAGTATTCTTACCATGAACTCTTGAGACATGCGGCTGATCACAAAAGATGACCAATCAAAAATTGCATAATGTTGCAGAAAGACTCTCCCTCCAAGTTCTGGCAGGACAATTTTCCCAGGATATCTGGAAGTAGATTATATATGGGGTTTGATCCTACAACATAAATAAAATATTTCAATTATTCTTCATCAGTTAGATATACGAGTCAAAATAATCAGAGTTTATGGTAGATCAACCTTTTTTTGATAGCTCATGAAAAAACAGTCTAGCTAAATTTGAAATCCTCTCGTCTTCATCTTCTATCCGTATGGTCATTTCATTTATATAGCCTTTTACCTGAATAGTTAGTGGTCAAGATCAATACATACATCAAACTGAAGGAATAGAAAAGGGGGAGACCAGTCAGTTCCTCAAACCTTCATCATGTCATTCAATATAAGGTGAGACAGAACCAAAACAACATTTTTTCGGACAGATGCTGATTGGTCGCGAAGGCGTGCATACATATTTTCTGTCCATGGCTCTAATAGGTTTGGAAAGCGAACAGCCAGATCTCCAAGAGCTATGGTGCAATTTGAACGAACAGTTTCTGATGGTGCATTCTCCACAACAGTGAAAAGCAGTTGGAGATTTGACTCACTAAGAAGTAAAAAAGATAAGATAAATTGGAGATGCATCTGCATATTTCACACTTGCACTTTCTTTTAACTGATGCTCCAAGGATGCATCTGCCTGGTGTGGCAGATAGCATCAAGCATATTGCCTCAATATCCAACATATTAAGAAGTGCGAAAAATTTATATCAACATGAATGAGCGATCAGAGAAATCACCTTCTGCATTAAGCTAAAGTTTCTACATAATTTAGATAAAAAAGGTGCGCAGTGCCCAATCAAGTTCTCTCCAGCTCTTCCACCAGAAACAATTTCCTTCTCTGCTCTTTCAGCAAGGCTATCAAGCATTGCATCCTCAGAACCCGTAAGGCCTAATTCTGAATTGATGCCCGCATTGTACTGATGATGACCATGATGAGGCATTACCAGTGGTAGCATCTTTCAGAGACAGTCTTCTGATCCATCAATTTGGAATTGCCTACATCTCATTAGCAAAAGAATAGTATTCTCCACATCACTCGAAGACGATGAAGCCATTAATTGAACCAGGGTAGGCATAATGGAAGACATACACTTTGAGAATCTCAAGCCAGCCTCCAATGAAGCGACCAAGGTCCGAGTTTGCTCTATATTCCCCACATCTGGTACAGAATTATCGACCTGAAGTGTCTCATCATCCACATTGGCCAAGCTATCGCTCAAACTATCCTGATTCTTTGAGGCTACTTCAATCTCTTCATCTTCAATCCCACTATCTCCAACAGAAACTTCATTATCTGACTGCAATCTATCTGAGTTTTCAGGGGCACATTTTGGTGCAAGCTCATTCAACTTCTTCTTGTACTGCTCTAAGGTTGCCTCAAAAGAAGCTGCTCGAAGTTGCGGCCCAAAAGGGTTGTGCTGTAGCATCATGATAAGTAGATTAAGTGCTGATTTTCTGACTATTGCACTCTTATCTTCCAGTCTCCCAGAAGCCACTGCAACAACCTCATTCCACAAACCAATTGAAACAGAATGCTCCTCACATAGTTCAGACCAGACCTGAAGAACTCGACTCCTAGTATAAGCTGAGACATCACGACAGCGCTCCAACAAGATTTCCAACATAGCTTGTTTCGTCCGAAGACGTATAGATGTTGAACTAGCTTCACCTTCAACATCACTAAAGGCCTTTGCAATTAATTTACCCAACACCCCAACTAGTGCATTCCTTATCTTGTAAGACTCCCCACCAAAATGTGGGACCAATAAGCCAATGTTAGTTGAAAGAAGCTTTGGCAACCGATCAGCTAGCTCTACCAGAAACCGCCCAATATTTTCTGCCCCAGCAGTGTCTTTAACATAGTCTTTTGGATTCGCCCTCCCAATTTCCCTGATGAGGGAAGTAGCCATGGTTCCATCAGAATATTTCTTTTCAGCTCCAGCAACAGCATCAGCCAACGGGGTAACAACAAAATCATATTTATGAATCAGGTGCAAAATAGAAGCACATGATTGTGCTATGTAGTGGTACTTAGTTGCACAGATCCCAATTATACGGCATAAAGCATCTTTGGCATCAGAATCTTTTAACAGCAATGGATTCTCAAACATGAAGAATGCATTTCTACAAGAAGCCATGTCTCAAATCAGATGTCGTTATCACTAAGTAATTCTGAAACTAAACCGAAGTTGCTTTTTCACTTACTTGACAATGAAGGACAAGTAATTTTCATCTGCGTCTGAACCGAAGAGAAACGAGAGGTCTATCTCTAATGAATTAGCAATTAAATTCATTATTCTTCGCCTCTGAGACTCCCAATTCCATGAATAATAGACTGTTTCTTCCTACTAGAAGCCACCACCTACACCATTAAAACAGAATTAGCAAAGCCTGTTCCATCACCAGAATATCTGTTTACCTAATTCAAAAGAAACAGTAAATCTCATAAATAAATGCTACTGTTAATGCTATGCAAGCAAGTAAGAGAGTTACAGGCATGCTTCACAAGGACTTTGCTAAGTTGCATATTCGATTGAAAGGTATCCACAATGCTAAGCTATCAACCAAAAATAAGATAAGATAGTCTCAATTAAAACGAGCAAAAATAGTACGCATTGTAAAACTCACATAATGCATCAAGATATGCATTTCCACCATAAGCTCTGAATGCATTGCACAGAGCCAGAAAGCACAAATTTTTTATCGATGCTTCTGAATAACCACTTACGCAAATTCTTGTAACTAATTCGCTGAAAAAATATGGATATACAGAAGACAGATTAAAAAGACGAACTAAAAGCAAGTCCGAAAAATATACCAAGACCAAAATGGGAAATACACCGACATGTAGTAAACAGGAAAAAAAGAAATATCAAGGCTTAACGAAATATATAGACACGAGAGAGAAGAGAGAGAGAGAGAGATCGAATAAGACTAAAATCAAAGCCATGTTATCACAACCAAGAGCAAGAAGAATATAATTTTTAATGCCATAATTTTACGCCTCCAATGAGCAAAACCTTGTTAATTGAGACTAAAAGTGGGAAAGTGAGTACCTGAAATGGCCAATTGTGATAAAGTCACTTCTTCTCCTTCATTTTCCCCACGTGTACTGCTTTCAATAGTCTACAAGATGAATAAGGCATTAAAGATGACGGATTGGAGTGTTAATCTGAAGCCAAAATAACTCATCAGCAATTCAGACAACGGAGATTCGGATCTTATCAATTGAACATTGCATTTTTGTCTTGCATTTGTAGTAACACTACGTGTGCGTGTGTCTGTTGGTAGAAGACGATACCACACCTCGACCGTGATTCCAATTTTGAGATGGCTTCCTACATAGAAGGGAAGTTATTCTTGAAGGATGACCACAACATCTTTCGGAAATTATCAACAGGTTGTCAAAAGTAAGGGAATTTGAACAGATATCTGATCAAAATACAATCATAGTGGAACCTAAGATGCAGGTGTGATCCTCATATCCAACATGCAATAAATAACAATATACTTTATTGAGATAATGATTACACATTTGCAAACACCCATCTTATAATGAGATGTAGCTATGTTATAACCCAATAAGCAGGCATTACATGGAGGCCTTACGTAAAACAGAATATCATGATAATACTTCCAAACAGAACTCTTTTCATTATGAAATGTACTTTTGAGGTAAATAGTACGTAATCTGTATCCTGCTCAGCAGCCACACAATATGGAATTAAATGAGAATGATTCAGATTGGAATGACACGTCTACAGAGTTTTAGCATATTTTGATAGCATTATGGGAGAAAGGTGATAAGTTTTTCATATATATGGGTAGACGAGAATGGTTTGCTTGTTTAGATTCCAACTAGGGGACAATAATTCAGGATGTTATATTTTTCTTAAAAAAAATGTAAAAGCTAAAGTATACTGATTCGACCTTGTCTTCAAGCAAAAACCTCCGAAGAACTCTATAAGCAAACCTGACAAACGATGAGTCATTAGTAAATGCAAAACACTAGGTTACTAATCACATCAAAAGACTTTAAGCAGACAACTAAATTCTCAAAAAGCATTTCAGGAACATAACTGAAGTACAGTATTACTTCATTGAGACCACCTGTAAGGTGCTTTTACCAAGGTAATAAACTTTGATATTTAATGCAATTCACGTGTTAGAACTCATAGACTTTTTTCCTCCCTGGTGCAAGGGGACAAAGCCCGCACATAACTCTTGCCTAAGAACTTTTCACTTCAGTCCCCACATAATGAATGAATTATACACAAGTAAAATAATTTTTAAGCACTCACGATGGTGAGTAATGGGCCTTCCACACTCAAGATGTACAGTAACACAGTTCTCCATTGAAGTCAGTAGCTATCGAGTCTTGATCTCCGTATAGCCCTGTATAACACAAAAACAGTGACTTGTCTCGACTACCAAATTCTAACAGTGTTCCCGCCCAAAAAACCAGTAAGAGAAGTAATGACGTATACCGCAGCCTTGGTCAGTGCTTTAGCAAGTAGGTCTGTTGGGGATAAATCAGATGAGTTCAGTAGCTCTTCGGCAGCGGCCTTGAATACAGGAATGACACTGCAGATATTTAGCAGAACAAGAATTTTAGGGTACTAATATCTGACTAAGACAGGCATAAATAAGAACAAAAATTCTACCTATCAGAAATCTCATTAATTTTTCCTGCAGCTTCAGCACCAACAACTTTAGCTACATCAGATGGTTGTGGAGCAGATATATGTTCGAATTTAACACCTGATTCTCTTTCTATCCTAGAGAAATTTGACTTCCTTGGGTCATAAAGCATTACAGCAACACCACTTCTCCCTAATATAAGCATCAAAATGATATCTATCAATTGAACTCCATAAATCACTGACAAACATATAATCAAAAAAAAAAAAAACCTAACATTGTCAATTTACCTGCTCTTCCTATTCTTCCAGACCGATGAATGTATGCCTCTACATCACGGGGAGGCTCATACTAAAGCATAACAGGTGTTTTCAGTAAAAGTCATGGCATGAATCCATATTAACAAAACAAGCAGAAAAAAAAAAAAAGATTAGAATAGTTCATTGATATGAACAGACCTGAATTATTAACTGGACATCATCAATATCCAAACCTCGTGCTGCTACATTTGTAACAACAAGTGTGGAAAACTTGCCTGATCTGAATCCAGAAAGCGTAACCTAAAAACATCGAAGGAATAACTATTAAAGGATGTCTATACATGGGATGTGAAGATTCTTTTATTAATTAAGTTCACTCTTACTTCACGTGTAGCCTGTTGTATGTCCCATGCAATGCTCGTGCTCCTGGAAGTACTCCAGCAAGTGTCGAAGCACAGTCCTTCGTCTCAGTGAAAATAATAGTTCGGCCTCCACTGGGGCAATAAAGAAAGGATCGAGTGAGTGAGGAATAGCAAGAGAAGACAATATAAAGGCTTCCCTAAAATAACATAACTGAAATTATTCATGCATTGCGAGGCCAGGGAAAAAAACCAACCTACTATAGCAGCTAATGATATCAGGGATAAGCTGAGTTCTGGCATTAGCAGTGCAAGGAAGAACAATATGCCTCACATTGGTGCTCGCCTTCATTTTCTCATTACCAACAAGGTCAGCAGTTTTCTTATCTGGTTTTAAGAATTTGGCAGATATCTGGAATCACCAAAAGGAAGTATTATTAGAGAAAAAAGGGATGACCTTCAATCAGGAGCAAAACAATTAAGACAATCACCAAACCCAGAAAACGTAGTGTTTGAACTTTGCTAGCATCCTCCACCTTACCTTCAAAATACAGTAATGGAAAAACTTAGCGGAAGTACCCAATATGAATTTATTTATCACTCAACCTCTAACAAAAACAAAAACAAGGGATCATATTTATACATCCATCGTGAATGCAAACAATTTGATGAATCATTATTAGAAAAGAGAAATATAAAGAATTAGATGACTAATTTATTATGAAATTTCGATCAATACTACATTACATACCTAGAATAAGTTCAACATCTTCGACAAAACCCATCCTCAGCATTTCATCAGCCTCATCAAGTACACGGAACTTCAGAGCTCTAAAATCGAGACTTCCCCTTTTATCTCCTCGGAGTTTCCATCTCCAGCGAGCATATTTATCTCGTTTACAAATTCGTTCAAGGATCGGACCTAGGTTTATGCCTGAGGAGTAAAATTAACCCCGATTTCCCTGTGCTTTCGACATGGATGTCGCGTATGCAGATCGCGACAGATGTAGCTCACGGACTTGATTACATACATAACACCGCCGGATTAAGCATCGATATGGTCCACAAACATGTGAAGAGCAGCGGCATTATCGTGACAGAGCCGTCGTTCAATGCAAAGATTTGCCACTTCGGCGCGGCGGAGCTCTGCGGCGAGACGGGGGAGGAGGTTGTAGGGAACGAGAGATTCATGGAAGAGGAGGAGAGAGAATGGAAGAAGCCCGCGCTCTTGCGCGCTTTTCAGATTTGGGCTTTTGGGTGGATAACTGATTTGGGTCAATCATTTAATGGGTTTTATGAAATAGTGAATTATCCAATGAACTATTAGATTTGGGCTTTTGTGTGGATATCTGATTTGGGCTTAGTGAAATAGCCAATCATACAATGGGCTTTATGACATAGTGAATTGTTAAAAGTGATGATGGAGCCTCAAAAATTTAATCGGGTCGGACCGAACAAAAATTTAATCGGACCTAAAATTAGTTGGCCCGTCCTGTCTTATTGCCGTATAATATATTAAGATTATCGGGTCGGCCCGATAATTTCAATGAAGACTTTATTAAAATAAAATGCAATATATAAAATAAAATGCAATCTATAAAATAAAATCATAATTATTATTTTATTTCAAATATATTATCAATTATTAAAATTGCATTGAAGACTTTATTAAAATAAAATTTTACAACATAATAAAAGTATTGTAAATAAAAATGTCTTTTTCCAACTGTTTTTAAAAAATGTTGACAATAATGTTGTCTATTGGAGCAATGTATTTCCAATAGACAACAAATTTGGGCAACTGTCATTAAAAATGTTGTCTATCTGTGGAAAAGGGCGCTAAAAGATGACATATGTTGAAAACTGTTGTAAAATTGTTGTCTATTAGCCTGTGTTGTCGCTAATAGACAACAGATTGCCGTAAAATTGTTGTTAATTCATGAATAGACAACACTGCTGGAAAAAACTGTTGTCTTTTAACTGTTGTCTATTTATGAAATTGTTGTAGTGATATCTTATAATGAAAAATTTATAAAAGAATTTCTTGTGAAGGGAAAAAAAAGTAAAAGAAATAGTGTCCCTGATATAAAATCAATCTAAACTAGAAAAAGAATCTCTCTCTCTCTCTCTCTCTCAAATTTGCAAATTTGCAAAGGAAAAGGAACGAGAAACAACAAAAATAATTTTGTTATTACTTTAAAGAAAAAGTGAAAAGATTCACAATAGAAATACTTATGTCTATAAGTAGGTCTCCAGGAACCACCATGAACCATTCATAGAAAAATTAACCACTTGAAATTATTACATAAATATATATCTTTATGGCTTATTAGCTTTGACAACTAAAATTAATGGGTAAAATTTAAAATTTAGTCCTCTAATTATAAAGCTCACTAACCTTTGTGGTTATGTGCATTTTGTCAATTTTACAAGAAATCATCTAAGATGGATTTTTTTTTTTTTCTTTTTAAATGAATATCCAAGAAAACATAAAGTGAGACCTTACACAAAAACTATTTTGTGTTGATGAAAAAAAATACAGTATCAGAAGTATTCTAAACATATTTAATTATCCAATCAGTTCTTAAGTTAGAACACCAAATAAATATTTTCTAGCCTATTTGATCAATATATTAAAAAATAAAATCTTGAAATTCATGAGTACATTGTGTAACGCAATGAACATAGAGAACTAGAAGTCTAAATAAAAGACAAAAATAAAAAGAGAACAAAAAAAAAAAATAATCCATGCATACACAAAAATAAGATCATTTACGCAACATGATCATATATCAATAAGGAAACAATTCTTTAGTATTGATGTTTTTTAAAAGAAAGTGGCCCTGATTTTGAAAAAAAAATCTAAACTTAGGATAAATATATGTCCATATATATGTATGTTTAAAAGAAAGATAAAATAAAATAATAAAGCTTCACGCAACATTAAATATAATTAATTTCAAAATAAAGGAATATATAAAACAAAAAATATTTTGATTTACGATTATGGTTTTTAAGCATGTACGTTCGGATAAAAGGTTTACTTCAAAAATTATCTTCATATTTGCATAGTGGAAGAAGAAATAATAAAAATAATTTTGCTATTACTTTTAATAATAGTGAAAAGATCACAATAGAAGCAAGTCTTCAAGAACCATTCAAAGATTTTAGAAGGTCCTAAGTTTAAGTATACAAAAATTAATCACTTAAAAGGTATTACATAATTATGTATCTTTGTGGCTTATTAGCTAAATAGGTAGTATTATAAATAAAGAATCTTTGTGGCTTATTAGCTTTGCCATCTAAAATTATTAGGTGAAATTTCAAGCTTTAGTCCTGTAACTATAAAGCCCGCCAACTTTTGTGGTTATGTGCATTTGATCACTTTTACTTTAAATCATTGACAGCATCCACCAAAGATAGAATTTTTTCAAAAAACAACAAATATCCAACAAAACATAACGGAAGACCTTACACATATAATGTGAAAATAAATATCGAGCAAAACCTCTTTTGTATTGATGGGAAAAAAAATACTGAAAGTATTCTAAGTATATTTAATCATCTAATTAATTCTTTAAACATAGAACACAAAGAACTTTTCTAACCTATTTAATCAAAGTATCAACAAATATAATTATGAAAATTCATGCATACGATATGCAACACAATGAACTTTAAGAATAAAGAGAATAATTTATGCATACAACATAATAAGACCATTTAAGCAACATTGTCATAAATCAAGTAAAAATTTCTTTTATGTTGGTGTTTTCTTTTTCTTTTCTTTTCTTTTTTCGTAAAAGAATTTTCGACTCTAAGTTTATTTTATTTTAAAAAAAAAATTCATGATACACCTTAGCTTTTTAGCCAAATCGATTTGAATTAGATTATGATATATTTTCTTTTATAATTCACGTGTGCCACGTGCAACGCACGTGAGATTTACTAGTACTTGAAAAATCATTAGTGAAAGTTATGAAGTATGAATATTCGCCT
This sequence comes from Ajuga chamaepitys, assembly GCA_958295605.1. Taxonomy (NCBI): domain Eukaryota; kingdom Viridiplantae; phylum Streptophyta; class Magnoliopsida; order Lamiales; family Lamiaceae; genus Ajuga; species Ajuga chamaepitys. Next base: position 5,747,061 of record OY282501.1, read on the forward strand.
ATTGCTTAAGTTGGAACGGTCCACACACCGCTGTGCGGACCAACTCGAGCACAACCTTGGCACGTAACCTTTTTCCCAGAAAGTGGTTAACTTGTTATCTTTCCTTTGAGACAAGATTCGCAAGCACCATATGATTCGAAATCAAATGATGTGAGATAGTCTAACTTTCTCAATCTTGCTATTCTTTTCTCATTGATATAACCAAGTCTACAGTGCCACAGGTAGGTTTTATTATTCGTATTACTTAGCTCAGGCTGTTTGTTCTTGTACATTGAGAATATTTTGTTCACATTCAAGTATATATATTCCATTCAAAAGAAAGACACTTCCTTAAAACAATCCATTAAGCAAAACAAGTATCTACTATTTGCGAAATAGAAAGAAAAAGTCATAAATGTCTAATATTCGAATGGAAATAATATTCTTTGAAATCTAAAGAACAAAATATCAATTATATAAATCTAATTTATATCCCGAAGGAAGATCTAATCTAATCTACTTTCAACGTACAAAATAAACTACTTAAGCTCTCATCCAATGCACCATGTGCTTTGAACTTCGGGCAGTCTCTCTTCCAGTGCCCCTTCTCATTGCAGAACAGACACTCATCCTTTGGTATTCTCGGCTTCTTTTGAACCCCTCCACTCTTAGGCATCAAGGCCGCATCCTTAGATGCTTTCTTCCTCTTCTTCTGCTTATTCTTCTGTTTGGAAGATCTCACAGAAGAGCTCACCATGAGCACAGAGTTGCCTTTAGAAGTAGATGATTCGTAGGTCTTGAGCATGTTGTGAAGCTCTGGCAGTGTTGCCTTCGTGTTGCTCATGTTGAAATTCACTATGAAGTTTTCAAATGAACTTGGAAGAGACTGCAAAATCAGATTTATTGAGACACTTGAGGGTAGCTTCGTTCTAATCGATTCCAACCTCTCAATCAATCCGATCATCTTCAGTATATGTTCAGAAACCTGGCCCCCATCATGAAGCTTACACTTGAGGAGATCTCTGAGTAACTCATACTCCATGGTCTGAGCTTCAGAAGCGTACAGACTCTCCAAGTGTTTCAACATCTCATAAGGGAACATGCTCCAATGTTGCCTATGCAGTTCAATACTCATAGAGGACAACATTAAGCATTGAGCCAATGTGGCATCCTCAACATGTTTCTTATGAGCTTCTTCGTCAAACGTAGCGTACTCATGAGAATTCTTGTCAGGGATGACACTGATTGGTTTGTCCAAGACATACTCAATCTCGTCTTGCCTTAGCACCAATCGCAAACAACGGAGCCAATCCGTAAAGTTTGACCCAGTCAACTTGTTTGTTTCCATCAAACATTTATAAGCCAAAAACGACATTTTATCTGACGAGAAAATAATAAAATGGGAAAATAAATCATAATAAAGGAAACAAAGATCACATTCGTATCACTAATCAAAACAAGAGTTTATTGTAATGATTAGCTCCCACTAATTTTAACATATTTTGCGCCCCCAAACACAAAATAGGATTTATAACAATTATAAATCTTAGTGGTCCAAGATCCAAGTTTATATTACTGTAGCATCTGCTTTGGCTGATGACTACAATAATATCACTAGGTAGGCCTCTAAGCCAATTGCAACAATAATTTGCAATTCTTGGTTTATTAATCCAATTAATATTGCGTCCTCAAACTATATTGGTCGCTTTGGCGTCTCAAAATAATTTAAGCAAGTCAATTCCATCACACGATGTCAACTATACATCTATGAATGAGTCCGAGTCTTGTCGATTTAGACTAAACACTTTGGTGTAAAACTCGTGGTCGAAAAGATTAGGAATTTCAAGAAATTATGATGGACGACGCATTTTGTTTCTAAATAAGACTTGGTTTTATTGGGGATTTTATATGTGATACTAATTGTTAAATTTAATATCTAATATTAAATTAAACGCAATTACTGGGTGCCGCCTACCCAGGCATAAGAATGCGGACCACACATATTGGGCGCCGCCTACCCATACCTATTTTCGCGGACTACATGTATTGGGCGCCGCCTACCCAAACATCAAAGCGGTCTTAAATTACTATAATTTAAATTGAATAAGCATAAAATCAAATAATAGCTTATCACATAATATCAAATAAATGCTCAACGAATAAAATTATTAATCCAATTAAAATTTTATTCTTTAATTAAATGTGGATTAAAATTAAATATATTAATTCCAAATTAATATATACATATACTTTTAATATTAATTCTAAATTAATATAAAATATATAAGTCTAGTATTATTCTTTCAAAAATAATAATACTATAAAATTTATTAATCTAATTAATGAATTAATATTAGTTAATTAGATAAATATATTAATTCCAAATTAATATAAGTAGACTTTAATGTTAATTCCAAATTAACATAAATGTATAAGTCTATTATTATTATTTCAAAAACAATAATAATAAGATTCATTAATCTAATTAACTAATTAATATGTAATTGAAATTTTCGAATTTGTTTAATTAATAAATCTAATTTGATTAATTAAATAAAATCAATTTTTTTTTTTTAAACAGCCCAGCTTATATGAAATGGCCCAGCAAATAAACATCTGGCATATTTTATTAAAATCAGCTCAACTAAAGTTGGTCCAGTCCAATTATTTCAACCCAGCAGAATTAATTAAAACAACCCAATTTATTTTGGCCCATTTAATAAAACTGTAGTCCAGCCCATAGTCCAACCCAAAGTTCAGGCCCAACTCAGCAGTTGGACAGCCCAGCACCCTGGCCCAGTTGCTCACCGGCCCACAACCCGAAAACCTTTTATGATTTGGGCTGAGTATTGGCCTCCGCCACCTGCGCTACAGCCGCCGTCACCGGCGGCCGACCGACGAACCGTCGGTCGTCAATAGCACCAGAGCCGCGCAGCACGTCGGTCGTCGCAGCCGCCGCGTCGCGCAACTGCAGCAACGCCGTTCGCGATTTGCACAGCAGCGCCACAACAACCGAGTCGCATTCGTCGTCGCTGAAGGTCGATCGCCGTTGCCACAGCTCGCTCGCTCGCTTGTGCAGCAGCAACCCTGGTCCCTCCCTCCGCCGCGCGCCTCGTGCAGTCGCAGCGGCAAACGCCCTCGCCGCTGCTGCCGCTCCGGCAGACGGACAGTAGGTCCAATTTGCTTTCAACGAGAATTGGGTTTTCTATGACCAGTTTCAAATTAAACAGTTCTATTCAATTAGTTTTGGTTACAAAACTCATCAGTTTCGTAAACTATGCAAAAACCTAATTTTGCAAAACCAGTTCTCCAAAATTAATTTCCAAAACTTGCGAATTTCAATTATTAAAATATTTAATCCACAATTAATTTAAATCAAAACAATTATAAATTGAGCCCCGGGCACTAATACCACTATTAGGAATTCTCGACTACATCTAATGTACGCAGCGATATAATAAATCGAGAATTAAGATCATGATTTATAACTGAATTAATCGTTGAGCATTGATTACGCTAAAGTTAGAACAACTTACTTGTTGCGTAATTGATCGGACTGAATTGCGCGATTGATTCACCACATCAGGTATCCACGCGTATATATTGTCCGCCGCAGGAACTATCCTCGGTGCAATTATTCGATAAGTGATCGCTAGGAAATCACTTATCAAATTCTATAGTGCCTCCAATTTTTATCTGATAAAAACCCTTCATTCTCTACTATAGAGAATATGTATATATAGTACCATATAACCCTAGGTTTATGGGCCTAATATCCATGTCCACTTAATTAATTAATTAGTCTGACTTATTAATTAATAAAGCCCACATATCCTAATCTAGTCCATATCTTTCATCTAAATGAGTCCAAAAATCATGCACAAATCATGTTTATCACTGAAAAATGATAAGCGGCGCCCGATCATACCCCTAAAATATGCTATGATCACGTGTTGTTGAATATAAAATAGCTGTAAAAAATACACTTAGATATGTGGAAACATTAGTTTACCTTTTTTAGTAATTGCAATAACTATATGCGATGACATGTCCGTAGAGCTCGACTAAAATAGATCACGTGTTGTTGAATATAAAATAGCTGTAAAAAATATATATGCGACGACATATTGTCACAGCAATAATTTTTGGCACCAAATTTAGACGTGGCAATTTGAGTCGTTTATCCCTACCCGAGCCTATTGGGTCAATGACATGTTAGGCTTGGTCGAGGACTATTGGCCCATGGGGACGGGCTTGGTGGACCTGACAAACTTTGTGTTATGATTCCTATAGTCCAGTTTGTCTAAAATATCGACTAATCGGACATTTTTTAGGAACGCACAAAGATGTCATTTCCACATTAGTTTACCTTTTTAATAGTTGCAATAATTTTATGCGACGACATATCGGTATTTTTCGATTAACATAGACCTTGTACTGTCAGAAACATATATACGACGACATGTTGTCGTCGCAATAAGTTTTGTTACCAAATTTAAACGTGGAATTTCGGGCCGCTCGTTGAGATCCGAAGCCATCGGGTAAACGACATATCAAGCTAGGTCGGTCCATCCGACTTGCCCAACCATTTCCTTAAAATACACTTAGATATGTGGAAACACTCTACCGAGCCATTAATCTAATTGGATCGGATCTGTTGGACTCGATAATAACTCATATCAATATTTCTATGATCCATCTCACCTTATGATAGGTGAATAATTTATTATTTGCGCGTTTCTTTTTTAGGGTCAACAAAAAGCGAGTGTAGATCATTCAACAAAAAGAAAGCGTCAAGAGAGATATGTGATTGACGCAATTCGGAAAGTCACATTCGAACTTTTCGAACCTCAAAATGGAGGTGAAGACTTTATTCTTAAAATGCATCAGGTATGTCGCCTTGATATTTAGGATTTCTATTTCTATAACTAGATGAGGATCATGCACACATTTTAAATGTGCAACTTCCCTAAAAAACATTTTTTAGAAAACTATTGAAAAGGCTTTATAATGAACATTTTTTACATGATTTGGATTATTCACATTTAAGACATGATTTTTCTTTTTTTTTTTTTTAAGTAAAGTTGTAAAACCTTTTATGCAAATATGCATCAATTTCTATTGAATCGAGATTGAAAATATGCTTCATTTTTATTTAAATTAAGTTTTCTAAATAACTATATAAATCAATTAAATGTGCAACTTCCCTAAAAAATAAAATTAAATGTGCAACTTATGTGCAGTATTTAATGTGCAATTTTTAATATATAATTTTTTTATTATATAATGATTCACTTAAAAATAAAAATAAAATAAAGATACACCTTTTTTAAAAGAATATGGATATACTTTTCCTGAAAAAAGAATACATTCTAACCAAAAAAAATAAAAATAAAATAGATATACACTTTTTAAACCGGTATAAATAAAAATAAAACAAAGATACACAGTTTAAACCATATAAATACACACTTTTAAATACTTAGTTCATAGTAAGATTATTGTAGTCTATTAATATTACCTAATTCATGTAATACAAATTGAAACAGGAGAAAATAACTCGTCTCAACTATTCCTAAATTACAAGAAGCAAAGGTTGGTTGCGAAAATTAAAAAGCTCTTGCCCCAACCTCAAAACATTGTCCCAAAGGATGAAGTGGGAGCGACACTTATCCAATCACAATACAACTTAACTCTGCAAGAGCGACTTGGGGGTTGGACAGTGCAAAAGAGAAAGCGTAACACTACAAATACATACGATAAGGTATGTGTTATTTAAATCTTGAAGAGAAATTCAAAATTATTATTTTAATTCTAACTTTTTTTGTAACAGTACTACATGCACGAGAAGGTTAATGACTGCTTCCGATCTTTAAATGAGGTTGCAGTTTTTATAGTATATAACTGTAGGAAAGAGGATATAGTAGGAAAAAATATTAACATTCGACAAGAAATAGAACATGAAATCGAAGCCGATCCACCAGGAGAGCTAGAACGATTGAAGGAAGATGAGCAGGAAATTTTTTCCTTTGTTCTAAACAACCCTCTCACAGAGCTGTAACAATTTAGCTTTAGGCTTGTTTTTTTTTTCAATTGTATGTTAATATATTTTATTAAAAATAATTAATGTATATTTTATTTTTCAACTGCTTCTTATTTTATGAATTCACCAAAATAATGATTGATGTACTTAAATTAAACTAAAGACAAGCTTTGATTAGTGTTTCAATCTACACATAGCAACCTTTTTTTATATTAAACAATTTTAAAGAGAAACTTTGTCTTATCCAAATTCTTTATAATAATATGTATATAACCAAACAAAAAAAAAAAAAGAAAATTCAGTGTGCAACCTAAGTGCAACTTGTGAATGTAAAACTAGCGTGCAATTTGTATCTGTATAACTCATGTAAAAAGAGGGACTTACTGTGCAGTCACCGATCCAATCCGGAAAAAAGTTGGCGGGTCAGATTTCCCCCCTCTCTTTTCGTTATTCTAAATGAAACACATATCAGAATGGGCCAAATAATAGATTTGTTTATTAGCCTAGCGACGCTAACTCTTTTTTTAGAGTGCAAGGTCAATGGTTCGAACCATGTTGATTTTTCAAAGAGTAATATTTTTGTATTGACAATTTTGGTAAAAATAAGTACTCCCTCTGTCCCACTTAACTTTGCTTATTTGTCTTTTCGGTCCGTCCGAATTAAACTTGCAACCCCAAAAAAGGAAACAAAAGTCAAACAATAAAACCCTCAAAATGATCACATAATTATAGGAATGCCATTGATTAACAAAACTAAAAACCTAAATTATGTTAACATAACTAAACTAAACATAATTAACCTACCACACTTAAACAGGCTAATTAAACTACAGCCCCCCTCACTACACCCTTTACCTTGACCTAGAATCATTTCACAGATTCAAGACACCCCACTCACACTCCCAATTCTCTATCATCTCCCTCTCTCTGTTCACGCCGCTCTTCTAGATCTTCCTCAGATCTGGAAACCCACTCAGATATGTTCCAGATCTTACTTCCTCTATCATCCTTTGTTCTTTTTTTGGTTCTGTCATGGATCAATCTTCACCCGGTTTCGATGACAGCTATGTTTTTTTTATTCCGAGGAATCGTTTGTGGCAGAAACGGTGTTTGATAGTGGTGAATCTCCTATATCCGAGGCTGTGGAAGCTCTCCCGGTGGGGATCAAAGTTTTCGCCTCTTGACGGTAGGTGGTTCAGTTCATCGAAGTTGCAAAGACACTTCTTTGCTTGCCTTGTCGTTTGGTTTCCGTCGATTGGAAGGTTAAAGTACTGTCACCCATTTTTCTGTGAATTTTTTTGGGGGAAAATCCATTTTTATGTGCTGAAATTATGATATCGTGGCAGATCTATATATATTCTGTCTTTTGGTGAACAAACCCTAGATCAATGGTTTTGTAATTCTGTCTTTTGAAGAGCAAAGCCTAGATCTATGTTTTAGTAATTATGTCTTTTGATGATATTGTTGCATGTGTTGCTGGTATTGTTGAGATTGGGGTTCGATCTTTTACCGAGTGATAAAGCTATTTTTTTGGTGATGGATTGAACTATGTTCAATTCAGTTTGTGATTGTTGCCTGGTTGTTGTATGTTCATTCTATATTGGTGCTGAAATTGGCTTTTTTTCCGGTGATGACTTGAATTATGTTCAGTTCGTTAAATATGATTCCCAATATTTTTTGTCATTCCAAATTCTAATCATTTGAGTTTCTTTCCCTACTTGTTTTGGAAAGCAATTTAATTATACTACTACCTCCATTTCATACAGATTTTGAAAATTTTACTACATTTACACACATGAAGATTTATGTTATACATTTATCTAATATGGTGAACTAGTGTATTTTTTTTGTGTAAATTACAATTTGAATGAACAATTTATTGGGAAAAAAATTAGTAAAATAAGCCTTCAGTACACTCCTAAAAAAAAATGGACTATTATCTTTTTTTTAGGCGGAAGAGTAATATATAACTACATATAATTCTCATTAAAATGGTTTCTTAATTCTCACTAAAAAGTCATTGTAAAAACAGAACTATAATGAAATCCAACCACTACAATAAATAGGATTCTAAACATATTTCCGCATTACAAAGATCTGTCATTTAAATTTTTTTTCACTATTTTTATAGAAAATGATTTACAATATAAATACAGGTGAAAAGAAAAAATAAAACTGAAGGAAAAAAAATACGGGGTTTTCTTACGTACCCAGTTGGTGATGGATCACTGGATCCTAACTAATCTCTATTTCATTTACAAAATCAACTGTTAAAATTGAGGGGCGCCCGAAACCGTCTCACACCGTGAAAGGTGCCAATAAACGTAGAGACTCTTTGATGAAGCAAGAAGCGTTGAATAACAATAGTTACACAGAGGTCTAAGTTCGTTGATTCTAAGAATACCAAAAAGAGACACAAACTGGGAATTAATAAACTCGTTTTCTATTTCATATCAAAATTCAACCATTTACTACAAATATTGAAAACTCCTATTTGTAATAATAATTGAATCCTAGAATCCTAATAATAATAAACTACTACAATAATAACTAAAAGGAAGCAAATTGAAACAAATCAAAACAAATATTCTAAAAACTATATTATATCAAACTAAACATATGCTAGCAAATAAAAGTTACAGTCAAATTATATCTGTATCTCCATCACTCTTAGTCACCATGTGAGCATCCATCTTAAAATTAATTGGTGATAGGAGGAGTGACTCTCTAGGTTTATAAAGGGTTCTCTCAATTCAATATCACAACATGCCCACCTTACATGTTAGTCCTTCGTCAATCCAATAATTCGAATATGATCACCCATGCGCCGTCTAGCTAGACAAAATAAAATATAAGATACAAATTATGCTTACAAGAATCATAGTGTAATCTAAGAGAAAACAAACAATCTCCATCGTCACCAAGAATAAATGAATCTTATTGGATATAATAAAGTACAATTAATAGATAGATACAGCCAATTGTGTCGTTGTCCTACACTATTAATGTGTGATAATATTATAGAACCCTCATAGTGCTTTCTAAGAAAAACAAATACTACCTCCGTTTTGTTTTAGTTGTCATTCTACTTTATTTGTTTTGTTTGTAAATAGTTGTCACTCATGACTTTTTGTTTTTTTTTATAATATTAACCCTATAATTATGGAATGTGTTAACAATATATAGAAATGATTAAAAAAATCAAGGGATTTAACTAAACTAAACTAAACTAAACCAAACTAAACTAATCTAAACTAAACTAAACGAAACTAAACTAAACTAAACTAAACTAAACTAAGGAAATTAGTTGATGGTTGATTTGCCAACTCCTTTAGTCCCTTAATTTTCATGCAAAAAATTAGAATGACAACTAAAAAAAGTCGAAAGTTGTAGATAGATAGAATCAATCATGTAGGTGTCTTGCTCTTGATACTTCTTTTGTGCTCCCGCAGTTTGTTCACAACATTAATGTGATAGATATGAGATACCTTTTCCGCAACCTGAGAGGTTATATTTATAACAGGGGCAAAATATGATTAGGAAAGAGGTAAAAATAACCATAAACGCGTAACCGGGCCGAAACATCGTTGTTGTGCTTGTTCCAGTGGAAACCACTCGACCGAGAGGTGATTTATTTTTTTCTTGTGTTTGACGAGCGGTGGTATCTTATTCTACGTACTGAACCGAGAGTTTCAGTCACTCGACCTTTTATCGACCGCATAACCAAATCATTCTTTACCATGAATCAGCTCATATCACGAATCGGGTTAGGATCATGATACTCGTGGTCATTATTCGTAGCAGAATCCACATAAGAAATGTAAGAACTGAGTTCCATTTTGAGAACAAGAAGAAATGGGGGAAATTAGAGAGAGAATTGGGGAGAGAAATCAGAATTGTATTTCATTGATTTGTTGAATCAATCCAAAATGCATGTGAGTTGTTATATAGACAGACTCCATGCTTACACGTGACCCCACAACCAAACCGGTACCGTTTAACAACTCTACAAACGACATCGTCACAACTAACTCAAAACGGTATCGTATCACGATATAAAAATAACAGATAACTAACAAAATAGAAATGAAATTAAAATGACGAATGCAACCCTCAGCTTCCCATGACATTACCAAACGCACAAACAAGACACATGATTTCCCAAAACATCGTCGTATTCTCATATGTATATACACACATATACGTACGTATCCTGATAGCTCAATCGAGTAAAACTGGATATTTCTTACTCGTTCTTTCTCCAAATTCCAACTATTTGGGGTTTTGGCCTAAAAATGTAAAATACTACAAAACGAGCCATCGTGTGACACCAGAAATTGAAAAAAAAGATGTCTATTATCCCAACACTTTAATAACTTTTATTATGTAAACTAGTCCAATAAACATGCATGAACCATGTTTATCACCGAAAATGGTAAGCGCAGCCCGGCAATTCCCCTAAAATATACTAAAATTTGTTAGACCAGCCCGCAGCCCATCGAGCCATTGGCCTATGGGGATGGATCTGGTGGGTCCAACAATACTTTGAACTAGGATTCCTATGATCCAGTCCATCTAAAATATAGACTAATCGGACATTTTTTTAGAAACTCACTAAGAGGGCATTTAAACATTATTTTACCTTCTTAGTAATTGCAGTAAATATATGTGATGACATGTCGGCAGTACTTGACTAATATAGACCACATGTTGTAATATATAATTTAGTTGTCAAAAACATGTATGCGACGACATGTCGCAATAAGTTTTGGCACCAAATTTTGACGTGGAGATTTGGGCCACTCGTCCCCATAATAACAAAATTCTCCGAAATTTTTCATTTCTCCCTTATTTATAATGTATTTTTAATTAAAAGTTAAAAAAAAAAATTAAAACTTGAGATTTTAAAATATAGCAATAAATATGAATATATTACGAATAATATCTGTATAATTCCCGTGACATTGCCTTCACGAGTACTTTTATTATTTATATATGTTTTTTTGTAAAATTTAATTTCAAGGTACTATATTTTAAAACTAATAAAACAAAATTTTAAAACATATTTTCTAAAAAGTTAATAATAACACATGTAAATCGATAGAAAATTACACAGTTACTTGGCCCAAAATATTTTTTTAGAAGAAACAGAACATTTAGTATAATAATAAATAAATAAATAATGATGATGATGATGGTGATGATGATAAAAAGAAGAAGAAGAAGAAGAAGAAGAAGAATCCAACCTGAGGCATTCTAATGATAAATTGCAACAATTATCAAGAATTTTATTCTAATTGTGGTTAAATAAAAATCATTAGACGAACTTAACATGAATAGTATAAAAGCACGGTAATTAAATAACAAATGTAGTACTTGATGACTTAAAAAGAACTATAAATTAAACAACAATAGTTAAATATGCAATAATTAATAAAAATAAGAAAATTGTTATTACTATGATTTTTGATGTATTAAACCTGATTATTCAAGAGAAAATTCGTCATATTTGGTCGACACGACGTTGTATTTTCGATGTTATATATTTTATTTCGAATAAAATCGATTGCGAATAATGATTGATGAACTTAAATAAACCAAAGACAAGCTTTGATTAGTTTCAACCCACACATATGCAACCTTTTTTTTATTAAATTATTTTGAAGAGAGACTTTGTTTTATCCGCATTCTTTTATATATATACATAACAAAATACAAAATAAAAATAACTCAATGTGCAACCTACGTGCAACTTGAATGTGCAAGTAGCGAAGCAATTTGTCAATGTGCAACTCAGGCAAAAAGAGTGACTTGGTTTGAGTAGCTTGATTTGATTTTCAAGAGCTCACTCAAACACCATCGAATTATTATTATTATTATTATTATTATTATTATTATTATTATTATTATTATTATTATTATTATTATTATTATTATTATTATTATTATTATTATTATTATTATTATTATTATTATTATTATTATTATTTCTTTATACCAAAATCCATAATTTGAATTCCATTGCTAGTTGTCTTGAAAATAAATTGGCATGTAATTAAATATGAGAATAGCCAAAATAGGTATTTAAAAAAATGGAAAGAATCAATAATGGCAAACTTCTAAGCAAATTAAAGGCATATAAAAAAACTTATTAGGTTTTTATATGTCACCCTTCGATACTAAAAAGATTTTCATACTCTCACACTGATACACACACTACTTTCACTCTACCTTTTGGCTCAGCTCAAACAAAAGAATTCAAAATAGTTCTTTCAGTCATGTTCCCATATCAATTTAATTTATTCTGACTCAAATTTCTCCTTTCAGTCATGTTCTAATTCGTTGGTGGAAAATCTGATTAACTCCATGTCTTATGCTCCATTGGAGGTGTCGCAGGTATCTCTCGAATTATTTGTTTGTGCGTATATCAACCCTTCTTGTTTTCAGTCTTTTTATTTTATTATTTTTATGATGCAGAAAAGATATCTGTCGAATTAATAGTCTGTGAGTGTACATGTACAACCCTTCTTATTACTTTTTTTTCTCTTTTTATGATGGACACGAGTTCTTTTATATTATATTCTATTTTCCCTTAAATAGGGTATTTTAAAATAGTGATATTTATTTTTAAAATTTAATAAAAAGCAAATGTTTCTTCCCTTCTACTTTATGCATTAATTTGTTATTTCTATAAGAAAATTGAATGAGTTTTTTAGGCTCTCACTATTATTTTTTAGGAATTCTTTTCCCATTTAATTTCTTTTATCAAAGTATTTCATACATTTCTTCTTTTCACAAATTATATTATCTTTAATTACCATATGATTTTAATATATATGAATGTAGAGGATTGACATTTTTGGTGACAAATTGAGTATTCTCTACTCGATTCTTTAGATAGAGCTCAAGAAGAAAATATACCATCTGGTTATGATAAATATGTTTTTCGAGTGCTAAATGAATATAATAAATATTTTTTTCCAGAGACAAGATGAATACAAATGAATAAAATTGATATTTAAAAATCTGTAAATACTTGGCAAATAAACTTTTATTTGTGGGTGGAAAAAATAACTTAGAACTAAATTGCACATTTGTCTTCATGAAATAGAGAATGTGTACATAACCTTCGAAAAAATAATAGTGAGAAATGGCAGAATATTATGTCCAGTTCATGAAATCTTAAAATTATTTTTTAAAAACAAAAGATAAAACACCAAAATTGGAGAATTCATTATTATTTTTTTATTCTAAGTGCAATTTTTTTTTTTTTTTTTTTTTGTAATTTAGTCTATTGCTCAAAATTTGGTTTTTAGTATTAATGGTCAGATAAGTGCCATAAATTCATAACCATCCAACCATTTTTTTACATGAATACATTAAATATGATTCTTAACATGTCTTTGTTATTTGAATTTATTTCTATATTTGTTATGAAAAATAATTTGGTATCTAATTAAATATGATGATTGGCAGAATAGGTAATAAAAAGAAAATGAAATGAAAATGAAACAAAGATAAAACAATAATGACCAAATAGTCCCAAAAATATTTCAAAATTAAAAAAATACGATGTAAGATGAATTCTGAATTGCAATTCTAAAAAACAAAAAATTCCAACTATTTGGTCATTATTCTTCTTCTTTCTCTTTTTCATCAATATTTGAAAAAAAAAATTATATAAAGAATAAAAGAAAAGTAATGAAGAAAGTCTCACATTTCTCGGGAATTATACGGGTACTTTTCGCGATATATTCGTATATATGACTATATTTTGAAAATCTCAAATATTAATCGTATTTTAAAATTTAATTAAAAAATGCGAGATAAGTACGGGAGAAATGGAAAAAATTGAAGAATTTTGTTACGATGAATGTAAGATTAAGATTAATTACAATTCATTTTTTTCCTCTTTACTTAGGCAACAAATTTAACAAGTTATTTAATTTTAAACTAGAACATTTATAATCTAGTAGAAATAATAAATTCACATGAATGTATTAATTCACACATATTGGCTACATTTCTCATACATGTATACACTGAATATGTTTTTCAACATTTGCATTTCAAAATCTATCATTTGAATTTATTATTCAAAATGATAGTTCATTTTCCTTTCTAAGTGTCTTAAATGTTTTATTAAAATTGTCA